>OX418217.1:75718284-76193946 GCA_948455865.1 Conomelus anceps
GCCTGGTTTACACGGGTCGAGTACTTCGGGCGAGCTACTCGGCCCAGTCACTGGGCCCAGTTGTTGTTTTGTTTGAACTCGCCTCAGTACTCGACCAGATGTCCACACGCATCACATTTCAGAGCGTGACTGTTGACAGACAGCTTTAGTTTTAACGTTGTGAGTTTATATAATGGCTCGCCAAGAGTTTAAGGCCCAAGTTAGAAAGTGTTTTAAAGAGCCTATGAGGTTATATTAGAAGAAATAGATCACGTTTTGGAAGAGGAAATTAACAAAGAACCTAGAGTATGGATTAAAGATTGGTTAAAAAGAAGAGACACTCTTGGGGCGTCCTCTCTTTTGCTACGCAAACTTGCCGTAGAAGATGTGAAAGAGTACATATCTGTGTTGAGGATGACTCCTGAAATGTTTGAGTCACTTTTAGATATGGTAACTCCTAGAATATCAAAACAAGATTCTGTTATGAGAGATGCTATCCCCTCCCAAATCAAGGTAGAAGTTACCCTCAACTTTTTGGCCACAGGCAATAGTTTTAGTTTTATTTTTTTTTAGGATGAAGCCCACATAGGTCTGAGACCTGTGCGTGGGTAATGAGTTGGATGATGGTGATTAATGAGTTGGACCTACAGTTTTAGTGGGTTCCGAACCACAGTTTTCAACTGTTCTTGGTTGTAAGTTGATCTTAGGTTTTTGATTTTTTGTTTGGCTTCAGCTAATCCAAACCTTTCTTTTTTATTTTATTTATTTAATTTATTTTTATATTGTGGAATTCGCATATTCCATAAGCATTCATTGTCTTGGTATAAACCTACAAACATCACTGTCTCCTCTTCAGTCCACTTCATTTCTAGTTTCCAGTTAAAACAGTGAACCACCAGACAAACTCTTCACCTAACCTCAAAACTGAACAGACGTTTCGCTGGGGCAAATTGTGGTGGAGGGGGTAGCTACTGGGCCGAGTAACTCGCTTCCCAACTAAACCACTCGACTCGCCCTGCAACTGACCGGTTTTTCCGACTCGCCCGCTACTCGACTCGCCGATCTGTCTACATCAAGCGAGTAGGAGGGCGAGTGTCAACTCGCATACTGACTCGCCCACTCTACTCGACCCGTGTAAACCAGGCTAAAATCTGATGTAGCCTACTGTATTTTATCAATAGACTAATCGTTATTTATTACCTGATTCTGACATACCTAATATAACTAAATTGAGAATTCAAAATGTTGATTTTGGGTATTGACATTTTTTTAAAAATAATTGAGAAATTGCTTTCTGCATTGATTTTGAGTTCAATAAATATTTTCTCAAATAAATCACTGTAATTATCTTTATCTGAAATAAATTACTGTAGTTTAATTAATTTGACTGTCATAGCTTGTTTGTTTATTCTCCTTGTTTAATCTATAGTCATATGGCATTGTATAATCGGTGGCGATGAAAAAGCAGCATGGTAAACCTCCTTAACATGTGATACCTACCTACACATACACCTCCTCAACATGCTTTTACCCTTAGTCAGTGTCTAGGCTGACAGTGTTTAGGCATTGGTTGTAGACAACGTTCCTGCAATCCAGCCTAAGACTGGTCTAGGCTCATCTAGATATGGGATTGAACAGACATCCACTACTGGTATTCTAGCACATCAGGTCTCTCAGGCCATTTCCATAAGCAACACTTTACCATTGATGAAATTGTTGCAATGGATTCAGTGGCTCCAATTATTTTTCCAGAATAATTCTGACTATTGTACTTGAAAATAACATTTTATATAACATCTGTTTTAGCAAGGGTTTCCAAGAGTGATTACTACAGTTCTGATCTTCTGAGGGCTCTGACAATTCAATTTCTCCACAGGAAACTGTGACACTTGAATAGATAGATAGATAGATCTGAAGGAATGTTTGCTACACTTTTCTTTTGTTTACTTTTCAGCAATCTAACCTTATTTTGCTTTAGTCTTCCATTCTTCTCCTTCTTTTGTTGTCTTTCATTGGCTCTTTCTGTCTTCAATCACACAAGTTCCTGTTTCTTCTTTCTTTTGCTTTCAAAATATTGTTGACAAAGTTTTCCTGAGACAATTGTTGGCATTCTTCCCCTTGTAATCCTTCTTTTCTTTTTATTTTCAAATAAAGGATAGAAAAGTACCTTCAATGGACTTTGTATTCCTTGTGGCAGACTCTCAATGTTCCCGTGATTCAGTGAAAGTTTTAAATTTTGCATTTGTTAATAATTGTCTTCCAGGTGCTTAGATCAGTAAGACTGGTGGATGCCTCTGCTGCTTGTGACACATCTTCCTTCCTTGTCAACTGAACTGGATCTGTATTTTTTGGGGAAAGTCTAAAATGACATCCTTATCTGTAAGATGAACTTCATTTATATTGTTTCCACCATCAAAAAACTCTTTAAATATTATCACTAAGCAACATCTTAGAAGAAATATTTTTTTGAACATCACAAAGGCTCAGTTTCTGGCAAGTCAAAAGTTATATCCATGTCATCTGTTAGTGAGACTTCATAAATATATTGCTTCCATCAGCAGGAAAATCTGGAGCATCCATCATTCAGTGACATATGTAAGCAGCATCTCTTGATATCTTGTTCCATACCAATCTGTGTTCTTAATATTAGCTTTTTATTGTGAATTTAATGACTTGCAGTCAATTCAGTGGTGAATAAATAATATTTTTGGCCAAACGTTTTCGAGTCATGAAGGCCTTGAAGATGAGTCTCTATGACTCAACAACGTTTTGTCAAAAGTGAACTTAATTTCTATAGAAAGTTTCCCCAGCTCCATTTTTGTTTTCTTCCAACATTTGAACAAAGAGGTGTCCAGAGGATCTCCACACCATGTTTTGGATGATGCATCAACAACGTTGAGCTTTTCTCTCCCTATCATGTAATTTAAAAAATACAAACATTGCTTTTTAGTTCAGGTGAGTCAATTTCTTGGTCTTTGGATGATCCTTGGCCTGGTACTTCAATCACTTGTGGATTCCATGGGTACAATCAACATTTCTTGAATCTTGTGGACAACATAGATTCTATAATATTCTCATCTATCACTTCCTAAAGATCAGGGGCGCCATTTGGGATGGAAGGGGGCAGTGACTTCCCCCTCTGATATGGTATGTCAAAAATAGCAAAAATGTGTGCATTGATACTAATATTATTATTACTATTTAAGCATTTTATTATTATTATTAGGCGCTTTGAACTATGTGGTTCTTCTTTGGCGCTTGGTTGCAGAACTTGCCACAATTCAAAAAGGTCAGTTCTGCACAGCAAGATTCTTCATATTAACAGTTATACTTGAGTTCATGAAAATGAATAAACACAACAATATTATTATACTGACCAAAATTTCTTCATTGGAATAACATATTGTTACTAATGCTGGCAACACTCAAACACTCAAACTTTTATTTACACAATTAACTCACAACAGGCACTAACTAATAAGTGTTCAATAACTCAATAAGAAATATCTAATGAACTGCTAATAAACTCAATAATAAATTAAGCACAATGTCTGTCACAGCACTTGATATACCGAGTAAAAATAGCAATAAAGAATAATTCTATCACAGAAGAATTACCAAATAAATTTAATTATCACACGTCCTGCTGAATTGAAACTGACTGGCTCTGACAAGCACAGTCTCTTTTATATCAGTTTTTACCATTCCAGAAAGATATTGACCTTCGAATCAAAACAGATAAGATCATCTAGCATTCTAGCCTAAGATCGAAAATTCCGCCCCCCCCCCTCATAGGTTGGACTGTAATGGCGTTCCTGGTAAAGATGTGAAAGTGGGGACTGGTGTAACGCCTTCCACAAAACTTCAAGCTACTTTAGTTACATGGGAGTAGAGAGGTCGGCTTTGGTTGCGCTGTCCCTCAGGTAATTATTACAATGAATCAAATCGTGTCAAAATTCAGAAAATAATGCTTTCCTCAAAGAGAAAAATGTTGAGTGACGAAGCTTAGGCCCATGCGTAATTGTTTATGAATTGCAAAGTTTTTAGGCGCGTAACGAGGGTTTGTTTAGTCTTTAGTAGTGAGATCAATAAAATTGAGCTTGACGAACGTGGAAGCACGTGGATGTGTAAAGTTTATGTAGTCCGACTTCATATGGTAAAGCACTCATTGCAGTGTAACAGCAAATTTTCAGTGAAGATTATCCGTGGGCATTACTTATGTACTTGTACGATATAGTTGCGTATTAATAATAATTGAATAATCATAATCGTATGAATAATCAATGAAATCATAAAATCATAGAGTTACAATAATTGACCTCATCAACCAAGCATAGGAATACTGGACTGAGCTCTTCTGGAATCATCTAGAAAAAATATTACCAGCGAAGGACAGCACCCCAAATCTCAACTTATAAACTTATAACGTTTCTGCGGAAGGGACAAAAAAAGTCCAAAGTTGTGGCTCCCCCCTTAAACAACATTGCAAGCTGCCAGTGCGTATTATCTAAGTTCATAAAATCAAATTTAATGATAAAGTTGTCTTTAATAATTTTTGCAATCCCAATTGATCGGCATAAAAATGTTGACTACGGATTGCTGCTAATATTCGCGGAAATCAACAGGTAGCTTATTGGTACACAGGCCTACTATGAACTTGAATGATTTTCTGTAGAATATTGATAGTATTAGTCAAGGCCTACCGGTCCAATCAAGGTTCAAGTGGTACGGCAGTAATAATATTATTTCCTAAAACTATTTTTATTTATTTAGAAGCCTACAAAACCAAACGGGACAGTATCGTGTATGAAACCGCTATTTTATTTACGATCCCCTTATGACTCCGGAGCCCGGACTAATGTCGTAAATAAATGATAATGGAATGTTTTTAAACGCCTTTGATAAATCCAGGCTTTTTCTGTCGTCTGATTTCTGTGTATAATAGCCCAACTTGGCCCATACTCCTATTAGCATATTGTGATGGCCGATTAGCAAATCATATTGGCTTCCTACTGACAGACCTACCTGCTATCTTTTACACAAAGTCAAGGATTTTTCACCGCGTAATATGAGACGATATAAAATGTTCGGAACGTGATACACGAAATACTCTGTGGTTTGGCTCTTCCTACTTGTAGGAAGCTAGGAAGCTTTACTTTTAGAATTTCCTGAGGTATTGCTTCATGCCTATCGACCATATTTTGGTATTTAATAGCATACAAAATATGTTCTATTGAAAATTATTTGATTTCCAAATCCTATTAAGACCTCTGAGATAGATTTCTAGTGGATATCCCCCTCCACTCTTTTCGTAAAAATTTCTGATTTCACCCCTGACTCATCAAATACTCAAAAATGTCAGTAGTAATAGTCAGTAATTTACTTTGAATTGTTACCTACTATTAAGGTCAGTCCTAGAGATCAGTTCACGAGGAAAGTAATCCCCCAAATTCGGAATTTACTGGTGAAAGGCCTAGACAGGCAATCTCGCAAAAAAACAGAATCCTAATTAAATTGTGGCCCCCCTTTCCAGCTGGGATCTTTCTTGCCCATAATAGTTAACTCAAAAAATAGTGTCCAAGTGTTTTGGGGATTATAAAGCATTTGAATATTGTGTCTGGATTTCATCATTGTATTTTCATGGTTTCTTCACTATTAAAGATTTTTGTGACACGGCACAAGCTGTATAACACTTCTGTTCCAGTTGAAGTATCATACCGACAGTTTTTGTTTAGTGGAATTAGCGGTCAGGTTGAAAAGAAAAGTAGTACTTCCTTCTATGAGCTCTGTCAATCTGACCACGACACATGCAATGAGCAATGAAGTACCGGTAACGATTATTTCTGCTCTTTCATTTTTCACTTTTGGTACGCTTCTCCCAAATTTTGTCCTGATGATGATGACGGTCATGATTATTGCTATTATTAATTGCTTATAGTTTTATATAAAAAATAAATATAATAGGTATAACATTTTTGATCCTATTGTTAAAGTTTAATCTTTATAATCTTGTCTTCAATAAAATGGCCTCGGATATAGTTATAAGATCTGTGGGACTCATGATTACGACTTACGACACATGTTAGTTCATTTGTGTACATTCATCATTTCAGTATTAAAACTACCATGACATAACTTGGAAAGTGGTTGCCAACATTCTTTATATTATTATAACTCAACATTGAGAGGAATTTAAATCGTTATTGCCTATATGTTACGTAGATGTTTGTCTATTAGAAACTAGACTAATCCGACATAGCTGGCGGCAGTATCAAATGGAATCGGTAAAATAGTTTCTGCACTTTTTCAGACTCCGCTATTCAACAGGAAATAGCTTCATCAATGCTGTGTTCAAAGAGTCTTGATATAACTTATTAAAATATTCAATCATTGCTGAAGATCGCGATTGAGAATGTGACAATGTTGTTGTGTATAGTAGAGGTATTGTAGTAGTTTAAGGAATTGTTGCACTCTTCAAGTACAGTATGTAATAGGAAATTGTAATTCACTATACCAAATTCAATTACATAATACATAGCCTCTAATTGCAATGAATAGGCCATTTCTTATTTATTTTTACTAAGGTGAGTGCTCTGAAGTAGATAGTGGAGAAAACTTACCATAATAATAGTAATAAATTCATACATAATAAGTAATTAAGGTACGGTACCGTACCATATAAAAAATTTCATGCAACAGACTTCACTCATTGGAATTTTCCAGTCTTAAATCTTAGTACAGTTCCTCTACTCTGCCATAAACCTGGAATATTTCTCATTCTTAAACTTCATTCATATTTATGAAAAATGTTTACTGTTTATTCTCTTAGCAAGAAGTAACTTAGACTTTCTTAGTAATGGCGAAGGTGATATTGTGGAAGGTATCCATAATGAATAATAAGACGAAATTGTCACAACCACATTTATTAAAACTTCGAGAAACTAGTTTCGGTTGTTACACCATTATCAATCTCAATCAAACACCGAAACTCCGGAGTTTGATTGAGATTGATAATGGTGTAACAACCGAAACTAGTTTCTCGAAACTCCGGAGTTTGATTGAGATTGATAATGGTGTAACAACCGAAACTAGTTTCTCGAAGTTTTAATAAATGTGGTTGTGACAATTTCGTCTTATTATTCATTAAGTAACTTAGAGTGAGTGTTATAGTAGGCGGGATTTAGTATACGAAGTATTAAGCCTACATAAGTTTCTTAGTCTGATGATTATTGCACAATTATGGTTTTGGACTTGTGCGTGGGTAATGGGTTAAATTATTACACAAAATATCCAAAGCTGAATCGAGCTCGAGACCGCAGGAGTAGCAGTCAGTAGTATCTTATCAGAGATAACGCCCCAACCGTGGGCTTCATCCTAAAAAAAACCGATTTCCTTTTAATGGAATTAGATGCTTAACTACTCAAATCATCTCTAGACTTTTATAAGATTGAACCTAACCAAGAGAGCCTGAACAAATTTTACATCTTTCAGAAGTATTTTTCACCTTCAACAAAGTATGTCTACACCTGAACACCTGTTCAAAGTTGGAAGGCCTATTGAAGTAGGATATTTTGGCGTTGGTAATAATAGTGTGTAAGAGTAGTAGTGACTTTCAGCTGTTCCCGCCAATCATCATCATCATCATCATCATACCACGGTTATGAATGGGTGTGGCGACCCTGTTACGCTCGATTTGTTGCGAGTATTGTGATTTGGTTGGTGAAGAACTGAGTGAAGCCACCTTTGCCTGTGCATTTGTCTTTGCTGTTCTAACTTCGTTGTTCTGCAGACATTCGTGTTGTCTCTTTTGGAAGGTCGTTGACTCTGACGTAATAAAGAGATCGGCGACACCCGCAAACCTGTACCTGTATAAGTTACATTGTTTTCTGCCAATGCAGAGTGCACGACACTATCAATAATTTCTAATTCGTATTTGATTCTTCCATTAAAACAATCACAGAAGCCCATTGTGAGTATTTTGTGGATTAAGGTGATCTCTCTTTAGAGCTGAGTACAGTACTCGCATACAGTTCCCTCCATTATTTTGTGTTTCAAGAAGTTGGTCCTGCATTTGAATCCTGGCTTGAGCTCGCGTATTGTTAACAGCAATCATAAATAAACTTTATCAGCTTATCACACACTCTCATGATAAAGAAATTCAATATTTAATTAAATTTAATTGAAAGCCGAGGGTAGACTAGAGAACGATGGCTGCAACGTCAAGTACAGGCCAGAGCACGGTCCCCTTGACAATTGGAAGAAGGTTCAAGTTGAGTTGGCCCAGGCCGAATAGACTGGAATTATTCTTGTTTAATAAATTCTATCCATTTTGATGAAATATGATTGGAATGATCAATTGAACCATAGGACTGTAGACATAGACTGTATGCCTATGCCCTATTACCGTATATTAATTAATAAATATTTTATGATCGGACATATATACAGAGTGTCCAATGTAAGGTGTAAAAGCCGGTCACCAGAGATTCTACATCAAATTTCTGACAAAAAATGTTCAGTGACGTTTTTGAAATGGGGCCTTTGTTTTCGAGATATCTCGATTTAATGACTTTTTCGAGATATGCTCACTTCCCGCCATTAAATGCTCAATAACTCAAAAACTAGTGATCGGATTGGAATTATGATGCCATTGCTGGAAAGAGCACAGCATTTCGCTAACGATACACGTATTTTCAATATGTAACCCCATCATTTAGAGTGTTTTTTTAGGGGTCAAAGTACAAATAAGTGGATTTCCGAAATCTCACTGAAATTTCAAAGCGATTTTTATCGATTTAGTTTTAGGGTGACATAGTGAAAATTTTACATGAAAAACTTCCTCATTTCTTTAGCTTCAAAATGAGGCTAAAATGTTTCAAATTGATGAATTGCAAATGCTTGAAAATTGTTGAAAAACTGTCACAAAACCACAAAGAATTAGTGTCTAAGGGGCAGGAGCTGAGAGAGTAGAAATTTGATTTCAATCATTTTGTAATCAGATGTTTTTCCAAAATAAATAATTAATCCCTGTGGTCCCTCAGTGACCGCAGGAAGCCATCGAGGGCAGACTAAATGAAGTAACAAGACACACTACCGGTACGTAAAAATACTGATCTACAGTAAGTACTGTATTACAGTACTCTTATCAGAAACTTCTTACCGACTCATAGCTCTGAAGTCATCGTTGGAAAAATAAGTGATTCTTCAAAACATAATTCCTCAACTAAGGTAGATATTTCTAAGATTGTTCCATTGTATGAGATTGAAAATCAGGATCAACTGAAGAAAAATGAGAGTGTAACATATTCATTTCTGATGATTAAAATACGATATCAGTTTATTCAAGTGATATAGTGTATGCGAAATTGCCTAATGTATAGTTTATTTATTTATCTATTGTAATGTAACAGCATAATTAATTTATTTGCCATGAATTTTCACAAAAGGAGGAGAGAGCTATACCGGAAAGACCTCTCGTATGCCAAGCGATACCCCATTAGAAAAAATTAACAAGTATTTTACTGACTCATCTTTTTATTTTAAATAATTTAATACATAGTGAAGACACACCCGTCTTACCTTTGCTTTACTAACTATTATATTACACTATTCATGTATAGAATGCGTGCCATTTCACAATAGATTGAAAATGGAGTTTTCAATTTAACGTAACCGTGACAAAAGAATAAGCAGATACCTAACATTACGGTATTCATCATAACGTGAATCAGGCTAGTATAAATGAAAATCATTTCCAGCAAATGCACCGGAAAACCGTGTATCCACATTTCTTGCCTCAAAGCATTAAGAGGCAATTCTTCCATGAGATCAACAAAATTTTAATAAAAGTTTTTATTTGAGATCACATAAAAATTTAACAAATACTTCACAATTTAAATGTTTGTTAAAAAAATATGGCCCAAGAATATGATTATCGATTATTCCAGCCCACACATTATCCTAAAATTGGTGCTGAAAGTGAAACTGGTTCGGTCTCATTACATGAGGATTTTCAGTTGCCCAAGTATGTGTATTATGAAAATTGACAGCACCACTTCTTGTGAGTGCTCTCATCCGATCTACCTTTATTGGGAAGCAGTGATTCAACAGAGATTAATCTTTTTGGAAAAATATCTGATTACAATAAGATTTTAAAATTAAATCTCTACTCTTTCAGCTCTTGTCCCTTAGACACTAATTCTTGTGGGCTTGTGACAGTTTTTCAACAATTTTCAAATTTAGCCTCATTTTAAAGCTAAAGAAATGAGAAAGTTTTTCATGTAAAATTTTCATTGTGTCACCCTAAAAACAAATCGAGAAAAATCGCTTTGAAATTTCAGTGAGATTTCGGAAAATCCACTTTTTTGTATTTTGACCCCTAAAAAAACACCCTGAATGATGGGGTTACATATTGAAAATACGTGCATCTTTAGCACAATGTTGTGCTCTTTCCAACAATGTCATTATAATTCCAATCCGATCACTAGTTTTTGAGTTATTGAGCATTTAATGGCGGGAAGTGAGCATATCTCGAAAAAGTCATTAAATCGAGATATCTGGAAAACAAAGGCCCCATTTCAAAAACGTCACTGAACATTTTTTGTCAGAAATTTGATGTGGAATTGGTAACCGGCTTTTACACCTTATATGGGACACCCTGTATATATGGTAGAGTGCTATGGTTTGATTCATCATTCCAATCATCCTCGTCGTCGCCTTCGTGGTTTAGGCTGTTTTAGCAATGAGCTAAGCCTGTTCCGGTCAATCCAATCATAATAATTAATTATCATATTCCTGGGAGCTATAATTTTTATTTCAGGTGAATTTTAGATTACAATCAATCTGATGAGAGTACAGTATCGTATATATTATAAATTAAATGTTTTATAAATGAATTACAAGAACATCTTGATAATAAAATTCCATAAACCAAAAATTCGAAATGTACTTTTATTCCTGTAAACGAATCAATTAAAAGGGAAAAAGTTAAATCATTATTGATAGGGTATTCAATATTCCATGAGATTTATTAATTCAAAGTGAATAGTTTATTTCAATTATCATACATTATAATAAAATACGTATTACTCCTATCCTGGCTATTTAACGACACTATATTTATCACTCTCCGTTATCTCAGTAAGAGTGCTTGCAAATGGAGCATACACTCAAATAAAGTCAGCATCGGAAAATCAAACACATGCTGCGGAATGTTGGTATTTACGCTGTTCCAATCTGCCATACATTATTCCACAGCTTGTGTTTGATTTACCGATGGTGCATAAAAGCACCCTCATAGTGAATATGCAATTGGCAACTAGCTACAAGACCTCAGCCCTCCAAAGGCTGTTATGCAATTGGAATAAATTGTCCGTAATGAAACTTGATCAAATAGACAGCATAAAATGAAACGGATATAACACAATGCTATAAATATGTTTTGAGAAATGATAATTGTTTATTATAGCTGTTTCCGTTCCATACAATGTTATTCTAATTTCATCCTGATTTTTCTTTTTATTGTACACGAATAAAGATTAAAAACGTTTCATTGGATACTTTTACACTGGAAAATTTTTGACCAAATAAACATTTGTCTTGTGCCATTATAATGAAAATTTGTTGAATATTGCAATGTTCAGCCAACATTAATTTAGTCAAATGATATGAATTATCACATTGACTTGAATTGCATATGTTATAAAGTTTAGGCCTGCCTATCATAAACATTACAAGTTTCCAAACCAGAAATGGGGGCAGTTCAAATTTCAAGTGCTCAAAAATTATTTCCTGCTCAATAGTATTCAATGTGTTTAATTTGTATTGCGTCCAGTGGCAATCAACTCGATTGTATCAGAAATACAACAAATTCTAATATGAATACGCAAATAGGCCTGCAAAACTGAACTAACCTCATTTCTATATTCCGATTCGAACTTTATATGAATATGTTTCATTTTGTGAACAGTTGCTTAAAAATTGAAAATATTGTGTAAAGTGTTTCTAATGATATATTTAGTCTCAGATATTTTGTAGCCTATAAATGGTGAAGCCCATTGGAACAGATGAATACGGTGTTGTGTCTTGAATTATCTTGGAATTATCTGTAACAGTTGAACATTTTAAAAAAACAAACCATATCAATACGAAACATTTAGAGTTTAGGGTAGCATTGCTTGTATTGTTTCTATATACATGCCCTCTTAGGAATGAGCAATTTTTCAAAGCAATTGCAGCCCAAAATTACCAGGATAGCATGCCTAAGTCACAAGACCGACCTGCAAATTTGAAAAACGAGAATGTTGTGTGAAAAATTCTCAAGAGTAAGTAGAAACAGAATAATCTCCATAGAAACAATAAATCTTTCGAAATGAAATTCTGAATAAATTATTGGTAATAAGCTTTTATAAAATTTCAACTGTAGTTATCAATAATTTCAAAAAAATTATAGTTATCATCCAAGACGAATCATCTTGGCAAAATGATTTTTTGGTCTTTTTGGATAGCTGTTGCAATAATAGCAGGAATCATCTACCTGATGGCAAATCCAGAGTATTCAGCAAGTTTAGCAACAAAGGAAAAAAATAGCGACGAAGAATTGGAAGATGATGACGATGATGATACTTTATTGGAAGAAGAAGATGCTTTGCCGATTTCTGACGATGCCGACTGCGACAAGGCTTGGAAAAAGCGTATGAAAGTTTGCAACAGCATATCAAGATCAAGGAAAAGAATTTGCGAATCGAGGCGTCGAATCGCCAACGCCCAAAAGGAGCTGCATGTTTTGAGAGAATCAGTCAGAAAAGCTCGTCTGCAAACTGTAACCGTGATGGCAAATTTGAAAAACGATCTTATTCGGCAAATCAAGAGCAACCAGAATGAAGTAAAATGCGAGGAAAACGCTGATATTACTAAGAGTGAGAAAAGTTCTACGTAAATGGATTGTTCTATATGAAGTGAGAATTTTAAGAAGTAATTACAGTAGAAATGGTAAAATTTTTTCATAGTTCAATAATTGAAAAAGTGAATTTTGAAGAGCTTCCGTATTTGAAATAAATTCTTTTGTAAGTCCCACACTAGTGTATTGATTTTATTCCACAATTAGGCTATTGACAAATATTTTTAAAACGAAACTCATTGTTGAGGTTTATGAAGTAATAAGGAGTAGCCCAATAAACAAAATGTTAACTGGCGGCAGGCTCGCTTCGCTCGTCTCAACCATCCAACCCAGCCCCCTGGACCCACAGATTCATATGAAATCAGCAGGCGAACGAAGCGAGAGCGAATTTTCGCCGAAGAGAGAAGTACATTTTCACTAAGATTTTAACTTTTTAAACTTGATAATACATGAGAACGATAAAAAGGGCTAGAAAAATGTCAAATTTAGGCTTATTTTGTGGGGAATTTTAAAAACTTCCATTAATACGCGTCTAGATACATAACTGAACATATACACCCAATTTAATTATTCATATAACACAGTCTGTACTAGCGCTCACTTATATTCCGGTTTGTATGAGTGGGAACTGCCTCTGTCACTTTATCACATTAACGGTCGAATCACAACTGATTGACTTGTACGAAAGCTTCTGCTTTTTATGCATTTATCATAATCCAGAAAGAATGAGAAGGTTCTCGATTTCTCTATAAAATTCTAATGTAAACACATAGAACATTCTCCATTGAGACTATTTCAACTGACAAGATAACATTCTACAGATGCCCCGATAAACTGCAAGGCGAGGAGAGTATGGGGGGGAACAGCAAACAAAACACGCTGCTATTGCAACCGGAAGACGTATTGACACAGCAGCAATTACGTTGAAAATCACTGTTCCTTCTTTCTTGCCTTGTCCATAACAATGCTATAGTACTAACACGGGTAGTGGAAATCTCTTAATTGTTTAACTAGCTGATGCTCACATGAGTCTTTAGGCCAGTCAAATAAGAATTTTTCGAGGAATTAATTACCAGCAAACTAGAAATGGTTTCAATATCTTCATTTGGTCCCAAATAATTGTAATCCGAGTTTGCACCATCCCATGAGGTGAGCTTATATTATGGCAGCACTTTTTTGCTCTTGGCTCAAAATCAGTGCGCCGGACGCAAACAACATCCGATTAATATCAAAAAGGATTAAATTCTGCGTAAAATGAGTATATAAACATCCAAATTCGGTTAAGTAGTTTAGCCAAAATCTTAAGTTAGAAATATATGGTTGTTTTCATCTCATTGCATTTTGTATTTTGCAACTTTCTAGACCTATTAGAACATAATATTATCAGAATTTATTAATTTCGAATTCCTTTAAGTGCTATTAGTTTATACTGAAGACTTCTGCAAAGGCGGATATTGACAACAGTATTGAATAGATTTAGGCTATTCAATACTGTTGTCAATATCCGCCTTTGCAGAAGTCTTCAGTATAAACTAATAGCACTTAAAGGAATTCGAAATTAATAAATTCTGTTTATGTATAGTTGTCAGTTTGTTCAATTGTCATTCTCTTCAAACTAACTTATAATATTATCTTTGAAAGGGACACACCTGTGACTATTTCCTTCTTAAGAAGTAAGAGTGGGGAAAAACAGCTGATCAAGTATTCCCAGCTGTTTGGAGTTGTATGGTACAACAATATCATTGCTAAGTGGCTGTCATCAGTTACTTTGGAAGTGATGTTGTGTATACGTTGTTTACAAATAATTAAGGGCGTTTACCAATATTTCTATTTGTGCAAGAAAGTGTTATAACATAGTGATCTTTATGATATTAAGTGGTGTGTTTAACATGTTCAGACATGAACGATCCTGGGTGTTTAATCTGTGATAGACTATTACATGTTGAGGCCTCAACTATTGTGAAACAACAAGGGATAATAACATTAGTAAAAAGAAGGGTATTTATTGAGTACCTATCCAAACTTTTCGAATTTTTCAACAATTTTTTCCCTACAGACTCAACACACACTAGTAAGTAATAATACACTGATATAATACAAAACGATATCAATCAAGTGAATATAACATTTCCGAAGCACTACCGCCCCCAAACACTGCGTGTAACCAAACCTTCCCTGGGTGGCTAACAAGGCTAGATGTGACTGAACCACCTCAGAGATTTAGTACTTTAATGCATAAAACAACACAAATCAAGCTAATTTACCATTAAACAACATCGATCAAGTGAATATAACACTGCCACAATACTACCGCCTCCAAACACAATTTGTGCTCTGTGCACCTAACCAAACATTCCCTAGTGGCTAACAAGGCTAGTAGGCTATGATGGAACCACCTCATACCTTCAGTTCTTTCATGCATTAAACAACGAAAAAACTAAGCTCACTAACCTTTCAATACTTCAAAATCCTAAAAATTTCAGGCTGCACTCCATATCACAAATCTCTACTTACAAACGGCGTCTCACATAATGGATAAATTCAAACAATCAACTCTCGCCAAAAATAAAAAATCATAGCATTTCCAAGAAAAAGCTATATTTTCCAAATACTATCTATCATCATGTGATCTAACAATAATCGACTCTCTGGCCGAAAATACAAAATTATAGCATTTCAAAGAAAACTAATGTTTTCAACTTCTCTCTCACATGTGTAGATTGGTTAGTTTCCCTACCTTTCAGTTCCCCAATCCTACCAGTTGGCCGACCAAAGAAAACTAAATGATTCCACCTAACCAAACCAAATCTAACCTTGCCTAGTCTGGCAATGTTACACAATATACGCTTTACTTTTTTCGTTTCGTTTTCGTGAAGTTTGTTTTGGTCTGTCAACTGGAAACCTGTCACATATGGTATAATATTCAACAGATGCAAATATTCATACACGAAAAAAAAATAGTTCCATTAGAAAACTCTAATTTAAATGCCAAATAAGCCTCGCCCCCGCAAAATATCAGTGTATTATTACTTACTAGTGTGTGTTGAGTCTGTAGGGAAAAAATTGTTGGAAAATTTGAAAAGTTTGAATACTCAATAAATACCGTGATATGGAGTGCAGCCTGAAATTTTTAGGATTTTGAAGTATTGAAAGGTTAGTGAGCTTAGTTTTTTCATTGTTCAATGCATGAAAGAACTGAAGGTACGAGGTGGTTCCATCATAGCCTACTAGCCTTGTTAGCCACTAGGGAATGTTTGGTTAGGTGCACAGAGCGCAAATTGTGTTTGGGGGCGGTAGTATTGTGGCAGTGTTATATTCACTTGATCGATGTTGTTTAATGGTAAATTAGTTTGATTTGTGTTGTTTTATGCATTAAAGTACTAAATCTCTGAGGTGGTTCAGTCACATCTAGCCTTGTTAGCCACCCAGGGAAGGTTTGGTTAGGCGTGCAGTGTTTGGGAGCGGTAGTGCTTTGGAAATGTTATATTCACTTGATTGATATCGTTTTGTATTATATCAGTGTATTATTACTTACTAGTGTGTGTTGAGTCTGTAGGGAAAAAATTGTTGAAAAATTCGAAAAGTTTGGATACTCAATAAATACCCTTCGTGGATATCGTTTTGTGGTTCGGAGCTCCTCATATGTTTGCAAATTATGAATTATTCAAATGAAAAAAAATAAAATTCAAAAAAAATTTTTTTTTTGTGAAAAAAAACGCGACCCCCCAAAAATTTCAACGGATTATTGCTTTGTGGGGTGTGTAGATGTCACAAAAAAAAATTGTTGGAAAATTCGAAAAGTTTGGATACTCAATAATTACCAAAATAAGTAAAGAAATAAAGGACAACAAGCACATTCAACTCCAAGGTCTTACATCTGTTGGCATTCACGAAAGATGCAGGAAAGTATATTCAAAAGAGAGGCGTAGTCCTAGGGCCGAGACTTTTGATTTTAAGAAGAAATGTGTGATCTGCGTGAAGGATGCGTCACAGGAATTCATGGACAGAGAAAGGAAGAAGCCACTAAAAAGACGAGAAATTGTACAGTGCATGTCAACAATTGAGTTTAAAAATTCACTCCTAGCTGCTGCTGAATGGTGGCAAGATGAAGAAGTGCTTCAAAGAATTTTACTTGAATATGATCTGGTTGTGTCAGAGGCCAGGTACCACCGCTCTTGTAGCATAAAGTTCCTGAAAAAAGGAACTAAAACCGGTTCACCAGTTGGCCGACCTGAAGATGAAGATGTGTCTCTAGCATTTATCTATATTTACAAATATATTGAGGAAAATGAGGACCAATGCCAGTTCACTTTGTTAGAAATTTTGAAAGACTTTAAAGGCATTGTCCCAACTCATAAAGCCCTGTTGAATAGGCTGGAAACAAAGTATGAGGATGGCATCGTTGTTTCATGTGGTGGGGGGGGGGGGGGGGTAAAAATAACTACCTGTAATATGCTTTCAAAATACAGGCTATAAAATTCTGACTCAAAATTGGTATAACTCAAGGAATGCCAACAAAAAAGAAGAGCAAAGAGTATCAAATGAACTGGGCAAATTCACCGTAAAAGCAAGCAATCTTCAATAAACATAATTCTCACTGAAACGATGACTGCAACCATGCCGGAAGAAAAATTTCTCTCTAATGACAACAATTAAGGATGGCTTATCTCCATGCTGAGTGAGAAATTAGTGCAGCAGGGGTTTGAAGTCAGACAAGCTCTTGAGGATGCTGATACCCTCATTGTCAACACTGCCATTCAAATAGCAGAGAACTTTGTGAAAGTCATAATAATTGGAGAGGACACAGATCTAATGATCCTATTAACAACCAAAGCACTCAATTCCTCAAACCTTTACCTCATGAAACCTGGAAAGGGGACCTGTCAGAACATGTTCTACTCTCCCAGGTATTTCAACTTCTCTTCTCCTGTCAAAGAGAACCTTCTATTCCTACATGCAATCAGTGGGTGTGATACAACTTCTGCATTCTATCAATGGAAGTTGAAGTTTGTAAAACTCCTTGAGAAGAACACAACTTTACAGGAGGCTGTCAAGGTTTTCCACCATGCAGATGCTGATCCTGAGGGCCTAATTTTAGCAGCTCAACTCTTTCTGGTAGCCCTATATTCACCTAAAGCCAATGATACCTCACTGGATAAGATCTGTTATGAGATGTTCTCAAAATCCCTTACAAAGTTTACTTTCAATCTAGCTTCTCTACCACCAACAAATGCAGCCGCCGCCCAACACGTTCTATGAGTCTACCACCAAATCCAGGGCTGGTATGATAGACTAATGGATCCTCTCAACTAGGGTTGGAAGATGACAGAACATGACTTACTCACAACCATAAACACAAAGGATCCAGCTCCAACTGAAATCCTCAACATAGTGTCATGCAGATGCACAAATAAGGGGTGTACAGGAAAGTGCAGCTGCCATAAAGTAGGCATGAAATGTTCAACAATTTGCCTCTGCCATGGTCAGTCATCCTCAAATTCAGCACCATTTGAAGATGAGGGTGTGTCCCATATACCGTATGCCATAGAAGCAGAAATAGGTGAGGACAGTCTCTTTGAAGTTGATCCCAATAAAGTTGGAATCCACCACAGTTTGAGAGCTTTGTAGATGAAGGGCTGTTGACATCTAAGAAAATGCAAACACGAAGGCTGCCTCATTTATTGCTTTGTTCCTATTGATATAACTGGTTTTTAATATCATGTAAACGTTTAAATGTTTTTATTTCCTAATTGAACCTCAATAACTAACAAATATGTTTTTTCTTATTAATAAATTGATTACTGTAAATTTGAAATTTTTAATATTTTTTTAATCTCCATCTCAAATCTTTATGTGGCTTGTAACTTATATTATATTTATATAAATATACTATATATATACAGAGTGTTTTGGAACTCTCTACCAATACTTCTAGGCAGTATTTCTGGACCACTAACAAAAGTAAATATCATAATAAAAATTTTCTAAAATCCCCAGTTACTCACACAGCTGCCATTTTGTTTTTTTCACTCATTATTTTTTTATTCGAACACCTCTGAATGCATAATTTTGAAATTTTGCAAACAGCTTTATAACAATTTAAACAATCTTGAAAAAATTAATAAAAATTTTCCGACATCAAAAAACAAAATGGCGGCCATTTAAAATCTTTGAACAGGATTAAATTAATAATGGATGATGATATCAAAATTTGACTGGAATAACGTTTTTTAGATATTTTTATTGCAAATTCAACGATACCTCATTTTTCAAGATTGGCCAACAATTAACAGAGATATGCTACTTCTTAGGGTCTGCGGTGGTTGAGAACGGGTTGCAGTTTTTCGCTTCCAACCACTGCACACCCTAAAAAGTAGCATATCTCTCTTAATTGTTGGCCAATCTTGAAAATGAGGTATTGTTGGATTTTCAATAAAAATATCTAAAAAACGTTATTCCAGTCAAATTTTGATAAAATCAGTCATTATTAATTTAATCCTGTTCAAAGATTTTAAATGGCCGCCATTTTGTTTTTTGATGTCGGAAAATTTTGATTAATTTTTTCAAGATTGTTTAAATTGTTATAAAGCTGTTTGCAAAATTTCAAAATTATGCACTCAGAGGTGTTCGAATAAAAAAATAATGAGTGAAAAAATCAAAATGGCGGCTTTGTGAGTAATTGGGGATTTTAGAAAATTTTTATTAAAATATTTACTTTTGTTGGTG
This sequence comes from Conomelus anceps, assembly GCA_948455865.1. NCBI lineage: Eukaryota > Metazoa > Arthropoda > Insecta > Hemiptera > Delphacidae > Conomelus > Conomelus anceps. The sequence goes on from OX418217.1 coordinate 75,737,888, forward strand.
GTCCAGAAACACTGCCTAGAAGTATTGGTAGAGAGTTCTTAAACACCCTGTATATATATACTTATTTAAGTAATTTTTCTGATTGTGCATATCTTATATATTATTTTTCAATGAAATGTACTTTCCACTCACAATGCACTTGAACTTAACTCACATTTACATAGGATGTGCAGCCAAAAGGAAAATGCATGGAACCCGATTTTGAGTTTATGCAAAATGAAGTCTATCCAAATGAGTGAAATTTTCAATTGAGATGCCTATATACATGTTACTTTATACTCTACAACTTTCATTCTATAGGTTTTTTCCTATGAGTGTCAGTGGTCTGATGGGGTGTCGACTTTCTATGACTAAATATGGTTCTGAAAGTCGCAAACTGTAAGTTTGCAATAAGATGAAAAAAATTATCTATTTCTAAATTAATATATCGGCTATGCTACTGTACCAAATTTGAATATATATATATATATATATATATATATATATATATATATATATATATATATATATATATATATACATCTTCCTATAAAAGTGGCAGCCGTAGGTAAAACATACTTTTGGCAGCCACCCTTGGGAGTGGAGTATATGTTGTTTTTATCGTGAATAGTGTCTTAAAACATCAAATTTAGGTCCAAAATCGGTTTTTCATTCTGATCAAGTCAATGAATAAAATGTTGCCTAACATTGTGCGGTTGTACTATCATATTGGCAGCCATCAACTTTCAGGTATTGTGGCAACCATTCGTATATTTTTAAATTGCATTTAAAGTGGCAGCCAGTGTATATATTTTTTTTACAAATTCCAGCAATATGACAGCCAGCGACGTTGCCAATTTTATCATCAACAATTTATAACAACATTCTCAATCAGGCGTCATCAGCGACTTCCCCCCCAGTCTTTCCTTCAGACATTGTTAGTCCATCCCTCTCACTCACTACTCTTTCTCTCACAGAGGGACGGATATCAAATTGCGGTATGCTAGGCACATGTTCAGGGGCAGCAAGCTTCAGGGGGAGGCAAGACCAAAGAAAGCTAATGGCACGAGCAGTTTCTTGATAACGTTCTTTGTTTTTCAATCATAAGCATTCAAAGCTAAAAGTTATATTTGCTTCAACTTTGAGCATGCTCCGCAACATCCATTTTATTATTTTTCTTGTTAGATAAGATCATTTCCAGGAAAAAGTGGTACTTATTTATTTATTAATTTTTTACTCAAGTCTTCATTTTAAACCTGGAGGGCGGAGTTAGGACGCAGCCGGTCCTCTCTATGCGCTCATCCTTCCATATATAACATCATCCTTCCATAGTATTGAATGAAAAACTATGATTAAGTATTGCAACAACCTTACTAGTGTAACTTAAATTTAACCTGAGTTGCTACTTTATCGAAAATGCTCAAAGTAATTAACTACTTTAGCCTATTTAATACTGAATGTCAAATTGTCATCACATTATCATGGAACAATACAAGTGAAACAATTGGGGGAAATGCACTTTACAGTGTGTTCTACCTCCACCATGTACAATATTATAATACTCTATCTCTTCTTTGGTTGGTTCTACCGGTTTTATTGTGAACACAATTTTTGAAAAAATTATGATACATATAAAAAAAAGTGTTTGAGATGTTATTTTCTTCCTAAACTTCACATTAAAATAATGTTTCATACATTTCGACGACCTCTTAATATTCGAGATAGGAAAGTTGAATCAAATATCACAGACAAAACTTGCAATAACGCAAAAGTTTGGATTTTCGAATTCATGAAGATAAGCATAAATTTTTCACCGAGAATGACCCAGATTAGATATGCATTATAATCTTATTGATTGTGTAAGGTTCCACAATCATAAACATAATTATATTTTCACAAAATTATCCTGTTCATGAGACTAGGGTGATTATAGGATTCGAATGTAATGGGTAAATGAGATTGTCAATTTGAGGCATAAAATATTTTGATAAATTGGTTAGTTTATTGAAATATTTTTGTACATAGGAATATAGTTTATAATATGTGCAATACATCAATATAGTGTCCCAAAAATAGTGATCCCAGTACCACCACGGTATCCTACAAGCTAATACAAACAAAAAATTACCTTAGAAAAAATTGCAATTTCCTCTCAGGTTTCCTGTAATCTGTCATTTCGTTTTTCCAAGTATTATTTTTTTTTAATACTTTTTGATGGCTTATTCGGGTATGAAAAAATACGGGAAAACAAAGGGGAAATTGGCATTACTTCTAGAAGGCTATTTTTGTTGGTTTTAGCTTGTAGAATACCGAGGTGGTACTGGGATCACTATTTTTTGGTGACACTCTTCATAAAGAAACATAATTAATTTGCAGAGATATTATCCTAGAAAGCCTTCTCATCAAAGGAACCCAAACATATCCAGCTGCTACCAATGATAATATAATAGAATCAGGGGTTAATTTCAAACGGGAACGCAAGATAACGGCGTTTTCTTACCTCCCAAAAGTGCCGGAACGCAAGGGAACGTTCAGTTTGCGCTAATCTGATTCCAAAGGTGTCTCATTCAATTATTTATTCAGATAATCATACTAAATATTGCGAATAATAATAAAGTACTCTAACGTAGGGCGAAGCGAGATCTGTGTACTGTATATAAATAAAAATGTAAAGAAGGCTTTATTTGTTTTTATTTCACCATTAATTAAAAAAAGTATTTTGCTTAATGTAAGCTTCATACAAAATAAATTGTTGGTGCAAATCGAAACAGGTTTATAGGAAATTTAGAGTAGGCACCGAGATGTTAACGGGGTGGGGAGAGGAAGTGAGGGAATGTTTAACTAGGCCTTAGTAGAAAATAGAGAGGGTGGTTTATAAGAATAAATAAGCGTTCCCACACCTAAAATTTCAGAAATTAAGCACTGAATAGATTATAATTTGCATGATAGTAAAAAGTCACACAAATCAAGTCATATGCTAATTTGGAAAACATCATAAATTTATTTTATGTCAATAAAGATATTTATTTATTTAATGGGGTCCGGTTCCAATTAGTGATAATTGGAGTTCTACTGTATCAGATCGATCAATGATTCATTGTTATAAAGAATAAAAAAGAAGATGAAAAATGTATTTATTTGATTTGAATAATAGAAACTTCAATCATATACGAAAGTGTACAAAACAAATATTTAAAAATGAACATCCAGAAAATTATAACTCAATAAATAATAACTCAAGACTCACTTATGACATAACCAGAAAGATTATCTGTTAAAAACAATAATGTAAAAAAATAGTTTAGATATAAATAATTTAATAGCGTAATGTAACATGAAAAATAGGTTATAATAAAAAAGTAGTCAAGAGTTGAATATCGTTATTTAATTCTGTAGGCCTATCCAAAGCGGATAATTATTTTGTGCAATAAAAATTGTTCATATCGCCAACATATTTCAGTTTTCGAGTAAAAAGGAATCAATTAGGCTGTCTTCAGTATAATAGTGATGATGTTTGAACTGGGTGGTTTAATTGGAGTCATCCAATAGTGTTGCTCCGCGGAGATTTTTGTCCAATCCTATCACTTGGCGCCGAGCAGGCAGCGAAGCGGGAGATTTGAAACTTCCCGCAAAGCTTAAGAACTCTTTTATGGTTTTCCAGCTTAAAAGGGTTGAAGAGAACATGGGAAAATTCTACAAAAAATCATGAACGTTTCCCTTCATACTATTAACATTCCCATGAATTTTTAAATCAATCTGTCCAAAATTAACAAAGTTATAAGCGTTTTTCAAATTTGATTCTAGTTTACAAGCAAAATGAAGTATTATCCGTAGTTCTTTCCTGGACATTGAACTAAGTTTTGGGTTTTCATATTATTTTTGATAAAAAAGGATTATTCATTGATATTTAAGCTTTTCTGAGCTTGGGATCAAATTTTTGACAAGTTTCTTCATACCTATATCCAATCAGATATATTTTATATGGTACAGTTCTTCAGTAATTAACATTTATATAATATACTTGTGTATATTTTGCCACTGAGTATACTCCTTACTGGATGAATACTTCTTATACAAATCAATTCATATTCCATATAATTCGATAATATTCTAGTTAATCGAGTTAGAATAAATATTCTACAAGTAACTGTCATACTTGAAAGCTGTTGGAGGAAGTTTATTATAGAATGTAGTAACAGTTTGTAGCATTCGACGTTTTAGTTCTAGTTTACTGTACTTTCTTGTGCATATCACTGCAGTATACTGTATGGATTGAAAGTTGAAATAAATTTAAAAGGAATAAAATAATGGGTGGTGCTTGGCAAATATGAAATCCAAAAACTATTGTGATTAAAATGCATTTTTGATAAAACCCTGTTACCCAAAAGTATCCTTTCAACTTTAACAATCAAAACCTTGAAAATTATTCCTAGCAATTCTAGCAAATAAAAAACTCTATGGGCGTTCCCCAATTTTCTTCAGATCTTCACACCATAAAAGTGGTTGGTTACTGAAGAGAAGGTCAAATACAATTTTTCCTTAATTTCAAACACTTTATCGATCCCCAATAATTACTTCAATTCCTGATTGATCTCTGTTAGATTTTCACAGGCTGTTTTTTACAGTATGGTGTTTCTATCTTCAAAAGAAAGAATGTGTCAAAATTTTAGTGTCAACGTCCGTAGCCTGGAGGGCTAAAGCGTCAAAACTTTAGTCTGCTTCTGCTACTGCGGTGATTGGTTCGATTCCCTTCCCGCCTGGCATTTGTCTGTATCATCCCTTACCTCATTACCCAAGCACAAGTCAGGAACGCATGTGAGCATCATCAGAAAAAATATCCCCTATATTTTGACAGTCTCTAGTGCTCTAATAAATGAAAAAATCATTTTTAAAATGATCAGAGCTTACTCACCCTCCCCTAAGTGAGTAAGAATATGAGTAAGTAACCCTCAGAACTCGGAATGGCGTCAACCTTATAAGCACAGTTTATTTTACAGTCTTCCTCCGAAAATAAAATATAATTTAACCAGAATAGAATTTTCCAAAAACTATCATGTTTCTTTAGCCAACAAAATTCATCTCAAACCATCGAGGTCACCTTGTGACAATACAAGAAATGATTCACTCTGAAAAGATAGTAATGCTCCTGTAACAACATAACAACAATGTGTGATATTTTGATATTTCGCGAATCGCAAAGGCATGAAATGATGGTGACAGTTATAGTTGTAATTATAGTTAACAAAAGAGAGTTAAAATTTTAGTTTTTGGAATAAGTTGAATAGTGCAAATTGAACATTAATATCAATGTTTAACATCGAACATGCAGGTTTAGCTGAGGAATTCACTTGATAATTTTTCTGTATTTTGTGAATATTGTGTTTATTTGAGTGAATAAAGTATTTGATTTGATTTGAATGTGAATGATAAATCAGAGAATTGTTTTCAAGAATAACAATAGTGGGTGATGAAATTTTACAATTATACTGACCATAAGAATTGGTATTGAAAATCATTTAAAACATGTACGAATCTTTCTGTGTATATGAAGGCTATTAATAGCTGGTATGGATATTGAAGATTTACTTCATTCAGATGGAAATATTGATTAGATTATTTACTTTATTCATGTAGATTACAAAAAAAATATAGTCGGCTCAAATTCTTGATTACGATAGTTGAAAGTATAAGTGACTAGAAGGTTACCCGTGCTTTGCTACGGGGTTCAAGCAAGAGACTGAATGCTACCAATCAAAAAATATAACTGTCCTTAATTTGAAACAGATCGGCTGGAACTGTTTGCAAAGGACGATTCCCACCTATACACTTGCTGGGTACTGTTACTGAAGGATGGGAAAAGCAAGAACGTTCAGTCATTCCACACACTTACCCTCTGAACGGAGTTCGGTCTCCAGATATTAGATACTGAATTGGAAATATCAAAATGATCAAAAAAGTTACTCTACAACTTATTTATAAAATAGTCAGTTGTTTTCAGCTTCATCAGGTACCCACATCGAAGCCTCAATCAACTGAGATAATTTAATAAACCACGTAGCAAAGCATGGGTGAACTGCTGGCAGATCACCTGGTCTTGCCCGCTGTTTAATAAAGAAGGGCGTCTCCATTATTTTTTCCTCCTTGAATATTACTTTTCATATCTCTACTCTATTCATCCTCCATGATCATACCTTTTCGTAATGTAACATATGATCTTTATGATTAATATGGTCTTCATAAGATTAACATAGGATCCTTTCTGGTCCTTTAGGGAGGAACCCATTCAAGTCAGGGCGCCCCCAAACGCAGAAGTTGAGGAAGAAAAAGAAGGAGAGAAAGAAGACGAAGGAAAAGAGAGAGAAGAAAAAGAAGGGAGAAAGAAGAAAAGAGGAACGAATGGAAATGATAGGAAACAGTGGAAAAGAGATGACAAGAAGTAAAAGGATAGAAATTGGTAGGAGAGAGATGAAAATGAAAAAAGACAAAAAAGAGGAAAAATAAGGGTGAAATAAAGAGTTGAAGAAAATGAGAGTTTTAAAGTTGCTGACAAGGGAGAAAATTGAGACAGCAATGCCTGACCAACAATTAATTAGCTATTAAAAATATTGTGTACTACAGTACTTGGTCTAAAAATGGTGCCAGTTCTGAAAGTTTTTTCTGGATTACTATTTTCTGTTTTTCTGACTGAGGACTACTATGGCAGAAAAAGCCGACTGGTTTTACTAGCACTGCTTTATATCTTTTTTTTTTTTTTTTTTTTGTAGATTACGTCTTGGAGACTCCAGTTAAGGAGTATAAGACAAGTCAGATCAACAATATTATACACTAGATACCATAATTACTTCAATTAGTTGAGGTGAGGCTTAATTTTCATGTGAAAGGAACTCTTGTACACTATAAAAAGCTTTATCAACTAAATATTTCTTCAATTGATTTTTAAATATTTCTATATTTTCAAGACTCTTCAAAAACTGCGGTAGCTTGTTGTAGAATTTCCTACCAATATAACTAGGTTTTTGTTTGAATAGGCTACTATTGTGACTCACCAAGTGATAATCTCCTCGGCTTCTTGTATTATAATCATGTACATCAAGATTTTGGTTATTATCATTCGTTTTTACATATAGAGTAGCTTCATACACATATAAGCAGGGTACAGTTAGGAGACCAAGTCTCTTGAACAACGGCCTACATGAATCTAATCTATTTACTCTTTCTATACACCTAACCGCTTTCTTTTGGATCTTAAACACCCTATCAAGATTTTGTTTTGATGAATTACCCCATACTAAGATAGCATACCTAATATGTGACAGTAAGAGCCCATGGTAAGCTGTAAAAAGTAACTTTTTGTCATTCAATCTAGCGAGCTGTCGCAGGACAAATACCCCAGATGAAATTTTACTACATATTTTCTCAATGTATGGAGTCCAGGTCAATCGTCTATCCAACGTAACTCCTAGAAATGCAATTTCTTCTTCCTGGTCTAATTGATTATCGTTTACAAACACGTTTATAGCCCTATCTTCATTTAAATTATGTTTGTTTTTGAATTGAAGGTATTGGCATTTTTTACTATTTATAGTTAATTTCAACTGGTTTAAAAATTGGACAATGGACTGCACACCTATATGGGCACTTATTTCTAAATTATCTAGAATGGAATTGCTGAAAATGAGTGATGTATCATCAGCAAATAAGAGGGCTCTACCACTAATTAATTCTTTAGGTAAACGGTTGACATATAACAAAAAAAGCAATGGACCTAGTATTGACCCCTGAGGCACTCCAGCTTGCACCTCTAATTTATTAGATTTATTCTTTACTATACTATTACCAACTACTGTAGTTAGTTCTACACATTGTTTTCTCCCAATAAGATATGATTCAAACCATTTCAGTTCAACCCCATTTACACCTACATTTTGCAGTATTTCCAATAAAGTTCTATGATTAACACAATCAAATGCCTTTGACAGATCTAAGAAGATTGCAGTAGCTTTATCACCTGAATCTAATATATCTATTAGTTTTTCAACTAGAGAAACTATGGCTGTTTTTGTTGATCTCCCTTTCTGGAAGCCATGCTGTTCATCACAGATAAAGTTAGCTTCTTGAAGGTGCAGAAGTAACCTATTTAGAACTACTCTTTCAAAAATTTTACTTATTACATTTAAAATACTAATGGGCCTATAGTTTTCTACCTTTTCTCTATCGCCACTTTTGAAGATTGGCAAGATCTTCCCCTCTTTTAAATTATCTGGAAAAACACCTTGTTCTAATGAATGATTGATCAGATGAATCAAAGGGTCTAACAATTGATCTTTACATTCTTTCAGAATTTTACTGGATACCCAATCCATTCCTACAGTTTTTTTATTATTTAAACTATCAATGATATTTGACAACTCGTCTTGGCATACTGGGTGGAATTTTAATTCGTTCTGAATCCCCTCAGTATTCCTCATGTTTGCATCACTAATACCTGTATTAAGAGATTTTTGAAGATCCTTAGCAACCAGTTGATAATATCTGTTAAAGAAATTACAAATGTCTACACTATCATCAATATATTTTTTATTTTCGTTAATTATTCTGGGGACACTAGTATAAGCATCTACATGAGCTACTTGCCTATTTTTGTTTATTACATCCCACACTGCTGTGTTAAAGTACACACTATTATTCAAAATTTCAGCTGTTTTCTTACATTTCGCTCTTTTCACTTTTTTCATATAGTTTTTCTTTAGAGCTTTGTAATTATCTTCACTTAACATATTTCTAGATAGTTTGAATTCATCATATGCATCTTTAACCCTATTTCTTTCTGCAAGGATATCATCAGTTATCCACTCTTCAATCTTGTCTAATTTGTTCTTTACAGGGACTTTTTTAACTGGACAACTCATAGTAATATGAAACCTTAAAATATTAATGAAACTATCATATTTGTCATTTAAACTATTGCTATTGTAAACCCTACTCCAGTTTTCTTGTAGCAGATTCTGCTTCAAACAATCGATATTCCCCTGTTCACATTGTTGAATTTCTTTCATTACTCTACTCTTTTTAATTGATTTATGACCTTGCAACCCCACCTCTAAGATTTGATAGTCATGATCAGATAGTTCCGAGCCGCCTAATCTTGTTTTAGAGTAATCTATATTAGTAAGGATGTTATCAATTATTGTTTGTGATGTTCTTGTGACTCTGGTATATTCATGAACTTTTATTTCCAAGTTATTCATGCAAATAATATCCTTTAAATCTTCTGTCATTTTATTCTGTGTTGCAAAGTCTGTATTGAAATCTCCCGCTACAATAACGTTTGTAAAACGAGTAGTAGTAATCTCTAAAAGCCTATTGAATAGTTCACAAAAATTGTTCCATTCCCCATTTGGTGACCTGTAAATACCTAACACCGCTACTTCGAAATTATTGTCGATTTTTACTCTCAAACCAGTAACTTCTAAATCCATTTCCACAGCAAATTTCTCTGCATATTCTAAATTAAATATTTGCATATTCTTAGCATTTTTAGTGAAGATAGCTACTCCCCCACTTCGATGAGATGTCCTGCAATACGACGTTTTCAATGAATAGTTTGGAATATTAAGTTGTGACAATTCATCTTCTTTTAAACCATGCTCTGTGAAAATAGCTATATCAGGAGCCTCTTCTTTAAAAAATACTTCGATTCTATCTATTTTGTTACGAATGTATTGAATATTCTGATGGAACACAGTGAGTACCGGTACTTCCCTATCATCCCTTATTACTTTATCGTTGCTTTTGCATATTGAAGTAGATTTACTTAATCTCTTAGAATCTTGAGAGCCTATCAGATTGCTACAAGAGTTCCTTCCACTAATGCTATCCTGATTTTTTGATCGATTAACGTCTTTTAATACAATTGAAGATATGAATTTATCATCTGAAACTAGTTTCCCTTCCCGGTTTTGAGCCACTTTACTAAAAAAGGTTCGTTAGATGATTGTTTAGGAGAATTATTGACAGTAGATTGCAAACGACTTTCAATCAGCTCTGCCAGCCTATTACAAAATATTACTTTGCCAGATTGATTTAGATGTAGACCATGATTAGTGAAGTTTTGTTTTTTCAGCCTTTCATTTAGAAAACAAATCCCCAACTGCTTAGAATTCTTATTTTTTAGGCTGTTGATTGTATTATGAATTGATTTATTTGTTGACTTAATGGCTTCATTTAGCTCTGGCCTATCAAACCTATACGGAATTGTACTTATTATTACATTAGTTTTTTGGCTGAGTGGCACAATCTCTTTAATTTTTTCATTTATTTCAGGAAGATGTTTTAGATTAGGTTCATTTATATTGTTTGAGCCACCCAGTACTATTAGAAAATCGTTTTTTCCAAAATCTTTAGTTTGTTCCTGTGCTGACTCTACGATAGCGTTTATAGGGGCACTTGGTTTGAAAAAGCTCTGAACTTCATACTTATTTTTTAATCTTTTCTATTTTTTAATCTTCTATTAAGATAATCACCCTAGAGCCTAGATCGAATCTTCAAAAAATTGTTGGGAGATTCTGGGTAATTGAATAGTTTTTCAATTGCGAATACTGTATGTAATTTTTCTTCTAAATTTCATTTTTCATTTTTTCGCAAAAGTAAAAGAAAACTCGTTAAAAATGCGGTTTTGTAGGAATTTTATTTTAAAAACGTTTTCAAGTAGTACCCCTCAATTTTATTGAAATAAATTTTTCAAGTAGCCTACGGTACTGTATTGTGCCCAATCAGGATCAAATATAGAAAAATGGATGTTTAAAGTTAGGACCGGATCTCCTATTAACAATAACACAAGAACTAGATAAAATTTACTTTGCCACATTACGTGGGTTGAAGTGTATGTTAGAAGAATTAATGACTAGAATCACTTGAAATGTGGTTTTAGAGATGATTTTTTCCCACTTTTCTCGGGGAGTACCCCGAACCCCCGTTTTGGAATAAAAAGCCATGTATATTGCTTCAATTTATCGTTAGAGGTCTACTAATCCAAATTACTATTTTAATTATTATACCGAGAGTCTAACCTTCCCAGCAACATCATTGGTGATATTTTCACTTAATCTTTATTTGAGATAAAAACATTAAATAATTATGGGTTGAACTTAAATTTTTTGCTGCATTAATTATTATTCTATTTACACCCATTGGTTAAAGTTTCGGGTTGCTTGGCAGTATAGGACGTGAATTCATTTCATCATGAATCATTTCGTATTAACACTATAATAGGTGAACAATTAAATTTGTTATAATTTCAATTGAAAATAACCTTAAAATAATTCAAATTCATGATTTTAGGTATTTTAACCCCCCCCCCCCCCCGTGATACCAATACCATACCCACTCAAGTATATTCCCCCCCACCCCCCAAAATCTGCTGCTGGATCCGCCCCTGTCCGAGTCTATAAACTTCAAACAAACAAACCAACTTTCTCTTTTATTATAAGATTATTCGATGAATTTCACTAAATAAATGAATAAACTGAAGAATTGTTCAACGATATGAGGATGAGATGCAATTTGATAACGCTAATATGATTGTGATTTATCTATCTACATGAAACGTCGAAGTTTAAAGATTTAAACGTCAATTTCGGAGAAGGATATTCAAGGATATCAAGAGAGATAGAGAGAGAGAGTGAGAGAGAGAGAGAGAGAGAAAGTGAGAGAGTGAGCGCCATTGATTAAATGTTCTAATGACAGAGGCGGAATTAGGACTTCAGGCTCCAGACCCTCTCTGCCACCCAACCCTACACAGAGAGAGACTTAGTGCCAGAGAGCGATTGAGTGTGGGTGGTGAGAGAGAGAGAGAGTGTGAGAGTGAGGGAGAAAAAGAGTGAGAGTGAAAGAGAGAGAGAGTGAGCGAGCGAGACAGATAGAGAGAAAGAAAGATTGAAAATCAGAAACTAATGTAGAACTAGCAATAATATGAGAAGGCTTGGTATTATTCTTAGCTGAGACACTCAAGCGGGAAATACAAGTTCATTTACCCATAACATGGTTGCCGGTTTACCGGCTGCTACTTAATCAGCAAGATGTATTTTTTATATACATGGCAAAATATACACAGGTGATAGTGGCGCCGACCTGGCGTTAAAACACTGAACCTCAAGTTATACATTTCATACAGAATCCAGTATTATGGCAGCCAAAAAAATAATTTTCATTTATTTTTATTGGTGTTTATTTACTTCAAAAAATCATAAAATCAATTTTGGTGAGTTATTTGGATCTTAAAGATTATCCAACATAATTTATTAGTGGGTTTTGGGTTTCGGGAAGTTGATTATAATGGGAAGTTGAAGTGGCAACCGTATAAGGCTGCCACAAGTCGGGGCTGCCACTTCATATGGGAAATTTACCATTGACGGATGCCACTTGTACAGGAAGATGTAAATATATATATATATATATATATATATATATATATATATATATATACTCATTCTACGCAGAATTTAATCCTCTTTTGATATTAAAAAGAAGTTGTTTTCGTCCGGTGCACTGTTTTTTGAGCTACAAGCAACAAATTGAAAAAAGTGTGCTAAAATTTCATTTATTTTAGGCTGCGATAACATGAGCTCAACTCCTGGGATGGTGCAAACTCAGATTACACTTATTTGGGACCAAATGAAGGTATTAAAACGATTTCCAGTTTGCTGGCAATTAATTCCTCAAAATGTGTTCTTTTTATCTAATTTTAGTGGCCTACTTGAGATATGTGCATTAGTGAATAATGAAATGGTGTCTAAGCCTGAGCGAGATTCGAACTCGAGACCTCGAGGAACAGTAGCCAGTCAGACTTATCTAATCAGAGACAAGCGCCTCAGCTGTCTGAGCCATCTAGGTCGATTCTACTACTGATACCTACCAGATACCATAAATATCGGAGTCTGCGTAGCCGAGTTGGCTTATCGCTGGTCTGATAAGCCAAAGGTCCTGGGTTCGATCCCAGTTGAGTACAAGATATTTTTCTCGAGCCACTCCCGTGTTTCGGAGGACACGTTAAGCCGTCGGTCCCGGTTGCATATAAAAAAAAGCAGTCGTTAAAAAAAAACGGCGAGGTGGAACGTAAGGGTCTCCCCACCACGAAAAGCCATACGAATTTACTTACTTTACCATAAATATAGGCATATGGCGGGACTACTATTCTGTATTTTATATATACAATTCATCGTATTCTGTTCTTGTGTACAAAATAGGGAAGACTCCTAGCAAAATATCGATTAAGATTTGCCTAAACACGAATCCTATTTATGATCCCTTTACTAACTTTATCAATATTGTTTCTATTTTCAACTTTTAATTTTTAATGACCCAAGATTTTTTAGAGTATTTCATGATCGTTCATTAAAGCCTATAAGCATGGAGTAGAATGTACTGATTGAAACAATAGATAATAATTTTTGTCTTTATTCAATTACTTTCATCTTCTCTTTTTCTAAAGCATGTCGATTAAGAATGTTTACAAAGAAAGGAAAAAGGATAGCTGAGCTTGGACTATTATTGTTCTTTGTCCAAGGAATTTCGTCATGAGTGATTAATTTTTTATAGGTATTTATCTACACAATGCTCCTCGCGAACAAAACTGTTGAGAAATCGATGACTAAGTTGTAAACTTTTTGTTCGTCTGTTGAACAAGCTCTTGAATGTTTATACCTGGAGGAATTATTTTGGTATGCTATTCAGTGCAGTTGGATTAGGTGAGTCTTTGTTTTATTACAGTATCTGGAACTAAGCTGCTAATTAATAGCTAAGTTGTTATGAAAGATAGTTATTAAACAACTGCTTCAAATGTACTGTCACTGCTAATAACATTGTTTCCAGAACATGACTGAGTTGATAATATAGTATAGTTAACTTTTTCAAATCAGAAGGTGGAAAATATGACAAAATCTTGATGCTATTTGATGAAATTCAATTGCATTGACAACAATGAACGGAAATAATTTCTTGGAAAAAACAATTATTTTCCATCATCTTTACTACAACAAGGATCTAACAATTAAGAGTTATAATACACAAAATTTTATTATTGAATGTTGTTCATAACTATGCACTATGAGATTCAGATTGTAATCTGTACAATATTCATATTACAAATAAATGAATATGTTCTATATTGAGTGGTACCTAATATTACATATGTAATTATGATGTGTAAGTATTTCAAAACGGACCTGGAAAACTGATTGGTTGAGTTTACTGAATTATTCGTTGAGAGTTTTTCTTTTTTTAACGTTAAGAGTCAGTTACACCAGCCGTAACTTATTTCATATAGATAGGTGTGAAAGCAAAATTGTTGGCTACAATCCCCTTTTTAGGAACCTGAAAAAAAGTTTATGTAAGAATGTTATAAGAAAAGGTGACTTCGTTCACTATCTACAGGAATAATGTAGATTTAACAAAGCCCAAATGAAACTTATGAGTCTTTAACACATAATAAAAGTATTAAATAAAAGAATAGCTATAACATTTTGAAATCAGAAAGTGGAAAATTGAAACGTAAATTAATAACATCCCAAGGATCTGAAAGCTCATTCAGAATACATTCATTACGTGTTTAATAGAACTAGTAGGCTAACTCTACGTTACGATGTGTGCAAGGCCTATTAGTTTTCTAAAAGTTGAGAATATGAATGTGTTTTTCCTTAAACTTATTTAAAATTGTAAGCTTATGCGAAAATTTCTTTCGCGTTAATCAACTATCACCATTGTACCATAGATAAGTTTACAATTTCAATAGCTCCATGAAAATTCTCATGTGCTGCATTTTCAGAGAACTCAAAGGACTTGCACACTTTATAGCAATTCTACTTGAAACCTCATCCACTGCTTTGAATAATAAATTCTAAAAAAAACGCAACTCATATTGTTGCATTCATCCCGCTCCTCCGTCTGGTGTGATATGTGTTATCATTCACCTCATTACCCACACAAAAGTCTCGGGCTCATGTGAGAATCATCAGCAATAAAAAAATCTGACTTGTCTTATACTCCATAACTGGAGTCTCCAAGACGTAATCTACAAAAAAAAAAATAATAAAATAAATAGTGCAATTCATATTGTTGCATGTTGCTGTATCAGTCTACTTCAAAATTCTTCATTTACAAAAACTAATGAACTGTTATTGGAGTAATCTTATAATTGCACGCAATTAATTATGGAAAAGTTATATTAAAATAATAATAATAGAAATCAATATTGTATCTTCCAACAAAAAAATTTATTTACTGTGAGATGGAAAATTATCAAATAAATATTTATAGATAAATAATCATAATAAAACATATTTTAAAACAAAAAAAGAAACCGACTTCAGTGAAATGATAAAATACTCACGTACTAAAAAGTTTAAAATAAAGCATTTACTTTAAACTGAGAACATTTTTAATTTCATACAAGTAATCTTGTGAAGTCGGCGCCAAATATTTTATAAATTCTTTTTTAGGATAAAGCCCACATATGTCTGAGACCTGTGCGTGGGTAATGAGTTGGATGATGGTGATTGATGATTTGGACCTACAGTTTTAGGTGGGTTCCGAACCACCGGGAAGTGATTGATAAGAAATTCTATCTAATATCAAAACTAACACTGTATTTCAATAAAATATGTGATTTACACTTACTTTTACTGAAATACAGTGATTGATAAGAAATTCTATCTAATATCAAAACTAACACTGTATTTCAATTAAATATGTGATTTAAACTCACTTTTACTGGAATACAGTGTCAGTTTTGGTATTAGATTGCTCAATTATTTCGTCATGGAAGACATCACAGAGTAATTCTGTTATATTTTAAAAGTTTATGGGAAATTTGGCGCCGACTTCAAAAGATTACTTGTATGAAATTAAAAATGTTCTCAGTTTAAAGTAAATGCTTTATTTTAAACTTTTTAGTACGTGAGTATTTTATCATTTCACTGAAGTCGGTTTCTTTTTTGTTTTAAAATATGTTTTATTTTAAGCATTTTAGTTGAATTTTCAAACTTTGAAAACATAAGAAATTTCTTAAAGCCTACATTATGAAATATTTATCAAATTAGGAAGCCAATAATTAATTTATAACATCCAAACTTGAGTAACTAAAAATCCACTTATAAGAACTAAGGAAAATTCTACAACGTTTTATTTAATGTGGAATATTGTATTTAGGTAAATTATATTAGCGAAAGGCTTCTTAAAAGTGAAATGGCTTTTGATTCATTTTGATGTGGTCCCTTTCAGAATATACCTACACTGAAATAGTAGGCCTTTATTACGTTACAAGTGTGGAAAATTGTGTTTACTGAAAATATGATAAGTTAACGCAGGAGATGAAGTTGAGTGCGGTATTATCATACGAGTATGGTAAACATCTTCCCAGACGAGTTATGTACGATATTTTTCGTGATATTAGTCATATATATTTTTTTAATATAAAAAACATAAACTTTGAGCTAGTACAAAAAGATCATCAAACATAACCTCAAAATAGCCAATTGCACGGACATGTATTTAATGGCGAATAAAATAATATTCTTAATCCATCACAGCAGCGAAACTAAAAATACTTCTGAGATCATCTGTTTTTCCAAATTCTCCAACTTATGATTGAAACTGAATAACCTTATTCCTATGACTCAATAACATCAACTAAATTATTTACAATTTTCATATGAACATATGGACAGAAATATTATATTCTTCTTATTCTTGATTCAAATTAAGTTCACGTGATTGGTCAAAACGGGGCATTACAGGCTTGTTTCACACTGAACCACCTTTGGGTAACTGATGTCGTTTACCCAGCATAATTGCATTGCATCATATGATTTCGAAAACCGACTAGATGTGAAGTGCTCCATATGATACAATGTTCAGCCTGGTAAACGACACCGGTTATCTGATTGGCGGTTATGTGTGGAACTATCCTATTCAAACTTGATTGAAATGAAGACATCGAAGAATGCTCCTTTTCGTTTAATATTGGGCTAAGTATTGGGCCGATCCTTGCGAAACTTGGATGGGACCACCGCTGAGCGATGCTCTTTCATTTAAAAAAAAATTCATCGAAATCGGTTCAATATTGTTCGAATGATTGATGTACAAACATAAAAAAAACAGGTCGAATATAGAACCTTGTTCTTTTTGGAAGTCGGTTAAAAATCCAATCAAAGATTGTGTCATCCAATAAACATATTTATCAAAATGTAATATAGCAAATTGTTCTGTATGCTTCCAGCTATTATTTTAAATCAACAATTTTTTATGTCATTGTTTAAAATTAATTGATTGCTTCTTGTTACAAATAAGATAGTGAAAAGGTATTACATTATCCACTCTACTTGTTAATTACTTGCTGAAATATACTGTAACTCAATTTCTGGGGCTTTATGACATCAGGTAATAAACAGGTAACAGGTGGCATCAAGTTGAAATATTGGAATTTTAACAAATTTCTTGAAATATTCCCTTGTTCATTCAAATATTTTAAGAAGATACATAAAAAATAATAAGCGTATGGCTTTTAATGGTGGGGAGACCCTTACGGGTAGTTCCACCTCGCCGTTTGTGCCATGTTACGGGGAACATGGTGGACCAATGGTTTAATGGGACAATGGTGAACCAAATGGTTTTAGGTGGGTTCCGAACCACCGGGTAAGTGATAATAGAAGATACGTAATACCCACAGTACAGTGATAACATGCAAGTAACCACCTAATCTAAATTTAAAATGAATTGAGCATGCAGCCAAAAACGTTGAAAATTTTTCATAAAACGATTATTAATTTTAGTTAATAATAATGCAATTATTTAAATGTTTTGGTCAAATAAGTCTCATAAACTGAACAAAACATATTGCATCATGTAGCATCAAAATGGGCCACTTTATTAAGCTTTTCACTACTAAACATGTCATTTTTTGTAACTTACCGAAATGCTCCTTATTGAATCAGACCCAAAATTGCAGCCGTAGCCTCATCGGTTTAGTGCTATGCTATCTTGGGCCCTGGGTTCGATTCCATCTTAGGTGACTTTTGTTCAAAAATCTAAATTATAAAGAATCATTTTTTATTTTTAAAGACAAATAATTTCATTTACTATAATGTTTCCTCATAGTCTGTCCTGAATTCTATTTGTAAGAAACAACTATTGTTTTTAAATTTATCACACTAAAATAAATAAATAAATCTATATTCGAAGTAAAATTCACTTGAATGAATACTGTAAATCTTATAAATTTAAAGTTACATAATTTGAGATTGATAATTAAGTTTCAATTGATAAATTGATTAAAAAAATAACATAAATAAAATAAAAGTTTGATTCAAATTTTAAACCAATTCAATTTTGATATAGCTTTTTTATTATTAATAAATATTTTAAATTAAAATTATTTTCAATCTAAATTATAAAGAATAATCTCTAATTGAATAATTTTTCATAAAATTAAAGTCATTTGGGAAAGTAAACTGGGATTTTATTAAAATTTGTTTTCTTTATTTTATTTGAATAAAAATTAATGATAAGCATCACCTAGTAGAAGAAAATTAATTAAATTCAAATTAAAATGTACTTTAATTAATAAAATTCGAAAATCGAATAAATTTAATTTGAAATTCAGCTCATTTACAATAGTTTGGGCTTAAAAAGGGATTTTACAGAAATTATTTTTCTCAATTATTATTCATGTATTGGTAAAATTCTTTTTTCTGGACTAATAATAAATTTTTTAAATAAAGCCTGTTAAAAACTCCAGGTTCAGTCTTACCTGATCACCTGACTCATAGTAAAGCTTCAGAAACGATTTAAAAGTATTTGGAGAGCGAATATTTGGAGATTTAAGGAATTCGTGAGTAAAAACTAGTATGCATGACTCTATAAACCGCCAATACGTCATGCTGCATATAATAATATGCTCATCCACGCCACATGTCCTTTTCGTAATTCTTTCTCCAGGTGACTAAGCATCAGGAGTTTCAGCCGCTTCTGGTCTGTCAGTAGGCCTACGGGAGCGACCCAGTAGTTGACGCACTACTTCCGTGGTGGTGTTGGTTCAACGGTTCTCAGGGCAGTGTTTGAAATATGTACTATGTATAATGCTCAAGTAGTTGAGTTTTGTAATTTGTTAACTGTTTGTGAAGTTCGTGAATAGAACACTAAACAGTAAAATATAAGTGGAAAAAAGTTTGTGATAAAATATCAATCTTTCTAATTTAATCTTTGTGATTGAGATATTTCCACAGAAAGTTTATTGCTCTATTGAGCAACAAGAGCTTCTCATTTCTCTTCGTGATGTAGGCTCTCTTTATAACTTTAAGTGTACAGTGAAGATTATTTAGTGAACTAAAATAATGACATTGATTGTGTTAATTCTGTGATACATGAGTTTAAGCAAAACTAAATTCAGTGTGACCAGTACTGTCCTTTCACATTTAAAGGTGCTTTCACACAATATTAATCGCCTTTTTTATTTGATGATGCTCACATGAGTCTTGTGCGTTGGTAAGGGGGTAATGAAGTTAATGATAATACAGGCAGAACTGCAGAAGCACTAGTTAGTCAGAGATAAGCTAAAAGGTTCTTCTGTGGGAGGTAATGCATTTAAATAGAAATCCTCTAATGAAAAATACCAGAAAATCTGCAAGTACCGCATTCAAGAGCAAGCTCTGCTAGATGTGAAATAGTTGATCGGCAAGGCGTTAGTATAATGGCGTTACAAGCGCAGCTGATTTGGTTTGATTGTTCGTAGTATTGTCTTTGGTGTCGATCGGTTAAGCCTATATATTTCCCTACGCGCTGTCGATCGCTAAGTCAGTTCTCCACTCTTGCTGTCCCCGAGTCTTCTTTCAAACGCCGCGGACTGACCGTGAAGATGGCACACACCAATAACATACTTTACGGCGTCTGCGTGGTCTGCTTCTTTTTGTCCAGGTAAGAGTCTTAAGGTGAAATTCTTGAAAATATATTCAACCGAACAGATCAGCTGCTATACAATGTAGTTGCTGTGAACAGGATTATAAATAAATTGCTCTTGGATCCTGGATCAATAGACCTGACCTATCATTAAAACGCGGAAATAGAAGTTAATTAATTCTTGCGAGAATCGTCATCAATAATTATTTTTGGTAAATTCGAAAACTGCCAAATAGTTTTTTCACATTCGTCTCATCTTTTATTATCGTTTGTCACTCATGTTTTATGGTTCAGTGAATTCTATTGTATTGCATAGCTATTTTCAATACAAATCAATCACTCAAATGGCGATTATAAATGATTTTTTTTTAGTCCTGTACACTTGATTTCGATTTATTACGGTGTTGATTAGATTAGATTTGCTGTCCTTATTTTTCCTGAGGGTAAAATTAAAAGGTGCAGCCGGCCCTCTCTTCGTCTCAGCCAATGATAAGGACAAGAGTGTCAGGTATCGACTCCTGTAGACCCTACAGACAGAACGTAATACATGACATATAAAATAGTCATTTTGATGATACAATTCTCTTCAAACAAAATTAAATTGCGTTGAAAATCGCGTTAAGTCGGTGTACTCCTTTAGAAAAAGCATTTTTAGAATTCCAGCTTCAGAAGTCTCTTATGAATTTCCCGAGGAATCTTCCTTGTCGTCTGAATAGATCATAGTTAATTGGACTTCGGTCTAATGTGTATTCAGAGTGTATTTTAGATGTAAATTTATTGATTAAAAGTGGGGAATAAAAGATTATCGAAAATAATTTGAGAATAAATTTGTCTTATTTCTCCTCAATACACATCTGAAATGTGTAAACATTTTTACAGATGCAGATACAAACAGGATTCCAATAAACTCCCTCACCTGTGCAGAAGCATGACCCTCTCAGAAAAGGCCATGTCATTAGCATATAGGTGAGGGATAAACCCTCATAAAAAATATGTTTTACATATTTGGGTAAATCTAATTAGCGGACTACACTAATTTATTAGTGGCTTTATTATCACTTGCCCGGTGGTTCGGAACACACCTAAAATGCTAGGTCCACTATGTTCCCCATAACATGGCTTGAACGGCGAGATGGAACTACCCGTAAGGGTCTCCCCACCAATAAAAGACATATGCTCATTATTATTAGTAAACTACATCTTCGTACACATTTCCATCATTAAAAAATGTATTGGTGAACTTTATTCTGATTTATTCATTGAATTAAATACGTTACTTAATTTTACAATTTTATTGTAAAAGTTTTGAAGTGGAAGGTGTGAGGGTGAAAAGTGAAAGATGGATGAAGTTAAAAGAATAAATAAGTATTTTACTGCACAAAAAAACACTTGATAAAATTTTTAGAGTAAGAAAATACTGCGGTGAGTGAATTACAGGTGCGCATCACTTAACAATTTAGTCGGAAAGCCAAAATAAATTAGCTTGGAGATGGAGGCTTGTCATTGAATACAACTATCACTTTCAGCTCAAAATATTCCAATAACGAGTTCAGGACATTCTTTGAATATCAGCAAACCTTTGTGATAAATTTTTGTTATTAATCATTCCCAATGCATGAATAATCCAAGAATGCGAACTACAAGAGCTTCAAGAATGTAGAGTGAAGTGTTATAGGTAATGGTTATCACACCAGATAGCCTAATTGACAACCTTATTATTGTGCCCCCTCTGTAAATCCTACGTGACCTAGTATCTTACAAAGTTCCAAGAATGGTTGGCAGTCTGATTGACAGACTGCTACTCCGGCGGTCACGAGTTCGATTCCCGGCCAGTCTGCTATCTTTGCATCATTATTCACTTCATTACCAACACACAATTCTTAGTCTCATATGGGCATCTATCATCACCAGCATAGTGAAATGTCAGGAGATGATAAATCCTTTGAAAACTTACACCATATTTGTGTATGTATTATTACATTTCAATCGTCACTATTACCCAAGCTTAAAACACTTTTATAAAGTTGCCTTTGTATGTAATAAACAAAATAAAAAGCTGGACTGATTTAATATGAAAACAACAATGATAGGCTATTTAGATTCATTAGAAGCTATATTCTAAGGAAAGCAGAATTCGGCTACTGCAGTAATTAATTCCTCCTTGAACCTGCATCGAGCTCAGTCTTGTTACGTGGCTCTGTTTCTTCTTTTCTTTTTGCTCACAGTTCTAAAACAGTTCCTGCAACACGGACAACCATTTCAGGAACTGAAAACTATCCAGTCTTTCTTGTACTAGGTGAAATCTCATCTTGTTAGAGCACAAATTAGTTGGTAGGTGAGTGAGCACTAATGCAATGGATTCTGATACTCTCTTTGAATAAGCACCTAAATTAGAATAAGCGACTTCCTACAACCAAATTGATCTCTAGAATAATTGATACAGAGCATATAATAAATATAATTAGTGACAAATTAGTATAATAGAGTGACAAGATTTTAATGTTATATTTTTCAGTGGATGACATTAAATACAAAGATAGAAAAGAAATAGGATTGAATAACTTTTCACCTGAAGAATTTCATTTATAAATTCTATTCGAGTGACAATTGAGAATTTGTTTCTCTATTTGAGAAAGTAGAAGTTATAGACAAAAATAAAATCCCAACAAGATTATACGCCATTGTTTCAGGGCGTAAACGTTTCTTCTCATTAAACTTGCCAGCTTTCAAGGTCTTACTAAAAAATGAGGTCTTGTAAGGCTGTAATTATAGAAAATCAAAGAGTTATTGTCCAATTTATTAGTTTATAAAAAATTCTCAGGTGAACGTCACCTAAAAGTTTTCCTTTAGGTTTATGAGTGCTTGTTCACGGATAGCTTTGTGAAAGATATCACTAAAATATGGACTCCAAGATTGAAATGTTTCAGATTATTTCAGTTACGTTGAATCTTAAATAAATGACATCTTTTTTACTTCTCTTATATTTTTTCTCATACTGTTTAATGACACTTTACGGTATTTTACTTTTATTAGTTCACTTTCCTTCTAGTGCACTCTACACTTTACTTTTATTCTGTTAATTTGCAATTTATTTACAAGTTTTTCAACCTGATACTTTCTTATAACTTTTCGTCAATGAATTTCTGTTCCATTTTACTTAGATTTTCAACAATAAGTTTGATGCCAAAGCTGATTGTTTTTCAACAAATTGTTTATAATTATCGAATAGCATTTCTACTACCTTGATCCGTTATTTGTTTGCGCATATGATATTTACAAGTTTTCAACTAGTTGAAATGGGAGATTATGCAGCTCTATACTATAAAGATCTCACCAGATAGTTTAGAGATCTTGAAAACCTTAGCTAGTTTTCAATCATAATAGAGCAAAGCATAGTAACTGTAGCTAGTTTTCATCATAATTGATGTGGGAAAACTTGCAATTAATCAGGCAACAAAAATATGGAGTAAAATGACAAATGGATTCGTGAAACAGAAAAAATCGGAATACCTCATCATAATACTGTTATTATTCTTTCTGCATCATGTATTTCAAAATTATTTATTTTTTACTCTATAAACTTTTGGATGAGTCATTATATAAATAACATATATAGTAACTATGATTAGTATTGTAACTAGCGAAAATGCAAAAAATGAGAAGCTGGATTTATCAACTCAAAAATCAGCCATAATTTAAATATAAAAGATCGAATCAGTTTCTGAGGAGGACGAAAACATGACACAAACATATTGGTTTCATATGCCAACGACCTCACACTTTTTAATGAATTCAGTGATAAGAATAAAGTAGCCCAGTTGAACAAATGCACATAAATACACCATTATGACTATTCCAATGCAGCCCATTTATGAGACATTAAGCCAATCTATATTATCGGCAATAATGTGCCGAATGCTTGCCTCTGTTTATCGACTGGAATAAATTTACAGCAAGAGTGACAACATCACTAAGGAAGTGTCTGTCATTCACAATTTCACCATAAATTCTCCAAATAATCATTGAGCTCTCAGCTAATTTGATATGAAGAGGAATTCTTGATAAGAAACAAAAATTTGATTTATCATGTGATAGCAGTGGTACATCTGTACCGTATGTAAATGTTTTTTTTTTGTTTTTTGAAAAAGTATTAATGAGCTTTATGAAACAAAAACCTATTATTTTTCTACTTTACTCATAGGATTTGCAGAATTTATAATTTAACTAGCTGGCTCGACGTGCGTTGCTGCGTTCTCATAAAAATTCTCCTTGATTTTATTATTCGCCACCTCCCACTGAGGTTACATTTCAAATTAGGAAAGAAGTTAGTCCTAGGGCTCTTCCAGCTGATCATAGAGGCTTCGTTGTTTTCTTAATCACCACCTCTGAATGAAGAAACATTTCAAATTTAAACCTCCAACGACTATAGGGGTAGAAGCTAGTTTTATTTTATTATTCGCCACCTCCCGCTGCATTTCAAATTTCTAGCTAGCACTTCATTGGTTAACAGATGTCATCAACCTGGCATAATTACATTTCATCATACCCAGTCGTATGTTTCCTATATATTGCAAGGCTCCGACTAAACGGTAGCCTACATGCAAAGTTCAAAGTCTTTCGCTGTTCAAAGACAGCGTAAATAACGCCGCTAAGGGGCCTGCCATATGATTAAAAACTGTTGACTTCTATCAACTGTTCCTTTAAGCTGTTTGGCCGGCAAGTTCATTAGGTTAGGTCTATAAAATGGATTAATTAATAGTAATTTCTTTGAAATTTATGGTCAGAAACCATCCCCAATATTCACACAACATATTCCCAAAGTTTCATGCTAATCTGCCAAGTGGTTTTGAAGTCTATAGGGAACATACATACATACATACATATAGACAGACATTCATTTTTATATATATAGATTATAATTTATTATTCGAGAAAGCATATTCAACTCAATTCAATTTCAATTCAATTGTTTATTGCCACAACTTTACAACAAAATAATTTAATGGTTACAAATTAATATATTAACATAAAGGAAATAAAAGAAACCTAACTAACCAGAAAAAAAACTAAAACCTATGTTCAGGCACCACCAGCAAAAGAAAAGACTTTGACCGCTGGTGGGAGTCGCAAAAAGTCCAATTCAAATGACATTTAAGATAACTTACAATTTCAACTTACAGAATTAATTGGGTCTCCGTTCATAGACACTAGCAGCTGTTTTGAGGGTATATTACTGAAGTGCCCTCAGCTCATAATCCAATCCACAACCGCTTGGAAAGACCTAAAACTCTTTTATTCACTGATTGAAATCAAATCGACTTGTGTTCCCAAAATTCGTC
The DNA here is from genome assembly GCA_948455865.1 of Conomelus anceps. Lineage (NCBI taxonomy): Eukaryota > Metazoa > Arthropoda > Insecta > Hemiptera > Delphacidae > Conomelus > Conomelus anceps. The sequence goes on from OX418217.1 coordinate 75,763,153, forward strand.
CAGTTTCTTCTTATTTCAGAAATGTATTAACATTCCATCTATTTGCATGAAGTTGCCTATATTCTTGGAAAATTCGGGCCTATACCGTACAATTAAAATAATCATAGGAAATGAAAACAATATGGGGTCATAAAATATATGCATTATACAATGTGGAATGTTGAAGAAATTGCCCCAGTTTTGATACGTCAAACTTAGAACTGCATTCTTAGGCTCCGGCTCCACATGCAGCATTTTACTGCCTGTTTCCGCCAGTATTATACTGCCGATAATAAGCTGCTTGGGGGTGTATTTCGGACCGTCTAGTGTCGCAGAGCGTCTAGTATGTCACAGCGTCCAGTTTTCAAACCATCTAGTTCTCTGTCTCAGGTGGTCTAGATTGCAGACCCTCTAGTTTCTTGCGTTACGCTGTCGCAGAGCATCTAGTTTTCAAACCGTCCAGTTCTCACTTCGTCTAGGTATACTCGGTTCCTATTAAAGTGGACTCCTCTCGCTACGCCCAGCACAGTGGCGTTCAATTTCGCCATGAGATATGATTCATTATTTCCCATTATTTTTGTCTCAGTTTGCATAATACAAGCTAATAGATTGATTTGACAATGATTTTATTACAACTCTAATGATATGGTCCAATATAATAAGTGTCTCAATAATTACTTTTTCGAAATAAATGATCTGGAATAATTTTATTAATCTTTATATAAAATAGGCAAACATGTTTTTTTGTGATGACAACTCCTCCGTGGTTTCTTGACCGATTTTGTTCGTTCATGTCTCATTTGAAAGATCTCATCAAGTAGATGTTTGATAAGGTCTTACATTTTGAAAAAAGTCATTGTGGACATAAGGAATAAACGATCAAAGTTTCAATTTTTGCCATTGCTTTAACATAGGGATCGGTGAGCTGAAAATTTTCACATTTCAACTTATGATTTGATTATCAGCTGTTTTGAAACAAAAAGTTTATTTTTCACTAGCTATTGTGCCCGTCCTTTGTACGGATTATATATAGAAATAAGACTAAATATGTTTTGGCTTTTTTGATAGCAATGATCATGAAGTTGTTAGCAGCTTAGGCCCCGTTCAGACGATACAGTTTTTTTGTGGTACGGTTTTTTTACGGCGTCAACTGTACTGTGATGTTCACACGGTCCGGCTTTGCTGCTTATTGCTGTGCTCTCCTCCTTCTTCCATTGCGCTTCCTTCTTCTTCTTCTTCAGTGGCCCTACAACCGAGGACGGGTCTTGGCCTGCACTAGTAATTGTCGCCAATGGTCCCTATCCAGTGATTGTTTAAATGTCTGTTCCTTTACTAAATTCCTTGAGGGCCGTCCGTTCCTATCATTTTGTGCTTCCATAACAAATGTTTTTTTTATGGAGTGGGGGAGTTAGCCCCACATCCAACCCCCAACCTGGAGGACCAGGGAATTTTTTCAGGTTTCCTTCCTTAGCCTTTAACAAACCAATGCTGAACTACAAGGCAGCAGTCAATTTTCTATTGGGGTTTTCTTCCCCTAGCCTTTGGATTTCCATTGACCTCCATCTGCAAGGCAGCAGTTTCTATGCTGGTTTTGGTCCACCCCGGGTATTTCATTTCCCCGGTACCACCTATATCTAAAAGGCATTCCCCAATCCGCCACCTGGGGAGGCGCCCGATAGGAGACCAGCAACTCCCACCATTGCACTTCCAGTTCAGTTTTATTTATTCCAGTCCAGGATTTTTTTTTATTTGTGTAAGATTTTTTAAAATAAGTTTCTTACTGAAGGTTTCTCTTAAATTTTGATCAAAGTACGCAAATTCTGGTTTCAATATTCTACACATTTTTCTCTCATTATTTTTATATTAATCTTAAGTCTTGTCCCACAAGGCGGGTCTCTCATATATTAGAGAAATTAAATTTTCACAATTAATATCTTCCACTTCTGGACACTGGAATTCACAAATAAGAAGATCAATGCTGAAGAATATCAATGAAGAAGATCAATGCTGACGATCTGAAGACTGCTTCCAGCTTAATAAGCATATCGTTTGAACACAGTGGCGGCTCGTGCATGGAAAAAATGGGTGTTCACAAAATATTTGGTATACACTCTATGAATTGCTTTGCTCGTATTGCATGAGTAATGCTCATGATGTTCCACCCCTCCCCCTCACCTACACCCAGACGCCAATGCTCACAAGCAAAGGTTAGAAGAAGAATGATGGCAAAATGTTAAGCACTTAAACTTCAAAAAAATGTATAAGATCATATTCTACTCACTACTATTATGAAGCAACACTGGCCATTGTTTTGTCTGGCAAAACAGATGCGTCAGGGGCAGGAAACTGATCAGGCAAGATGCTCGTGAGTATAAAAGATCATTCAATAGTACCAAAACGCATTTGATGCATTGCACATATGATAGAGTTCTTGAATAACCGAGATGCCTTTCAAAAATGTTTTGCAATATAATGCAACGTTTTGTATTGCAGGTGAAAATATCTTTTTTTAGAAGGATTGCTAAGAACTAAAAAATTTAAAATTCTTGCGTTTGATTTTCAGATAGAAAAAAATGTGAATTTTGATATTATAAAATTAATTTTTGATTTCCACTCACAAACTGGTGATGCACTGATTCCATCATTTTTTGTGGCAGGTTGACTTGCTCGATGATTCACTGATGATGTTTTTTGTTTTTGAAAAATATAAGAAAAACCAATAGTTTATGTTTGGTTTTAGTATAAAAAATAAATTCCGGTCTTATTTATATAGTTTTTTGATTTCCACTCTCAAACATAGCCTACTCACTTTTTTTTGTTTTTGAAAAAATTAAGAAAAACTAACAGTTTACGTTTGGTTTTAGTATTATATAAAAAATTAATTCCAGTCTTATTTATATCGTTTTTTGATTTCCACTTCCAAACATATTCACTGATGACATATTTTGTTTAAAAAAATTAGAAAAACCAACGTCTCCCGGTAAACTCATTACATTTATCCTTCCGTGAATCTTCTTTCCTTCAGACTGACCTCTCCACATCTCTAAAAATTATTCTAGTCTCGTCGAAATCATGTGGACTACTAGGAAAACTCCATAACAATTATTGATCAATAAAATATACCAAATAATATATTATATTTTATAATAGAATAAAAAATTAGTTTTCGGTATGAAACTACGTTTCAATAACCATGAAAACAATAATTGGAAGGCATAGGGAGGAAGTATGGGTAGATGCTAGTCGAAATAGAAGGGGTTTCCTCATTCCACGCTTCTCTTTAGTCTTTAGCGTCGATGACACTTGGCAAGTTATGGGTTGATTACATTGGGATAGTTACTCGCTAAGCGAGTAGCGAGTAGGACATTACTGACCGACCGTGCTACAGCAGCTCAGCATACCAAGCCAAATTATATTAAAAAAATTATTTCTAGAATCACCCCCATACTATGGAATTTCTAAGACAATAAATACTATTGCAACACAAAATTAAAATATGAAGTTCATCAACAATTATTCAATAAAATTTCATCAAAACAATATACAATATATCTCATCTGAAGTGTTATGCTGGCAGCCTGCGTGATTAAGTATTGGCTTTGGCCACAATAATATTGTATTTTGGTGTTGGCTACTCTGCCAGAGAGTACAAATGTGGCCAAATTCAAAGTTGAGAGCCTGTCTACTTTGAATTTGGTCACATTTGTACTCTCTGGCAGAGTAGCCAACACCAAAATACAATATTATTGTGTTAAAAGATTATAAATAAAAAAAATAAAAATTATAAATAATAAATTTTCACGGATGCTTTTTACTTTCTATTTTTGTGTGTTTTTATATAATTTAAATTCTTATTTTATGAACTCTGGGTGTGTTTTCGCAATCAATAGCCAAGTTTATACCTTTCAATCTGAACGACTTCTTTTGGCCTTTTTTGTGTATTTCACAGGATTTCTCAATAATAACGGTAGTTAATGTTTTATTTGATTTTTCAGCTAATTTCTCATCAAATGTATTCAATTTACCACCTAAATGAGAGCTCTAGAAGCCTAGAGTTTTCTGAATAAGTACTAATTTATTGATGAAGATAGCTCGCCTCTCTTTCACTATCTTTATTTCTGTAATGAAGCGTTTTTGAAGGAATAAGCTTTTCTAATCCGACAGAACACATATATATGCAATGAAAACTTAAAAAGCACTTTCAAGTGGAATTTGTGGCTCAAGTTATGGCGTGACGGCCGCTTCACTTTGACGTTAAGAGCATCGTCAGACAACCCACAGTACACTGATTCAAGGCACGAGTTTGAGGGTTATGGATGATGGGAATGCAAGGGGGTGAGGATATTGGGATTATTTTGTCAAAAAGGGTGTGTGAGAATAAGTTGATTAGATTATTTAAAATGTTGCCAGGTTGTTGTTTTGTGTGTTTTTGATCTGACAAAATAATCTCAAACCTCCCGCCTACTTATACCCCCACCCCCTCACACATCGAACATCCATAACCCTTACATCATGCCTTAAATCAGAGTACTCTGTAGGTATTCTGACGATGCTCTTAACATCAGAGTGAAACGGCTATCACGCCATAATGTGAAGCACCCCCCTGAGTGCGCCACTCCTTATAGATATAACATAATTTATTGTCAATATCATTGACGCTGTAACAAAGTGAAACTTTTGAAGGGTTACTAATTGATCAATAGCTCTTGAAAAAATAAGATGTTACGATTTTTCATGAAATACTTTCTGTTATGAAACGCCAGAATAAAGAGAAAAATATTTCTCTTCCCTTTCTGTGCTGTGTCAATAAGTACTTCCAATGAAAGTGATAATGGGCATGTTCTGTTTACTCCCCCTGTTCATCCCTCACCTTGTAGTCATCCAGAGGATTCCAGAACTATGTTTAAGACGTTTCTTTCTGAACTATTGAACAGTTATTTGTTAAATATTTGATCGGCCTATTAAAAAATGGTGATTAATTTTTGAACAGTAATATAGCAACTTCATTACTAGCTAAACATTATTGATTTACATCGTTTCTGATAGATTTCTTTTGTGTGATATAACTGCATGTTCAAAAATAAACAAAACCTGCATGTTCAAAAATGATTAAAAACGAGACTTGACAGAAATATTCCTGAAGTGTGATATTTAATAATGGATAGATAAACACTTTAAATTGCATTCTTTTTGCCCAGTTGGTTCCCCAGTCACGTCATCTTCGGTTCTTCTTACATCAAAAACTAAAATAGTATTAATGAAATCAATAAGAAAGATTTCTTTATGGAGAATTTATCCAAACCTACATGTATTTGATAAATCAATTGGAATCAAATGATTTTCAGCTGGAGCCAAAATCAAAGTCATTAAATTTTGACATTTGATAGACTATAACTGACTCTGATCAAAGGCAGGCTCAATGGTGCCTTTCCCTTAATTATTGTAAGCTATTATAACTTATATAGTTATTTTTATTGTAAGTTATTGAAAGTATTTGCAGTATAGTTATCCAGTGTATAGGATAATAATTATCCATGGCATTGGAGAGGATGCAAGGTATTGAAATAGCACTGTACGCACTTATTTCTGTTATTATAAACTAAACTTATAATTACTGAAAACGTTGTATGCATAAAATTGAAACTTTGTAAATATAGCACTATAATAGTTAATAGGCTAACATTGAAAGAATAACAGCAAATAACTATAGAAGAAAATTAAATTGTTAAACCACTTGAAAAGCATGGAGTGCTTAATTTTATTTTTATTCTACTTATAAATTCTCCTGCTAATTCAAAGAGAAAGGTCCAACTTAGAGAAAAAAGTTAGAAATATAAATTCAAGATAAGATCTTTATCTACAATTTTCCCACTTTAAAAACTTTCCTATCATGAAAATGGAAAAAATTCTCAATTAGCGTTTGTTTTCAGGCACATAAAATTTTTTGAAATATTGTTGGATAAATTCCCTTACAAAAGCTGAACAAGTGCTTCAAATTGATGTTTTTTTGGATTGTTGGAATCACGTGATACCATTTGTCAAGTGCATGAAGTTTCAATTTTTTCGTCAGCACTGAGATAGGGAAATGGCATTGTGAATGAAACGATACAGATAAATAATTAGAATGGATGATTACAGCCGGCGGGCTCTATTTTAGTCAGTAGCTGACTGTACCAGCCTGGCTGCTAAGGAACCTAGTCGATATGAAATATAGAGGAAGTGAGACGCTAGCCGATGTGAAAACTAGACGATCTGAGACGATCAGCGCATGATACTTCCAGCCGTCTCACATACTCCAGATTCGTTCTAAAATAGCACCTAGATGGTCTGAAATCTAGACGATGTGAGACACTCCCGCTGCTTGGTGGTGGCTTCACGCGCAGTTAATATACTGCTCAATATATGCAGTAAAATACCTGCCATCCAGCGCCGCACTTGTTAAAGCAGCATAAAGCAGCTCGGCACGGGCAAGTTGATTGTTTTTATCCCAGTTGTGCAAGTTGTTTGTGAATTCTCATCGAAAATGAGGGGAAGATTTTATAAAACCAGTTTTCGTTTTTAGAGTTTTTATTTTAAACTTTTCTTTTATTTGAATTCGTGGTTCTTTTCCTCGATTTTGTTATATGTTGAAAAATTTATTTACCTGTCAGTTTACATTATTTTTTTTTAATGTTAGTAATTTTAGTTCATTAGATACATCTAATTTCGTAAAGTTAATCAAAATTTAATTTTAATATATTTTTTTCAAGACATATCATTAGGTTTAACTTATTTATTTAATTTATATATTAATGGAGTTACAAAAAAATATCCGAAATAAATAAATGTAAGAATTTGTCCAACTTCAATGTAAGGTGGTTCAACTGGTTTAGCACCGATTCAGGTTAATAAAAAAAATGTTGAACAAAATAAATTGAATAAATTTTTTTTTGAAATATATATACTTTAACTTTTAAATTTTAAGTTAAAAGAAAGTGGTAATGTTAAAATAATAAAAATTGATATTAATAAAGCTACTACTCCCCCCAATTTATTAGGGATAGAACGTAAAAATGCGTAGGCAAATAAAAAGTATCATTCTGGTTGAATGTGGGGGGGAGTAACTATTCAGAAATTTTTGGAATAAACCACAGATTTATACCTATTATACTTGAAGCAATTAAATTAAATAAATTTATTAAATGAATTAATTAATTTAATCTCCATTAAGTGACTGAGTTAAGTAATGGTCTCTTAAACCAATTTATGGTAAGTTAAAAAATACCCTTAATGGAGAAGTTAGTTTACACTATAGTATTTCTTTATACCACAAATATCCCCATGTTCATGATTTTCACTAATTCTAATTTCAAATTTAATAATTAAATTTATTAAAGTAACAATCTTTTTTGAAAACAAATTTAACTAATTTATTTTCATCATTTGATCCAAGAACTACTTCCCTTAAACAAATTAATTGAATTTAATTAATTTTAATTTTAATCATTATACCAAATAAGTTTTGATTAATTGAATCACGAAATTCCATAATTAAAATTATTATTAATAACTTTATTGTGAAAGAAATAAAATTTATTCATTTCAATAAACAAGTTATTTTAAATTTACAATCTATATTTACTGTTATTTTAATTATAAATATTATTGGGTTAGTACCATATGTATTTACACCAACAAGTCATCTTTCTATTTCAATTGCTTTAGGATTACCTATATGAATTTCAATAATATCATTTAGATGAATAAAATTTACAAACTTAATATTTGCCCATCTATTACCATTAAATACACCATCATTAATTGCACCATTCATAATTTTAGTTGAATCATTAAGTAACTTAATTCGACCAATCTCCTTAAGTGTACGACTTTCAGCTAATATAATTGCAGGACACTTATTAATAACACTATTAGGTAATATTAATGAACTTATTACATTACCATTTATTTTTATTATTCAAATTGTTTTAATAATATTTCAGTTATCAGTAGCATTCATTCAAGCTTATGTATTTACTATTCTATTAACTATATATTATTCAGAAATTCCTTATGAAAAAATCACCCATTTCACTTAGTGACTAAAAGACCATGACCTATCCTTTCTTCTATTTCAACTATAACGTTTTTAGTTAGAATTGTAATTTTTTTTTTTTAAAGAATTATGGTTTTTATTAACTTGCTTGATATCTTTAAATTTTTATCAATGATGACGAGATGTCAAACGAGAATCCGCTATTAAAGGTGACCACACTTCAATCGTAAAAAATACACACAAAATAAACACAAATTACAGAATGCTGCTAGACAATTAACCAGTAAATTAACTGCTGTGTAGCCACTGACACGCGTCAATCTACTGCTCAAAAAATGGAACCAGTTCTATTGCCTCGCCGCATGACCTTCATACTGTTCCGTCTTTTCTACTGCTGCAGGCTAATTACTGCGCGTCTAGCCACCTTCCATTCCCTACAATGGGATCTATTTCTAGCAGTATAATACCGGCGGAAACAGGCAGTAAAATGCTGCATGTGGAGCCGGAGCCTTACTTAAATCACAAGCAAATACATTGACTCACTCATCTTACCTACCGAAAATAGATTCAATTATAAACTTTACAATATGCTTATAATAATAATTCTATTCATGCGATACATTATGGTTGCATGACAAGTTTCCACTCTTATTCTTAAACAACGTTGTCCGGTTACCTGCTCAAAATCATGGATGTTACAATCATCATCATCTTGAGCCATTAGTAAATGCCAATAGACCCAATTTGATCATTGAAGGAAGGAGGATACTCAATAATCTATTATGAATCTATAGACTGCTATCTATTTTATGGAAATTATATATTTTATTTATGACTGTGATTTTGTGACAGCTACTGTATCTACTTTAAGACTATCAAATGAAAGGAAAGATTTGAAGAAAATATTGCACAATTCATGAAATATTCAATTCATTTAAGTAGAAAACAAAATTCGGGATTCCAGTGGAAAAAAGAGAAATCCAGGGAAGAAATGTGACTTTTTCATTTTTCTGTTGCAGAGTGGCAAATGCGGCAAAGTACAAGGTGTTCTGGAACGTGCCAACGTTCATGTGTCACAAGCACGGTTTGAACTTTTCCAGCGTGTCGGAACGATGGGGTATAATACAGAACGAAGGTGATAAGTTCAGGGGCAACGCGGTGGCGCTGCTCTATGACCCGGGTCAGTTTCCGGCGCTGCTCGACGCAACCCGCTTCACTCCGCAGCAGCCACGCAACGGCGGAGTGCCACAGGCCGGTAACCTCACAAAGCATCTCGATTTATATCGAGCCGACATTGAAAGGCTTATTCCCGATCTTGGATTTAGAGGTAGCATGGTTAAACAACACTTATAAAAAATTATTAAAAATCAAAACTCAGTCTTACACTCAAGGCTTATTATGTATGCGGATGACACAACTGCCCTTGTATCAGACATAAGTCAAGCTGGTCTAGCAAGAAAAATTGAAGAAGACTTCCAGAACATGTCTAATTGGCTGAGTGTATGGTCTTTGTGTCTGGGGAAACTCGCAACAAGGTGTTCTTGATCCAAAAAAAGATTTTGAGAGTTATATTTGGTTTGAGATCCAGAGACTCATGCAGAACAAGTTTTCAAAGTTCAAAAATCCTAACTTTGCCATCTTTTATCAGTTCTTAGTGTTTGTCAAAACTAATATACATAAATTTCAGCACTGATCGGATAGTCATGAGTACAATACCCGAAACCGAGACTTATTGGCATTTCCTTCTCATAGGCATGCAACTTTTGAAAAATCTCCCTCCTCCTGCTTTTATTTAATAAACTCCCAATAGCTATCCGTACAATTGAACCCCTTGATTCATTCAAAAGAGTGGTAAAAAACATATTAATTGAGAGGAGCTGCTATGCTGTTTCGGAATTTCAATAAATTGATTTTTAAATCTTAATTTTCTTCTCACATAATAGTTTTGCATCTGCACATGTTCGTTTCATTTTGTGGGCTAATTGTTTAAGGTTGATGTTGCAATGTAGAGCATTGTAGATTATGTGTTTTATTGTGATAATTTGACTTGAGCTATCAATTTATAGCTTTAATTCATCATTTAGTTTATATACTTTATGTTTGAATCTTAATTTTAGAAACAGAACTTTGACAAATCACATGTCAAATGGGAGACATTCCATATTATGATGTGCTGTGACGATTTCTTAATAAATAAATTATTATTGCATCGTGAAACAAATTGTGAATTTAATGATTTTTCTCAATAAACATTTTTAGGAAAATATCGAGAGGCTTATCGTAGGTTTCTTCTTTTTTGCATGTGCATTTCATAATAAATATTTCTACAAGTCTAAATTTAGATATTTTCATGAAAAAGTTTAAATTTTGGTTGTTTTTAAAGCTGATGTCGAGATTTTGCTTTGATGATCAATAAGCGTGATCCAACCTTTTTTTTATTATAGTTTTCCTTTTATATATTGCAGTTTCCATGTACATCATACCCAGAGTTTCTTTGCAATAGAACAGCTCATTTCAAGTAGGTACTCTTGAATATTTTTATAAACTTATAAACCTACTGATTGATATTTTTTAGACTTTTAGCTATATAAGCTAGCACTAAGCTTATCTTTTTTTAGCCCTGAACGCGATTGCAAATTAGGTTTAAATGTGCTTTCCAAATGTATTATGTTTTTTTTAATTTTGGAAATCATGTGTGAATAAAAATTAATTAATCAAATTTTTTCAGGAATAGCCATAATTGATTTTGAGCACTGGCGTCCAATATGGAGGGAGAACTGGGGGTCGTTGAACTCATATAGAATATACTCTAGAAATTTAGTGAAAAAAAGTCAACCGTGGCTCAGCGAAAGCGCTGTGGATAAAGAGGTACCATTATTTTCCTCCCTCTCATATTTACAAAGAAAAAAAGTAGTGAAGCAAGTAGAAGTATTATTATTATTAGTAGTAGTAGTAGTAGCAGAAACAAAGTAATTGTAGTCTATTCATTCAGTACGGTATAGTATGCTAATGTTACGTAACCCCCCTGATTAATTGCTTTTTTTTTGTAATTTCCCATGAAAAATCAATCAGCTCTGGTACTGTACTCAGGCCTATAATCAGGCTCTTATATAATAGTAATCTTAAAAGTTCAAAATTGAAGGAAAAGAGAACTGCTACATAGATATGTTGAATTATTCACCTCAGATACAAAAGGGGTGTATTTCGTATAATATAAGCCGACTGGTATTACGTTTCACACTCGATAAAAGGAGTATAATGTACCCACAGTACAGTGATAACATTCAATGAACCACCTAATCTGAACTTGAAATGAATTACAACTTAAATGAGCATGTGGCCAAAAAGTTGAAAATATTTATCATAAAGCGATTATTGATTTTCGTTAATAATAAGGCAACCATTTGAAAGATTCATCAAATGTTTTGGTAAAATAAGTTCCATAAACTTGAAAATATGTGTAGCGCCACGAAGCATCAAAATGATCCACTACATTCAGCTTTAGTTTTTGTAACTTACAACATCTGTTTTTCGGGAATCCCAGAATATAAAAAACAAAAAATGTTGAAATTATTGTTTATTAAACACAATATTGCTTAGGCTATACTGTAATAATGATTGTTCTTTGTGAGTTTATCTGGTGAATTTTGCAGAAACTGCAAGAATTTGATAAAAAACAAACTTTGCTAAGATTAAGTTAAAAGTGAGGCCTGATTTCATTACACCAGCAGTGATCAACCGCTGTTAATGAAATCCTTCAACATTTTGTGAATCTGCCATAGCCTTATTTGTAGAGTGCGGCTCAAACCAGGGATCGGCAACATTTTTGTGCTCATGATTGAAAATTCTAAGGAATAATTTTTTCCTGGATTTCTTGTTCCATGACGAACTGCGTTGTTAATATTAACTTTTCATGTGAAATTTAACGACATGCAGTCAAATCTGGTCAAATTTGACTGCATGTCATTAAATTTCATATGAAAAGTTAATAATAATTTTTTATTTTTAAAGGCAAATTGGGATGAAATAATTTAATTTCTTATAATAGTTGTTCCCTCATAATTTTTTTTAACTATGTTTCTAAATAAATATTGTTTCCAAATTTATCAGACTAAAATAGAAAAATCTATACTTGAATAAAACAACTGTTGCGGCCAAAATACAAATATCCAAAATCAAGCAAAATAATGGAAATTGATTCACATTAAAGAATAGAGCGCTGGACAGCTGATATGCGATACTGGACTGCATAGACTTGACGTTCTGGCTGGACATGTAGCTATGAAAATTTGGGGTGGGCCCACGCATACAAATTAACATATATGTAATGAGGTACTATCTGTAACTGGGAGGACACCATGACTGTAGTTTTGACTGGCCTAGTGAACAAAGGTCGTCTTCATATGAGGTGGTTCAATTACATCTAGCAAGGTTAGGTTAGGTTTGGTAAGCTAGTGGCAGTACATCGATCAAACTGTTAGGTCGTCATAAAGGATACCACCCTCTTTAATTGACGTTGGATGTTCTCATAGCTGGAGAGCGACTTGGGGCACATGTGGACGTGTAATGGAGTGGCAGAAAAAACTGTTACAAGCGTTTGAAATTGTAAAGAAATGTGCCAAAATCTTGAATCACCAACTTCACTGAAGACACATTTACAGTAGTCGCCACGTAGCTGTGCCCGCCGGCAAAGGGCCAGGAGAGTACGACACTACCCGCACTGAAAACATTTGACCATTTTCCAAAAAGTTCTAATATTGTTTTAGAACAAAGTTCTTTCTATTAAACTAACCGATGTGCATCATTTTTGTCCTACACACTTTCAACGAGAATCTACTCATTACAAAGATATTTGGAATTTAATAAAAACCAGACTTCATTCAAAAAATGTGTTTGCATTTCATTCCCAACATAGCTACTGTCGAACCATTCATTAGAAATCGATAAAACTTTGGTAATATAATAAAAACAGTTCGAGAATGCCGTAACCATCGATTAAATCCCATTTCAATCAAAGATTTTCCGAGCACAAGACAATTAATACAGAAAATTTACAAATCAAAATTTTCATGACATTGAAAAGTTATGTATCGAGAAACTTTTTTGTCTTCAATAATTTTCATATACATTGAGCATATGAAATGTAGAGAATAAACTGAATTTATTTTCTGTGAAAGAATCATCTGACTAGACCTATTTTGTGAGATTTTGCAAAGATTCCAAACACGTATATCTATGCTCCTTATAGGCACTTCCAACAATACAACAAAGCAACTTGTCTTCGCCTTTGCAGCAGACTGACTGATCTAGTTTGTTCAATTCAGTGAATGAAGTTGGACTCTAAGGTTGCAATATAAATTTTTTTACGAATTCCACTTTATTAAACTAGAATAACAACGAAGAGGAGAAACACTTGACCGAAAATTAAACCCAAATCACAGCCCAAATGCAAGCAATCTGAATGCAGTGTTATAAGTGCAATGCAGTACAGTAGCGTTCAATGTTAGCAGAAGACAGCAGACGTATGTAGAAAGGCATTGATATCACCCTGCAAACCTTACTTCATCAACAAGGTATTTCAAGGACATGCGGGCACAGCTATATGGCACATACTGTACTTATTACATTTTTCAGAATGACCAGGGTTGAAAGACACATACAAATGTGAACACATTTAGGTAGCAAAACAGACAAAAGCTGTGAGATATCCCTTGAGCTTGACTTGTGATCATAATGACTTGTAGACTTGCAGAAGAATGGACTGGCAAAATCGACACCAATTACTGAGAATGGATGACTGGGTGTGACACATGAATCTGGAAGTGGAGCCATGGAAGGCTGGATGGTAGTCACACAAAAGCAGGTGCAGGTGAGGCAGGAATGAATCTCAGAGCAAACCAGTGATGAAGCATAGAGTATCCAGAACTGAGTGGTGGTAGCAGCTTATGTGAGTCAAGGTCCAGCATGCATGTTGCTAAGATGAGCATTCTGGATGACAAGAACTGAGCAGTGACTACATTTTGGCAGAAGCAATGGGCGTTTGACATCTTGAGGCAGATTAACGTATTCCAGGTGACATCCCAACACAAATGAGTCCAAGAGAATCCATGAATTGACACAACTGCATGAGCAAAGGTTTAAATGTAGTAATGAAATGCTGGTGCTGAATGAGGCTGACACAAGTGAGTGTGGACAAACACAACTTGTCAGTGGTGAGAGGAGGTGAATGGTCATGAGCAGCCATGAAGTCATTGAGCAGAGGTGAAGCAAACAGGCATGTGTGGCAACAGGATACAATAAAATAAAAACTCGAGTGAGATGAGGAGGGAGGAGGGCAAGAGAATTGTTAAAATGTGGAATTGAGGTACTTGGCATTGGGAATTTCAACTGTTGTAGCAAGTGATGTGATAATGGTGGGTTTCAATTCTGCAGTGGGCATAGCTGGAATGCAGTTAGAAACCAGGAACTGTTCAACAGGAACTTGGAAGGCAGGGAACCATTCCACCATGAATCATAGTGTAGATCAGCTGGATGCAAGCCATGGGAGGCGATGTTGGTGGCATCATCTGCAGTTGCAATGTGGTGCCATTGATCAATGGTGGTGAGTTTTAGAACTTGAGAATTGCAATTTGCTGCAAATATTTTGAGATGATGTAGCAGAGTGTGCAGCCAATCAAGCACAATTTTGGCATCACAAAATAAACGTGTGTCATTGATGATGAATTTTTTGAATGAGGATTGAAAAGCAGCTACAAGTCATGTTAACTGGCCTCTGGGCCAGATGACCACATTGCTCTGTTGTGGCCAAAATACAAATATCCATAATCAAGCATTTCCTTACTACATTTTTCAAAAGGACCAGGATTGAAAGATGTGTACAAATGTGAACATATAGAGGCAAAAACATGTGGGTGGGTGACAGTGTACTAGCAACACATACTTGAACCTTGAACTCATCTTGTTACGCATTCATAACAGCTCAACAGGAAGAAGCAGTGCAGATTGAAGTGTTGTGATTGTTAGTGGCAAATACAGAAACCAAACGACAATGCAATCTTGGTACACAATTAGCACGAGCATTCAAAAAATGCAAGAGAGCAAAACGTTCATGAAAATATGAACAGGCGAGAACAAAAACTAACAATTAGTTAATTGATTTGAAATTGGAAATCAAAGTTCACTGTAATTGATAAAATTTATTTAAGAATAACATTAATGAAATAGAAAAGTTTATTCAAATTTTAAAATTTATGTAATTTAAATAGAGCTTTGATATCATTCATTAACATTTGAATTGGAAATTATTTTAAAATTCATATGGAAGTTATTTTTCCGTATTAATTTTAGTACATTTTATTAGCTTATAATAAAATTTAATCAATATCATAACATCACTAAAATAAAGTTAACTGAATTAAAATGCACTTAAATTTAAAAAATTGAAGAAACTAATAAATTTACTTTAAAATTTGGCTCATTTTACAATAGTTTGGACTTGAACAGGGATTTTTCAGGAATGATTTATTATTCCACTGAAATTTTAATGATCTGGACTAATAATCGATCTACTAAATTAAATAGTCTTCTAAAAGTTCCAGGTTGCTATTCATTTATTTTTTAAATGAACAATATATTTTTAAACAAACGATATTTTTTAAATTAATAAATATTTTTGGAAGAATACATGAATTTATAGTATGGAGGTGAAAAATGATAATAATATTATAAGTTGGAAGAGAGAAAAAAATCAGGAATAGCTATCGTGTTTGGTTCATAAAAGGAATTTTATTTCAATAAATTTGTCTGACCCAGTTATAATTTACAATGCGCAACCAAGAGAAAATCTTTGTCAAAGATGATATGATAATTTAAACCATAATTTTTTTTATTGAGAGATTTTAAATGAAAAGAGTTTATTATTATTATTATTATTATTAGACGTAAAACTCACAAAGTGGAAGACGCTGAGTAGAGATGGTTCATTTTTTGGACTTGTTCTTCTTGTTTGCCCACCAGCTTTTCATTTTTTGTGCGAATTCAGGTTTTCTCTCTTCACTCCTTTTTGTTCCAACTCTTGGAGGTTTTGTCTCTGATATAACTTCCATTTATAAAGTTTTATTCAGAAGTTTATTATTATTTTTATTATAATAAATAATAATATCGTGTGACCTGGCTGGCTCAGGTCTGGTTTCAGAGTTATCAGGTCGCACCTGAATAAGTTCAGGGCCTCTGACGTGACTTAACGACTGTTTTTAGGCAGCCGGGACCGACAGCTTAACGTGTCCTCCGAAACACGTTATTTTTATTATTATCATCATCTGCATCCATCACTTCATCAATCAACTTCAGAGCAAAGCCTATCTTTTTCTAGTTTGTTATAGTTACAGCTGTATCATACTGTAGATATCTGTATTGTATATGTATATTATTCATATAACTCAAGTTGACTGGAGCTGTGGTGGATGGTTTTTACTAATACCGAAGCACTCTTTGCTGAGATAAGAGCTGTGCTCTTTATCCGGTTTATTTTGCGTACCGTACTAAAATGAATTTCTGTCATTATTAGGAGCAACAGCACCCCAATCCTCACTTGCGCAATAGCTTTTGGAATGGAGCTTGGAGAAAGTCAAAAATACTTCAGAAGCTCTTATGAAACTACTTACTATATTTGCCTCACTTTTTATGGAGCTCGTTTTGTGAAACTTTATGTACAATATGAATCCTAATTAAATTTGCATCTCTTCAAATCTCTTTTTTCAGTCAAATACAAGATTCCCCATTATTTTTATTTAGTACATTATTTTTATCTTTAATAGAAAAGAGACTGCAAATTGCCTCATAATGATTACTGACACTCCATATTCTCTTTATTTAAATATTGTATTTTCTTTTATTTCAAGGCCATGGCTCAATTTGAGAAGGCTGCAAAGCTTTTCATCTTGGCTACTCTACAAGTGTCTAAACAGTTGAGGCCTCAAGCAAAATGGGGCTATTATGGATATCCGTTTTGTTTCAATTATAAATTAACAGGAAATAACAGACTATCTTGCACAGAAGACGTAATAGAGGATAATAACAGGTGCCTGTGACTTATTCAATTTTAATTTGAAAATTTCTATACTTCATCCATTCTAAAATAATAATGCAATATTATATTAATACAGTGTATTACTAAACGTATAATTATTTAATATATTTCATTATACATTATTTTATCAATTTCGAATTTCTCAAAGTGTTATACTGAAGACTTCTGCAATGGCTGATATTGACAACAGCATTGAATAGCTGATGGAAATCGATGAGCACTACTATACAAAAATATCAGTCACCACCGGGAATATATTCTTGTATAGTAGTGCTCATCAATTTCCATCAGCTATTCAATGCTATTGACAATATCCGCCATTGCGTAAGTCTTCAGTATAATTTATAGCAATTTGAGGAATTCGAAATTAATAAATTATGTTCTATACATTTGTCAGTTTGATAAATTGCCTGTTCCTTCGAAACCAACTTTTGATATACATTATAATTATGTAATATGAAAATTAATTATATTATAGGATTTATTCATTGATTTGCCATTTGTAATTTCCATGATCTTATGATACCACATATCGCATTACTAAATAATGAAGATTTGATAAATTTATACAGTTTATTATTGAGAAAAAAACTAAATAGAGGATGTTCTCAATCACATAAATGCTAAATTAGTTCATTAGACTCTTCATTAATAATGTATATATATATATATGATATTTTTTGTTCCAACTGGAGAAAGATATATTTAATAATAATTTGAGGGTCTCATTGACTTCTAAAAAATAAATCTGTTCAGAGGATAGAATGATCCAACTTTTAATACCAGACATTTGAATAAAAATATTTGTACTGATGATTTAATTATGCTATTTTCTCCATTTTGTGTACATGAGGTATCATGACAGATAAGCAGGCTATGGGTTGAATTGAGGGATTAAAAATTAGAGTTATGAGGAAATGTCCAAATGAAATGTAACAGGACCAAACTTCAGCGTCCTCTATAAGGTTTCAAGGCTACGATGACTTGAAATTGAATAAAAACATAAAAAATCCGAAAATCCTAAGTTTATTTTGATTACTGCCTCCTTGATGCTTATCAAATTAATAAATAAATAATATTATTTACATCTGATGAGTGTGGTTGAATTTTTTTTCAAACGAGACGAAAGAAATCCGAAATAAGTTATAAATTACTCAATAAGTAGCTCAAACTTTATAAGATTAGGTTAAAGTATAATTTCAAGCATGCTTAGGAGTTTTACTACTTATGTACTTGTGTAATAAATATAACTATGAATTTCTTTTCAGATTGAAATGGTTTTTTGATGAGAGCACTGCTCTCTTTCCGTCTCTATACTTGAAAAATCAAGGTATGACTGAAGAAAAAAGAGCGAAATTTATCATAGGCCGAATGGAGGAAGCCTATAGGTTGTCACACAAGGGGAAATTCACGCCAGTTTTTCCGTATACCTGGTACAAATATCACGATGTCAACAGGTTTCTGAGCCGTGTAAGTTGAAAGAAAGCTTTAGAAAAGTCTCACAATCATAACAACATATTAATGCACATCAATTGTTTTGCAGAGTCATAAAATCAGTGATCTTCATTGAAGCAACTTATCAAGTATTCTACATGTCAATCTGAACTTTTTTCAATGAGGGACAGTAGATGTTAAAGCAATAATTGTATTCTATCAGACAGTTGAGTTCCAACAAATGATAATTAATCATAAAGTATGGTCGGCAATAATAGATATGTGATTTTTACAAATTGCCATTTTATAGGTCTCAATATGAGACCAGTTGCTTCAAAGTATAGTTAATATTGTTTGGAATGTGAGCTGAACAAATTGTTGTTCCATCAAGTAAAGTCAGAAATAATGGAAAAGTGGGTTTTGCCTGTATGATAAATTATCACACTCTGTTCACACTCTAATATTACAATTAAAAATTGTACCATCTGATACTGCTCTCTGCAGGCTTGAATCATTCCAACATCACGTTATTCATGGAACATCTAAGCTTAACAATTTCTACTTTATTTCAACAGTTGAGCTTTAGCAATAACATTTTATCAAACACAAAATATGACAAGAAATTGTGGAAATGTGCTTCTAGTTTGTGTAATAACTTGTCATTTATATATATATATATATATATATATATATATATATATATATATATATATATATATATATATATTCTGGTTTACAGAATCTAAAAAGGATATAAAAGTTGGATAACAATGACAGATTTGCAAAATATAGTAGGACTAAGAAATAGACCAAAAAATAATTTATTAATTTCGAATTCCTCAAAGTCCTATTAATTTATAGAAGTCTTTACGGAAGTCTTCAGTATAAATTAATAAATTCTGTTTCTATATATTTGTCAGTTTGTTAAATTGTCAGTTACTTCAAACCAACTTGTAAAAAATAATGTTTTGCCAGACGATCCAAAAATTGAAACTTGGTTTGAAGAAAGACGCATTAATCAAAACATTAGGAGGAAGGAGTATTGGAGGAGAAAAAAAGGAGACCAATATGACTTGAATGTTGGATGAGTGTGGTCCTTAGTAGGCCAACACAAAGGGGGAAAATATATAGCTGAGTCTGTATGACTTCAATAATAATTTTTATTCTTGATCATGATATGTTTGATTATCTGATGATCATCATGAAATTTTTGTTGAGACCTCGATGAAAGATATTTTGTATACATAAATAGACAGCGATTTTCTCCATGACGAAATAATTAGCTTGTTTCTCCTGATACAAGTGTGTGATGACTTTAACTAGCCCACAGTACTATCAATAAATACAGTTCCACTTATTAATATAAATGCACACAGAGTACGTAAGGCATATTAATATTCAATGCTGAGAAATAAAAATAATAATTATGAAATTCCAATCTGATGGATCATGAAATGAATTGAATTCTTGTTGATTTAACATAACGTATCCAAGCAATATTTATATTTAATTTTACTTTTCAGGAGGATCTTATCAACTCACTTGAAATACCAAAGAAAAAAGGTTCGAACGGTGTTATAGTTTGGGGCGCAACCAATGATGTGAATAACAAAGAAAAGTGCTTGGCACTCCTAGATTACGTCGACAGAATTTTGGGACCGACGGTGAAACTGGTGAAACAAAGACTGGAGAGATGGGAGAGATTAAGACATAAGATACATTTGAATGAGAGTGTGGATCCGAATGAAGTGGAAAAAGAAGTGATATTAGTGAGATGACGTTGTCAAACTTTTAAAAATAGCATTATTTGCTACCTGAATGGAACCTAATTGCCCACCTTATTAAGTGATTAGTGAAAAAAGAGACGTTGGGAAGGGGAATAAAACCAAAATTGTCTCCTAAGGAGAAAGATAATTATGAAAATTTATATACTGGTTGGTATCATTTTCTTCAGTACGGTACTATTGGTCTTCCCTTAACTATATCAAATGAAGAAATAGATTTTGATGACTTCAGATTCAGATGTCAGTTGCAGACCAATAATATTGGCTATGGTACATTTAAGCCTGTATTGAAAGATGAATCACCAGACTAGACCATAGACCGTGGCCTGTTTTGGAACGATACACTCTTAAAATGCAGTAATACATTTTTCCTACAACTGCTCGTAAAGTAGTTCTTTACGTACTGGAAACTGATTGTAAAATAACTCTTTGATGTTTTCCATGACGAAATACTTAATGGACAATCTAATATTAAAACTGACACTGTATTTCACTTGCTGTTTCACTGACACTCAAAGGCTGATGAAGCTTCTTTTCAGAAGTGAAATGCATTCTTCAACCATCTCCAATATATGTGAGTAAAACATTATTTAAAAGTGAAATACAGTGTCAGTTTTAATATTAGATTGTAAAATACCTCTTTACTGCTCGGCGAGTGGTAAAACATTTTA
The DNA here is from genome assembly GCA_948455865.1 of Conomelus anceps. Taxonomy (NCBI): domain Eukaryota; kingdom Metazoa; phylum Arthropoda; class Insecta; order Hemiptera; family Delphacidae; genus Conomelus; species Conomelus anceps. The sequence goes on from OX418217.1 coordinate 75,784,144, forward strand.
CGGTCGCCAGCCGTTTTCTTTATGCTTCTGTTTTGATGTCTTCTCATTGGTAGATCACAGAATCCGTGATATTCTCATAACCTTATAACAATGGTGTATGCTAACCAAATCCGCGCATGCCAAAATCTGTGATGTTACAAACTACAAGCTTTTATTGTGTTGGAGCCCAGAACTGCAGTTGAAGGGAAAATGTTGTATATAATTTGCATGTAAAGCTTATTTATTTCTCTCGCAAAATTACTGCACTCCACTATGCATTGCACAGTAACTGTTTTGGTTCAAGCAATAAAGTCGCACTTTATGCTCTTAATACATAAATAACTATTTTTTGTTAAATTGCAACAATAATTAAACATTAGGCCTACATGTTTAATAATTAAATATGTAAGCCCATACTATTGATTGTTCTCAAAACAATAGACAGTTCTAGCAAAGCTGGAATAATGATAACTGCTAACACTGAACTCCACTTTCTCTAGCTACAAATCTATGTAGAGCAAGCAGAGTCATAGGGTGATCTGGTTTCCATTAGCATTATTGTAATTTTGCCAAAAATTGGATAACCAATATCGACTTTGGTAGTGGTGACGCATGAGCACCACTCTTTTGGGATTTCAAAATGGAGTGATGAATTTGTTTTGTTCAACTACAACTATAAGAGACAGTCAATGTTAACCACTATTATACATTTGTTCTCAAAAATGAAGAGTTTTTGCAAACTGTTTTGTTATCAATGAATCTAATCATCTGCACACGCTCAAATGGATATTATAAGTGTGAAAAATCTCTAATAACTCTACAGTAAAAAATAAAAAAATTAATCTAGAAGAAATGTTTTCAATTTTTCTTGTGGTTTCATATGTATATTTTTGATTAATTTTTTATGTTTCCAGCAATCTGTAGTTTTTTTGTTCATTTTCTTTTGATTTAAGAAGTATTATGTGTACGTTGGGTCTTGGACTTTAGTCTTGAACCGGCTGAATCAAATAAATGGATAATTAAGAGTCATGTAGAAAACCAGGATAAATATTGAACTTGGTGGATGCAGCCTCATATAATACAATTTAAATTAATTTATTCGAATTTTGAACTCAACTGTCATTTATTTTATCAATTTATTTTGAACGTCATATCCATACGAGAAATACTTTAGCGCAGTAGCATGGCAAGTACTTATTAGTAGCTTTTCTTATCTTTACTGTTTCAGAATTTCAATGATTCCATTACTGATTACTGAAACACACCTATTGTTCATTTCAAAACTTGAACTTGATAGCTGGATAAGAAAGATTTAGCATTAATGTGGAACAGGCTGTCATTATAATTCACTAATCCATGATTTTGATACAAAATAGGCAACATTTAAAAGTGTGTGAGCATGGAGTGAGCTTGCAGCTTCAAATTGTTTGATGATTGATTTATTTTTGTTTTCAACACTTATAATTAATTTTATAATTTCATAATCATAATATAGGTAAGAATGAGTTGACTCTAGCAGAATTGCAAAACAGTTGCCTATTACAATTCATAAGCCTGTCAATAGTTTGAAAAGGCAAGATTGGAGGGAATGAGCCTGGAGTATAAATTTTCTCACTTTATCATCTCATTAAGAAAACACATTTATTACAGATGCAATGCTTTTGTCACTATTTACTAGCAAGCTTGAAATCAGAGGCAAGAGCTTGCAGCCCAAAATAATAGTGGAATGATGTTATTGAAAATTAAACACAACTGACTGTTATAGTCCAATGACTCATTTATTTGAATTTAAAGCACAACTATCATTTATTTTAACACTCCAAAATCATTCTCAGATACGCAATAGCTACCACATATTTTATTTAAAGTAAAGTTGTCTAGTAAAGATTTTGGTAAAAGTTGGTTAATGATTTTTGGAAAATGCAAAATTGGAAGCGATACCTCTTGCTTTTTTAAACCTAGTAAAACTATGAATTATTTGATTCATGGGTTGCAACGCAGTAAAACCGCAACTTCATTGACATTCGTTGGATTACTTGGCATTCAAGTTGGTTACTGAATCTCTAATATTTAAAACTGCTTTATGTGCGTGGTGTATGCTAATACGAGAAACTATATATATTATATATCCTATACTTTTACGTCAAATTGACCGTTTTAAAATTTAATTTCGACAGTCTAGCGATCACTTCATAAGCGATATAAATCCAAACTTCCCAGTCAGCACTTAACGTATTTTTTACGTAAATTCTAGGTCCATATGTAAATGATAAATATCTAATGTAAAATTTATGTAATATTTACATACAATATTCACGTAAGTAATAATTTATGAATTTGTTGTTAAACAATCTGGAATGCAAAATCGAATTAACAGTAACTTAGATATATTTATTGAAAGCCCATTTCTATAATTGATCAATTCGAATTTTAAAAACAGAGATATGCTTATGTACATACTACATATATTTTATGTAAAAAGTGTTTGCAAAATTCACATAAATTATACGTAAATTGTACAGATTATTCGCAAATATCCCTCCTCTATTCGTTGATACAAACTCCAACTTCATTTTATATACCAGTACCCTAGCCCAGTCAAATTAGACAAAAATATGGTCGTCAAGAGGAACAATAATTATTGATAGAAAAATTATTTTTTCACCAATAATTTTCTCTAACCTTGGGTAATAACCAAAAGTACCCAATGGTGGGGTTGAACTCATTGTTGGAGGGGGGTGGAAAGGTACAATTTTTCAGTTTTTTATTATAATTCAGTATCAATAACTCAAAGAATTTTTTTCTTCTGTTGAAGCTGACAAAAGTCTCTACAAAAATGATCCTATGCATTTTTTTGGAAGTCCCTTTCTGAAGTTTGAGGATGTGTATCGAGCTACAAAATATCGATCATTTTCACCAAGTAATTTATCGATACGCCAATATTGTTGCGAAAACGTGATGAGTAATATTATATGTATTGGTAAACTCTTTTAATTTATTTCATAACTATTCATTCTTCTATGATTCAAGGTTAGACTTGATAATTTCCAATAAAAGTAAATAATCAGAATTTCACTAAATGTGATATATAATAATCGATGCTCTACTAATCAAGGCTCATGAACATCGATTAAAAAATTATCGATTGTTTCATACATCGATACGTATCAAATTTTTTGGCGGTTGTTCGTTGTTCTCTCTGACTCTGTTAGGCACGTGAAGTTTTTGGTGGTCGTTTGTTGTTCTCTTTGTCTAGTGAAAATTTATATCCTTGAAATTATATCGTTTTGATACAAATAAAACACAATTTGGAAACAATTCCAAGGATTACAAAAACAGGTTAGTACAACTTTGAATTTAATTTATTGAGTGTTCAGGTTACCCACTTTATCTTTCTTGGGCAGTTTTATAGGTTAGAAAGTTTCCACTTTAAGAAATTTGAATAAATCCTTTTGGTAAGTTCTTACAAGTTCTTCTTATAATGCTTTAACCCAATTTATGTGTGTAATAGATAGCAAGACATTTTCCCCATGAAGCTAAAATGTGTTGGACCAAAAAATTACTAGGCCTAGTTCATCTGGATTTGGTTAAAAGGAACATGAAAGAAAGTGCAATTTTATTGATGATCAAACCATAGAAATGAGTGAATTTCAAAGCAAACTTCCTTGCTAAGAATTGGAGGACTTTCTAGAAATAGAACAGTCATTGGAACATAAATCCAAAAAAGAATAAGTAGATTTCTTTCTAAATTCAATTTATTTAGGCTTACTCAGGTAAGAAGTAATTAGTGATTTGAAAGTAATGATTCTGTAAGAATTCATGTAAACATCTTTCATTTTTTGTTATCACCAGCTCGGCTTAAATTGCAGCTGAACTTGAAAATATTTTTCAAATTTCTGGTTTCATATAATTTGTCATTTTATTCTGAGTTTGGGCACACTTTTTTCACAGCTAATTGAAATGCTATTGGCTAAAACTATTTTAAATGAAACTTCAGTTAAAATTAAGGTGCAAAAGGACAATTTCAACTGTAAAACTCTTTCCAAGTATTACAGACAAATGTTCAAAAACTACATGAAGGTACCAATTTACATGCTGTAATGCCACAATAAAGCATCAGAAAACAGTTCAAGACCTTTAATAATGGGTTATCTGCTCAATAAATGAATAACAACCAGAATTAATTTCCAACTATTATTGATTTCTCCCAAAAACGGCTGAGTGACTTTATATATAAAGCTATATAAAAAAAGCTTTTATAAAAGCAGAATAATTATATTTTAATTCTAACAAAGGTTAGAAATAAAAACCACTTGATTTGAAACAGTTATGGAAAATGTAGGCGATTCTACTTGAATGCAATAATTTCTAACCAGTATTGTTTCCGGATGCCTTATTGATAGAATTACAATGTATAGATTAGTATCTTCATGTTTGGTTAGTTAAGACAGCATATTATTGTGATGATGTATCCAACATGGTTTGCCTTCAATAGGCCATGATGGTCATTTTCTAGTCAGAAAGTTCTTTTTTTCATGAATAGGTCACCAAAAATCACCAAGTTAGATTGCTTTCCAGTAGACATATCCTGTATTGTTTAATTGGTAGGCTTAACATTCAATTGTTTCCTGCCATATTGCTTGTAATATTACTTCCTTCTAATACCTAATTTTGAATGTTGTTCACAGGCTGCTTTCTTTAAAGAGATGTTAACCTCGAAGATCACATAAGGAGGATTCTCCAGAGGATGGTGACACAACGTTGCCATCCAATTCAGCTGGGAAGGCAGAAGAGGGAAGAAGAAACTGCAACATGGCAGTTGTAGATGTGATGAAAAGTAAGTGGACTTGATTTAAGCTGTAAGGATTTGCTTCTTGAATAAATATTTTTTAAAGCTGTTGTCAGAAAAATACCACTTTTATTATGAGTTAATGTTATTATGGTAAACAGAATTTATTAATTTCGAATTCCTTTAGGTGCTATTAGTTTATACTGAAGACTTCCGCAATGGCGGATATTGACAACAGAATTCAGTAGCTGATGGAAATCGATGAATGCTACTGTACAAAAATATCAGTCACCACCGGGAATCGAACCACGGACCTCCCAATTGCCGGTCGGGCCTCTTAACCACTAGACCATGGAGACCTTCCTGCACAGCAGCATTCATTTTTACTTGGCCATATCGGCTCGTATCTCACAAGAAAGTTCGAAGTTACTGACAATTGAACAAACTGACGAATTTACTTAAACAGAATTTATTAATTTCGAATTCCTTTAGGTGCTATTAGTTTATACTGAAGACTTCCGCAAAGTAGACTTTAGAGCCGATATGGCCAAGTAAAAATGAATGCTGCTGTGCAGAAAGGTATCCATGGTCTAGTGGTTAAGGCGCCCGACCGGCAATTGGGAGGTCCGTGGTTCGATTCCCGGTGGTGACTGATATTTTTGTACAACTACAAAACTTTGTGGAAGTCTTCAGTATAAACTAATAGCACCTAAAGGAATTCGAAATCAATAAATTCTGTTTTAAGTAAATTCGTCAGTTTGTTCAGTAAATTCTAACTTTCTTGTTATTATGGTGTCATGGAAAAGGGGTTTTGACCTGTATGCCTGTACAACTTGAAAGTGGCTCATATGCACCTAATCAGTGGCGTATTCTCAAGGCTAGCTAGGCTAGCTGCGAAGCCTAAGTTTTAAGAAATAAATATTTTTTCAGATATATATTTAAGAAGGTATAAAGTGTTGAAAAACAGTAGTGGCGTTAAGTTTAACATCAAATTAAGCGTGCACGATGCGGCGCGACGAGGCCAAATACGCAAAGCTAGCTCGTTCACAGCGCTAGCCCAGCGGCCCATATCGACAATGTTATTCTCGATGATGGAGTGAGGTGGGGTGGGGATGGGTTCGTTTTTCATTGCAGTGAACTGGACTCAGAGCTATCACTATGAGAGAGCAAGCCCTCGCCCGAACAGTGGCGAACATGGCCGGCTGTAGCCGAAGCGAGTTGATGGGTCAAGTCAGTGTTCATGTTATTGTTTGAAGTTATATGTTTCGATTCGGTAAATCTGTCAGCAGTTCGTTGTTTTTATAACTTTGTTTATATTTTTTTAAGTTCTTCAATTTTTATCCGTTTGTTATATGGTTGATTTGTTAAGTGTATACGGTTAATTTAATTGAACGTTGTATCTGTGTTGTTCTGGGCTTTAAACGCAACATAATTTTTTTTTTTTTAATTGAAGGGTAATTTTTGGAAGGGAGGGGGGTTTAATTGCGAGGAGAGCTAGCCTAAGGTATGTTTTGAGACAACGCCCCTGCATCTAATCTATGAAGAAGCAAGAAATAAATACTAATGGAAACTCTTGATTTACAAAGTATTTTTAAACTACTAAAACGCTATCTGTTGTTCCTGTAAATTCTGAAGAACTGCTCATATTCTCTGGTCCATGATAACCTTGTTATGTTAACATTGAGGGAAGTGCATGCTCTGAATTGGCAGAGTATTGCACAACCTGCATATGAGCTAACAAATTAAAAATTCAATGACAGGCAGAATTAATTCCTTTTTCTCTATAACCTTGAACAACCAACTAAAATATAACCATGATGCATACATAAACCATCCCCATATCCCTAGTTGACATTTTTTAGGATTAGAAGATTCTTTTTGTACAGCATCTATGACGAACTTATTGAACAGAATAAGGGAGATTCAGTACAAGCAAATAGTATAGTAGGCCTACTGGTGTGAATTAATGAGTTTGATGCTTCATTTCAAACCCTCTCCATAGCTTGGTCCCAAAGTCTGTTATGCTAGCTAATTGGCTACAGACACACTTTTTATGCAGGCATTTGTCTAAATCATATCAATCCATAGAGATAGGTTGCTAGCACTTTGTTACATTCAATTTATGGATAGGTTTTGTGCATGTCAACTAAACTGACTCCAGTCAATATCTATTTTTGTTTTTCCACAGGAATGATGATTAGTGTCCATCAAGGGTCATTCACCATGAAGAAGTTTGAGACTAAAGTTCAGGAGTGGTTCTGACAATCTTCAACAAGATATTCTAAAAAAAAAAAAAACGGCTACTACTTGAAAAATATGTGTAATGATTGTATAAATAGCTACCCTGTTAGGTAACTAGAAAAATAAATATGTATTATCATAAAACAGTCTTTTTTCTGGATAAACTCCCCACTAATTTTTCAAGTCTCAGAACTAGTGTGTCAAAAAAGAAAAAAAAAACAAATGCTATCATTAAAGTAGTGAGTACAGTTGGATCATAATCATATTTTGTTGAAATATAAGAAAAAATTAAAAGCTCTGTTAGCTGGTATTCAAGAGGAAATGGGAAGTATTTAATGGTGTAACATTTCATATATAAAACAATACTGTATTTATCTGAAAATGACTTTGAATTTTTCAAATTCACATACATATACAGTAAATATATATGCATTTTCAGTATGTAGGCCTATATATCCATTCATGTATGATTTTTTTTTGAGGATGAAGCCCACATAGGTCTGAGACCTGTGCGTGGGTAATGAGTTAGATGATGGTGATTTATGAGTTGGACCTACAGTTTCAGGTGGGTTCCGAACCACCTAATTGCTGTTTGAACTTAAATAATAAATATAAGGTACAACTTGAATTCTGTTGGATGTTTTGAACATTTCATTCTATAGAATTTATGTTTTTTAGTATAATGTGTCTATTTGTCTGATGTCTAATGTTGTCTATTTGTATGTGTTTACTAGTACCGACTATACATTAATTTTCTGAAAAGCATTTTGTGATAGCTTTCATAAAAGCCTTTTCAGAAAATGAATGTATATTTATCTGATAATTTAGATTAAATTCTATATAAATATTATGTAAATTATGTGTTGTATAGACCTCAAATTTATGTATAATTTATAAAGAAATTACGTATATTTATCAGAAATTTGAGATAAAACTTTATGTATATACTACATAAATCATACATATGTATGGACCTCAAATTTACGTATCATTTATAAAGAAATTACGTACATTAATCAGAAATTTGAGATCAAATTTTATGTATATACTACATAAATCATACATATGTATAGACCTAAATTTTATGTATCATTTACATAAAAAGAGGTGACATTTGTATGTAAAATGTACATAAAATTTATGCTTCATGTATGTGAAATTTATGATTCATTCACATAAGACTTTTGTATAATATACATAAATTATATGTGAATGTGCTGGCTGGGTTATATAATGATATTGAAAATTTTCAAACATTGCCAGTGAATATTTTGGACAATAAGCATACAGTGTTTGAGCTACTGGTGGTTGGCAATTTTGACAGAACTTTAATGCTTTTGACGATCGATTATATGTAAAACACTATTAGGTCTTGTTGTGTAATAACATTAATGTCGCACATAATCGAATTCCAACTACACAAACTTGTAATAATTACACGCCATATGCCTGCATACCTTAATAGTTTGATTATGTTCTTTAAAGTAATGTTTTCAATAGTAGTTGCTGAAAGGAAAAAAATTGAAAATTGTTACACTTATCTTGCAGATTTCTGTGTATCACATTTAGTTTATAATGTATTTATATATTTTCTGCACTTACAAGTTGTTTGAATTTTTCTGCATTATTCAAAAACAACACGAAGTCATTAAGGGCATCTGCTGTTCTGACAATCGCAAGCGCATCGAATTTATTTTTTGAGTTTTTTTGTAGCACCATTACCTGGAAATCTGAAACAGATAAATTGATGAGCGTAATTGGTTTGGAGACCCTTAGGCCGCTATTGGCCGTGAGCAACTGGCTCGGCAACTGGGCAAGCAATCAATTGCCGGTCGAGTAGCGTGGCATTGAATCAAATGGGAGCCATTAGCCGTGAGCAATCGGTTGCCGAAGAAAAAAAAGTTGTCCATGCAGTAGCCGGGCGAGTCGAGCCCCGGCAACTACGCGAACAACTGTTTCAGTCTCCCTGCCGTCGGGGGGGCATTGGAGTAGATGGCGACTATTAGCCGTAGGCAACTAGTTTTGGGCAACCGTGCGCATGCGCATCACCGATCTCTCTACCCTAAACAAACCCGCTCAGTCTCATCTGTCATTCATGTCTGATGCAGGTGAAGTGTTAACATTGTTTACTATTTAAGTTTTTATTATTAGTGTAAGTAGTTATTATTAACTACTATTATTATATAGTATTATTATAATTTTATAATAATATAATTATATAATAAATATATATTATAATATATTAATTATTTAATTTTTTTATTTAAATAATAAAATAATTATACAATTATTATAATAATGATTATAACAATTATTATTATTATTATTATTATAATTTTAATAATTTAATTTTTATTTAAATTATTCAAATTGTGTCTGATGCAGGTGTTATTGTTTACTATTCAAGTTTTTATTATGAGTGTAGGTAGTTATTATTAACTACTATTATTATAATTATAATAATATAATTAAAATATATAATAATATATTAATTATAATATTAATAATTTAAATAATAAAATAATTTTAATAATTCAATTTTTATTTTATTTAATTTTAATTATTTCTTAATTATTATTATATTATGATATATTATTATATCTATTATAGGCCTAATATATAAATTATATTATTATTATTATTAACAGGTTATCTGCAGTTGCCGAATGAGTTGCTCAGCTCAGTTGCTCAAATTGAAGACTGGCCCGGCAATCGGTTGCTTCAATCAGTTGCCGTGCTAGTTGCTCACGGCTAATAGCGGCCTTATGGCGATTCAACCTCATCATTAGAGCAGTAATATGGTGAGCATAGTAAACAGTTTCAGGTGGGTTCTGAGCATAGATGAACCATCAAGTAGACTAGTCACGGTAATGGCCCGGCTTAGTCCAGCTTTTTGGTGTCCTGTCAAACCAAACTAAATAGTTGGTGTCCTCTCAAACCAGATTGCAATACCGACTCGCTCTTCTCCTCCTACCACTTCAAGAATGACCCGCTAGCAACATACCCCCACCACTGGTAACTTGGCCACTGTTGAATTTCAGCGCCAGAGGGGAAGGAAGTTTGAATGCCAAGTTGGCGACAGATTGTCTGTTTACGTTCTAAAAATAGATGAGTGCATTGCTTCCGAGACCTATCTGTCAGCATAGACGAACCATCAAGTTACTATCCCTGATCAACGCTGTCAGGCACTTGTCCTACTGCATGTTTGCGTGTATGATAAACTCCTAATCTACAGTAGCTACAGCGACTCAACTTTTTGACATTTTTGTTACTGGTAAATTAATCTTACTTTCTCACTTTCATAAGTAATAAATGAAGGGATCATTTAAGTATTTCTATTTAACTGATAACATGCTAGATTAACCCTGAAATGTTAATCATTCGTGGATTTTTCATTAAAAAAAAATTCTTTCTCTTCTTCTTTGTTGTTGTTCTTCTTTTGTACCAGTGATTCTTAAATAAAGAAATACTTGTGTACTAAATAGTTTGAAATTAAGTAGCCTATTTCCTTTAAACTGATTTAAAAAAAAATTTAATGCAGATACCTTAAGACACAGATTAAAGAACTGTCTGTGCTTTAGAGTATGCCGCCTATAGGCTAGTCAATTTTCCGCCCCCTCTATAGATAGTTCATATCATGTATTTCTACTACAAAATGATAGAGTTCATTGGCGTTTTCATCTTTTTTAAACCCGAAGTACATTTAGTGATAAAATCAAATTAGTTACAGTAACTACTTGTTTTTTACCTGGGCTACTTTTTTAAGATTCGTTTAAAAATTAAAGTGATCACTATTATACAATTATTTTTATATTTTAATGCTAATGACTCTCTTTAGCGTAATTGCAGAGCTGTGGGCAATTCCGATTAAGCTGTCCATAGAGTGAAATGTAATTACACAAAATGTAGTTAATGACTGGATCATTTTTGTTTAAAAATAAATAAAAATACAAACTTCTCTGAAACAACTCACGCCATGTTATCTATCTTGATGTTGAAATTCACATAGCTTTCTTTATGACAAACTCGTTAATAATGTCCTCATTTGTATGGAAGTGCTTTTGTTGTAGTTGCCTCAATATAAAGTAATAAAAGTTAGTTTAACCGTATTTCATAAATACTAGTTCGCATTGTTCTTGAGTCTTGTGGGCAGGAAAAACTGCGTTCTCCCGTGCAATTTGTAGCAGGTTTGCTAAGTAGCAAATTTATTTTGCAAATTTTAAGTGGAGTTGAATATTGATACTGTCTAATGTCTATCGAAGCTATTAAATGAGTTATAGCCTGACGCTTTCAAGAAATAAACAATTCGATTTATCAATTTTGTTGTGAGGAGAAATTCAAATTTGAAACTTTTGTAGACCTAGGTATTGTTTTTTTTCTGTGTATAAATCAAATCACGCTTCATCATATCATCACAGTTCATTGCCCATCAATAACAGTCTTGAATGTGGATAACGTGATTGAATTATCATTCATTGAATAATTTATTATTGTAATCTTGAAGAGTGTCAGTGTTGAAAAGTATTGTAGTAATTGAGTTCAGTGCTTAATTTTGTTTTAAATTCAATTGTAAATAATGAAAACATAATATGAGTAACATAGGTTTGCGATGAATTTATCAGTCAAACATTATTTTCATTATTTTCGTAATTTTCTAATCGAACCGAAACGTGACTACTTGTTTTTTATAAAATGAAGCCTATATTCGAGACTGGAGACGGCTGAAGTATACAGTCCCAGTAAATTGGGATCTCCCTCTTTATCACTCATTCTCTCTCTCTATTATTTTCTCTGGGGTGGAATGAGATAATGGTTTGAATCAGTCACGTTCTTGTCGTGCTCTTCATTGATAGTCAATTTTGTTAGGTTTTTTCTCGAATTATGAGTTCAAATTTGGTAGAGTGGTGCATCTGAGGTTGATCCTCAAGTGTGTGAAATTTCAAGTGATAATTCCTTGTGTGGAGTGTGTGAGTAACGATTTTCTAACTTGTGTCGTGTCGTTTTTGGATTAAGCCAGTAAATTTTTGTGTCATAATGCCGATAAGCTGTTCAGCCTGCAAGCAGTCGCTCGAGCGATCCGATAAGAATGGAGTTGGCTGCTCTGAATGCAGTTCTCTTTATCACCTGAAGTGCGTTAAACTCAGTAAAGACGATCTTGCTTATCTCAAAAGTAGCAAGACAGCGTGGCGGTGTCCATCTTGTACTGCCGCGCGGCGTTCAAGTGGAGCGGAAGCGATCGTCCTCTCTTCACCAGTTACCAGTGAGACAGTCACCCTGGAAAGTCTTGCTACCCTTATGCAGGGCCTTAAATCGGACTTTGCAGATTTTCGTTCTGGATTGGCACGTGTTGAAGCTGATCTTGGGGGCTCCCTCGAGTTGACACATAATAAACTGGATGATCATAAGGCTCAATTAGTTAATCAAGCTGAACGTATAAACTCTTTGCTCGATACCGTCGAAAAGCTCACTTGTGAAAATACGTCTCTGAAGGCCAGAGTGACGAGTTTAGAAATTCAACTGGACGATCTTCAACAGTATTCTCGCCGTAACACTTTGGAGTTCCGGAGGAGAAAGATGAAAACGTTGTAGCTACAGTTCAGCGAGTGGGTGAGTCCCTTGGCTTTCCTATTGGAGAATCTATGCTGGACGCTTGTCATCGATTAAGAAAGGGTCCTAATATGAAACACCGGCCCATCATTGTCAAGTTTGTTCAGCGATTTCATCGCGATGAACTTCTTGCCAAGCGACGAAAAAAACCAGACTTTTCTACACGCGATCTTGGATTAAAGGACAATGAGTCTAGCCCTATTTACATAAATGACTCTTTATCTCCTAATAGGCGACGTCTTCTTGCTGAAGCTAGACTCTAGAAACGACAAAATAAGTTTAAATATCTGTGGGTCCGGAATGGTAATATTAAAATTCGTCAAATTGATAATGGACCAGTTTCGGATATCAAGTCAAAAAACGATTTACTTCAATTCCAGTAATTATGTCTTGTCAATCTAAAAGTACTCGTATCAATTATCATTTAATTTTCATTGCCCCGATTTTTCACCCTTTATATTCTTGTTTTCTCATTCATAGTAGTTCCAGTTTATTTCGTGTTGATAAATTTCTGAATTTCCCTGAAAATTTTGATCAGAAAAGGTTTTCTGAACGTTTTAAAAAATTTTCCAATAATTTATCTGCGTTATTGAAACCGTTTTCCATTAGTAGACCTATTTTAATTTATGTGAATCATCTATGTAATAATGCATATTATTTTGTTGGCCTCAATGCTTTTTATACCTGTGGCATACTTTTCAATATTTTATTGTGCTCATTTCCATTTTCAGATGTTATTGCTAGAGTTGTTTCACTATCATTACTTGTATCTCTTGATGACGTTATCAAGCCACGCACTAACCATACTCAATGTAGTTCAGTAATATACACTCCTAACGGAATAGTTTTATTAATAAGTTTAGCTTGTCAATTTTATAATATATATAGACTAACATTATCATTTAGAATTATGTATATGCTCGATCTATGCATAATTATATATTCTGTTTGTTTCGACTTTCCAAGTATGAATGATGGATGATGTGAGTGTTGTATCTGCCTCAGCCGCTGACTCTCTTATTAACTCTATGTCAACTTTCCCTGGCTGCCTCTCTGTAGCTCATATAAATGCTCAATCACTTCTTGCCCATTTTGATGAGTTTCGTAATATTTTTCTGAAAAGCTCTGTAGACGTGATTGCTGTTTCTGAATCGTGGTTGAAACCTCACAATTCCAATCACGAAATAGTTTTGCCTGGTTACAATATCTTCAGATGTGATCGGTTGGGGAAGGGTGGCGGCGGGGTACTTGTTTATGTCAGAAGTGTATTTAAAGTGACAATTCTGCATAAATCTGATGAACTATACTCAAAGAAACCAGAATTTATTTGTCTAAATTTACAATGTGGAAGTTTTAAATGTTTGTTAGTGTCCGTCTATAGGCCTCCCAAGAGTGGATATATGTCTGATGTGGAACGTATTTTGGTTAAACTCTTGCCTGGTTTTGATCATGTCATTCTTTGTGGCGATTTTAATACGGACGTCTCTCCTCCAGTAAGATCTTTTAATAAGTCGCAGTTGTTGAACTTGATTCACGGAATATCGTTGAATCTGCTCCCAAGCAGTGAAACCCATCATACAGCGAATTCGCATACAACATTGGATTTATTAATAGTATCTAATGTTGATAAAGTCTTGAAAAATGGTCAGATACCAGTTCCGGGAATTTCTTGTCATGATTTGATATTTCTCATTTATGAGACTAAAATTCCAGTTTCTGTTCCAAGAACTGTGAGCTACAGAGATTTGAAAAATTTTAATAAAGATTCTTTTTACAATGATGCCTATGAGTGTGAGTGGTATAAAGTTTACACTTCGAATAATATTGAGGAAAAGGTAACTCTACTCAATGAAATTCTCATTAATTTATTCAATAAACATGCTCCAATAAAAACTGTTCAAGTTTCACAGCGTCCTACACCCTGGCTCACTAACGAAATTCGTCAGTTAATGAAAGAGCGTGATGTTGCAGGGCGGAAGTATAGCAGAACAAAATCACCAGCTGATTTCATTCTCTATAAGCGAATTAGAAATAGAGTTAAACAGGTAGTTAGAAATGCTAAATTGCGATATGCACATAATCTATTTAACACTGCTGTCTCTAGTAAGGAGAAATGGCGTGCTGTCAATCAGCTCAATATACGTGCTCCAAAAAACCAAAGTGGTAATACTGGGCCTGTTATTTCACCAGATGACTTGAATGAATTCTTTGTACAAAGTCCTGACACTGGAAGTGGTGTTGATCGAGCTGACTTGTGTGCACAGTATGATCGTCGAGCAGGTTATCATGATTTTGATCCATTCTATTTCCAATTCATCACTGAGGTTGAGGTGTCTTTAGGTATAAGTAGAATCTCTTCTCATGCTAAAGGCGTTGATCAGATGGAGGTATTTCTTTTGAAATGTATCACTGATGTAAACGTCGCCGATCGTAAGGCTTCACTCTTGTGTGGAGGGTCAGCAAGGCCTATTTACCCTACCAAAACTACCATGTGTCTAAGCAATTTCTACGCACTAAGGGACTGTTGCACCTCGCCAATACTACCCCAATGGTGGCGTCAGCTTGGCTCACACTCTTGAAGAGAGAGTGGTTAGAATGAAAGAACTTAAGGTTTGCTGACCTCCGCTTCTCATCGAACCATGGGAACAGCAGACCACGGAGAGGTGCATCAGAGACCCTCTAAATACTTAACACTAATCATGATCAGGAATGAGAGAGCAACAAAGTGTAAGGTCAAGCACTTATTATTGACTTTTATCAACCAACAGATAATAACATAACTCAAAATCATACAATAATGATAATCTTGAAAGAAATAAACTGTTCCTTGTCAATGTAGGCAGCTACAGTTTACCTACAAACATTGCCAATATCAAAAATTATACGAAACAACAAAAAAATCTAAATAACTGTTATTTATAACTGGAGCAGTTATTAATCACTGGAACGGTTACTAATCACCGGAGCAGTTACTGGTAACTGTTACTTTGTACCGACAACGGAACCTATTATTATTCATTGTTATGGCTAACTGTTACTTCCCAAAATTAACAAATTCTAACAATTACATTAACATTTAACATTAACATTTACTTCCCAATTAACAAATATCCCCGAATAAATGATTCAATTAGTACTTCTTGAGCTATTTCTCAATTAAACCCTTTAATTGCGCTACTTGCTCACAATATGCGAATATAGACCATTATATCATGATTATAACTATAAATATTCAACTATCATTACTATATTTATCTCAAAATTCCTCCCTCAAGATACATGACACTAAATTATGCTTCCATTAATACAAATTTACTATACTATCAAATAATGCCCAATACAACAGTTTAACTCCCGTAAGAAGAAGAACACCCTAAAATCTACATTTATCATTTAGTAATACACCCTCTTATGAACAATACCCTACACTGAGCACTTTGCCCATACTACGCAATCTTACTACTAAATTACACTATAATATAATCATTATTAATTACAAGATATAAATTGCCCTCTCTCTCGCTCTCTCTCTCTCTCCTTTTGCCAAATAATAACAATTTACTATTAATCTGAAATGGGTCACTCACCCAGCAACAAATAAACCAAAGTCATTTCGCTCCTAGTGGTCATGCCGGAACACTCGCGATAATTCGGTCTGTCTCGCACTGTACTCTTTTTCAGACTGAAGAAAAATTATTCAATTATAATATTGAAAGAATAATTACTCTTCATAAAAATGTACAACACGACAGGCGACTGGACGAGGCACCGGTCAGAGAACAATAGGTGTAACCCAGCACCAAGTTACAGTGAGAGAGACAAAAGAGAGAGAAAGAGCGGTGAGCATAAAAACATCAAGATAGCTCAACTGATTGCAATTTTTTTCGTATTCCATAAAATTTCAATTGTTCACTCACTTCATTACATTCCCCCCACCTTTTAAAAAGGGTGCATACCCTTGATTCACTGATCACTAACACTTGACACTCCTGGATTAATTGATGGTTGTCCCAGCAGGGTGGTTGCCCTCTTGAGCTCTTGGAGCACCACTGCTACAGGAAGTTCACTGGTGCCTGCAGCATCCACCAAAGGGTGGGTCCTCACGGGTGCAGATGCGCCCAACTCAGGTTCAGGTCTCCGTGGCTTCCATTTCTGCAACAAGACTCTTGCTACGACTGCTCCGGATAGGACGACCACCAAGATCACCAGGATGGTCACCACAATTGACCCAATGGGCCAGGACTGCTGCTTTGGTGTTGATAGGTCTGCCAAAGATTTCTGCAAGTTGTCAATGGTTGTCTCTGCATCTCCAGTAGAACTAGGCCAGTAATGACCTTCCTCTCGCATCTGGTCCACAGCATCCTTGATATCCTGGGAGGAGGGCTGAACCTCCCCAGCATCCAAAATCAGCATTGGTGGAACTGGGATCTCCACCACCCGTTTCTGCAACTCTGTCTGGCTGGTGGTTCTGGTATTTGGAAGGAGCTGGTAGGAGTTGGTGGACACAGTACACCGTGCAGCTGCCTGGAGCTCTCCACTGCCCTGGAGGTTGGTCTGGGTGACTATGAACTGGTCACCCCTCTGGCAACAAGAGACCAATTGTTGCGCCTCCCGCAGGCTGAAGATCCAACGGTTATTGGGTCGATCAAAATACCAGGAGTCGGATGATCGGTCCACCACCACCAACTTGGGGCAGCGAACCTCTGCTTCTTTCATGTTCCCCAGGAACAGTGAGCTGAGACATGAGTGTTCATGTCTACAAACCATGGGTCTGGTAATGGGGCAGATGGTCAAGATGCCCGCACGACAGAGGGACACCTCTTCTTTGGGAAGCACTACATAATGCTCCCGATCTTGGCTGATAAGAAGATGGTCAGGCATCAGTGTGTACTTCACCACCAGGCTGGAACCAGGTGAGGTAATTGGCACAGACAGCCCCTGGAATAGCTCAAATCGTCTGCCCCCTGCAGACAAAGGTAGATCCACCAAGACTTTGATGATCCCATCAATGGAAATAGCACTCACTTCTGCCACCCGGTAATAGGCATAAACACTGGATGGGCTGGTCCCGGAAATAAACTCTAAACCTTGCAGCAGACCGTTTCTGACCCTTTCTAACATTTGGCTCAATTCGAGAGGAGAGATTAGGCTTACACTAAATTGATTTTGAGAGATTTCTTCCATTGCTTTTAAAATATTTCTTAAGTCTATTAATGCTTTCATAGCTACTAATTCTAAATCATGAACTACCGAAGAGGTATTAACAAAATATCTAAATTGGTGTTCTAACATAACTGTCCTATTGAGTAGCCTTGCCGCCCATTGTGCTGCTCTTGCAGTCTCTTTCTCCAGCCTCTCAGACAAGGTGTGTAGTTGTGCTGAATTCTCCTGAGATTGCTTACTCAGCTGTCTTGTCAAGGTTAGGTGTTCTTGCTGAAGGTGAATGACATCTCCCGTTTGTTGTTTCAGAATCTCTAAGGTGTGCTGTACTAGTTGGACATCTTCATCTTCTGCTGTTCCAAATAATAACTTCAAAATTTTTCCACCTAGGTTTATTAGTCCTCTTTTGACTCTTCCATGTGGCAAGAAATCATTCAGGGTATTGATCACTTCTCCCATTTCTGTCTCCAAATTCATGATCCTTTTCATGGCTCCTAGATGAATTCCAAAGAGTGGTTCTTGTGTAGATAACTTGAGCAATTGTTCATTTGTTGCCTCAGTTCTAGTCCTTAGCAGGGCTAGTCCTTCTCCTATCTCAGTGACATTGATAGCAACCATGATCCGCCACCGATCACCTGTCAGCAGCACATCACCATGGGGTATAAACCAAACCCCCATCTCCCGTGAATTGTCTTCTGCGCCATACACATACAAGATTCCTGTGAACATAAACAAGGACTATCTTGTCACCTATTCTTCTCCCAGCTCCTCAATTAGCTGGAGTTTCAAATTTCCATATCAACATAACTAATCCTCTAATCAAACTATATAATAACAATGATAATAATAATAACTAATTCATTCAACAACATAACAAATAATTAATCATCACACATCATTATTCCCCCTCCTCCAGGGAATATTTCTCAACACTCCTTCATACCGGCATCCGATTCACTCACAAGGAACTCCCTACTCGATCCAGGAGCTGCCCTGTTTGATCCTTGGATGATTAGGTGAGAGTTCTTGTTCGACTTCTTAGGATATAGGGGGATACTCTTGTGGACCCCTGGTCTCGACCCTCAGGTTCATAAGTTGGATCAATTGGATTCCTAGCAGGCAGTTCTGGACTTGGAGGATCATCTTCCTCTGTAAACACCTCATCTTCGTCACCGGCTGACTCTTCCATCTGATTTCCTATTTCCACAATATCTCCCAATTGTCTATCCTCCTCTTCCTCCTCTAAGGGGGGACAGTATTCATTTTCTTCATCTTCTATTTGGTCATCCCGAGGAGCAGTCTCCTTTACTTCCTCTTCTGGAATTGTCCTTGAATCATTCTGTTCAGTACATACTTCTGGTTCTGGTTCAGTCACTTCATGGCCTGGCTTCAGGCGATTAATATGCACATTCATCTGCCGACCACCTGGCATAGCCAACATATAATTGACTGGTGACATTTTCTGATTTATCCTAAAAGGACCAACCCAGGGTCGATGAAACTTGGTAGCTTCGCCTGGCTTTACTGCTGGGTCATGGAGATAGACCCAATCTCCAACACTAAATTCTCGCAGTTTCCTACCTTTGTTTGCAACAGCTGTTCGTCTGCTGGCTGCTTCTGTGGACTGTTTCACTGCATCTTGATAAGCAAGCCGAAGTCTCTTTTTAAGTTTCTCTAAGTGTTCCTCTACAGTGTGTCCTTTGATCTCATCTGGAATTGGCTGACTTCCTGGAAGTATCATTTCACGCCCATGCTGTAGGTAAAATGGGGAGTACCCAGTTGATGAGTGGGGTACTGAACGGTAAGCCATCAATGCAAATGGTAACCACCTGTCCCAGTCATGACCATCCCTCTGGACAAAGTGGGCCATGGATTCATTTAATGTTCGGTGTAAACGTTCCACCCTACCATTCCCTTCTGGATGATAGGCGGTAGTCTTGATTTTCTGTATCCCCAGCAAACGGCAAGTTTCTGTGAACAGCACAGACAGAAAATTTCGCCCTTGATCACTCAGAAGCCGAGTAGGAACGCCATGCCTGGATATTATTTGGGTTACAAAAGCTGCAGAAATAGTTTCTGCTGTCTGGTCTGGTAAGGGTATTGCCTCTGCATACCGGGTAAAATGGTCAATAAAGCTTACATAGTACTGATTTCCATTCATGCTGGTAGGCAGTGGTCCAACAACATCCATTGACACCATCTCAAGAGGATAAGTTGGTTCATAGACAGTCTCCAAGGGTACCTTTAGAGACTTTGGGGTCTTTCTCAGGGCACAGTCTTGACATTTATTCACATGCTGCTTTGAATCTTCAGACATTCCAGGCCAATAATATCGTTCCTTCAACCTGAGAATGGTTCTCTCAACTCCGGGGTGCCCAGCCCAGGGTGCATCATGACATAGCTTTAATACTGCTTTTCGTAAATTTGAAGGGACTGCAATTTTCCATTGAGCTGCCTCTTTCACACCAGCAGTCCACCAAATGAGGCCCTGTTCCTGCACTCCTGTTCCCTTGTTTACTAACTCCTGACACCATTTGTCATTTAGCTGTTCTTCTAGGATATCTCCTTCATCAAGACCTTCCATCATAACTCCCATCACTGCTCGACTCAGAGCATCAGCATTGGTATGCAGTTTTCCTGGCTTGTGGACTACATCATATTCAAATTCTTCCAAGCGGAGTGCCCATCTGGTCAATTGGGATGATGGATCTCGCAGACTCAGCATCCAACGCAGAGCAGCATGATCAGTCACAAGAGTGAACTTGTGTCCCAGAAGGTAACAGCGAAATTGGCGTGTGGCCCATACCACTGCTAGTAGCTCCCTCTCAGTGGTTGAATAGTTGCGCTCTGCAGAGTTCAATTGACGGCTGGCATAAGCCACTGGACGTTCACCCTCTTCGGTTTGCTGAGATAATACAGCTCCTATGGCTGTTCCTGATGCATCCGTTGCCAATATGAATGGCTTTTCAAAATCTGGGAAGATGAGTACTCTTTCAGAGCAAAGAACATTCTTGAGCTTCTGAAAAGCTAATTCTTGCTTGTTTCCCCATTCGAATGGGCTCTCCTTCTTAGTAAGCTCAGTTAGGGGTTGAGCAATCTGTGCAAAGTCAGGTACAAACCTTCGGTAATAGCCAAATAGTCCCACAAGACCACGCACTTCCCGGACGTTGGTTGGTCTTGGAAAGTTCTTCACAGCCTCAATTTTTGCTGGATCGGGCTTCACACCATTTGATGTCACAAGGTGCCCTAGATATTGTACTGTGTCTCTGGCAAAAGCACATTTTTCCAAGTTGGCCTTCAGGTTTGCTTTTTCAAAGATGTCCAAAACATGTCTTAACCTTTCTGCATGTTGTTCTACTGTACTACTGAATATCACTACATCATCTAAATAGACTAAACATTCAACGCCCTTTATTGCTGCTAGTAGGTTATCCATTAATCTCTGAAATGTGGCTGGTGCTCCTGTCAACCCAAATGCCATTCTCCTATATTCAAAATTACCACCCACAGTAGAGAAGGCTGTCTTTTCCTGGTCTTCAGCTGCTATGCGGATTTGGTGGTACCCACTGTGAAGATCTAAGGTGGAGAAGTACTTACTCTTTCCCAGGCTTTCCAGGGTCTCATTGATAAGAGGAAGTGGATAAGCATCTGTCTTAGTGATTCCATTTAAGGCTCTAAAGTCAGTGCAGAACCGGTACTTGATACTGCCATCAGTTGACTTCTTTCTTACCAGCACAACCGGTGCACTCCAAGGGCTGGTGGAGGGCACAATTACACCCTTATTAAGCATTTCGGCCAAGTGTTCCTCTACTACTGGTCTCAGGTGATAAGGTACACGGTAGGGATGCTTGGCAATAGGTCCATCTGTAGTTGTGGGAATTCGGTGTTCCACACTCTCTGTACAACCCTCCAGTCCTGGTTCCTCAAAGACAGTGGAGTAACTCTGTAGTACCTCCTCTAAAATGCTAGCGTCATTTGTTGGTAAATGATTCAGCTTCTCCTTCAGCTGAAGCTTCAGTTTGTCCTTTTCTTCCTTTCCTGTGAGTGCTGCTACTTGGAAACTCACCAGTTCTGGTTTAATGAACTCGGCTTTTCCCATGAGTTGTTTTCGATGGATAGTGAGAGGCATGGAGGTCAGGTTCACCACACTCATCTTGGTACTTCCCTTTGTTGGTCGGTGGATACTTCTTCCAGTGCGCAGTCCTGATGGAAGTGGAACTGGCTCAATTAATATGTCTTCATCATGGATATCCTGCTTGACCATCACTTCAATCAGCAATTCTGACTGTGCTGGCACAATGATATGTCTCACTGCATGTACATTGAATGTAAACTCGTCATCTTCAGTAACCTTGTTTCTACATGAACCACCAAGGGGTTGACAGTGAGTCATGTTCTTGATCTCCGACTTCTTCTTCTTGGATCTTGAACTACTCTCCCTTGATTCATCACTAGACTTGTCTGTCCTAGCTGTATTTTCTACTACTCTCACCAATCTGGTCTCTTCCTCCATTGAGGTGTTCAGTACCTGGTTGACAGTTCCTCCTTGGTCTTGCACACCATCTTCTTTTTCATCTACTAGGTCTGTTTGAATTCCAATCTCTTGAACAGTTGATGTCTGACTCTGACTATCCCTCACTCCATTGATGTTCTTCTTTTCTTCAAAAATTTCTTCTTCCATCAGGTCCCTATCATACTGAATTCCCTGGTCATTATGTTCAATAATTTTACTGGGGCTAGCAGTTGGTCCCAGACCAGACTGTTCCAAACAGTACTGCCTCCCATGTCGCTGCTCCCAGCAGCACAATCTTACAGCTGAGTCATCCTTACACAAGCAAATTTCTATTGCTCCCTTTTTCATCCATACAGTCTCAGCCTGGACTCCTCGAAAAGTCACTCCACCATTGCGGACATCAATTACAGCTCCCAGCTTCTGAAGTAGGTCCCAGCCTACTAATCCATCTCCAGATATGTCAATGGGGGCCACCACAAATGTGTGCTGCACCCGCAAGTGTGCAACCTCACAATCCAGTGTTTGGGTTCCACAGATACCAATGGTGGCTCCAGTCACTCCTCTGGCAGTCACCTTTCCCACATCCATAACAACTCCTGGGATGGCTTCCTTCAGAATGCTAATTTCAGCCCCAGTGTCTATCAACAGTTCTTTCTCTTGCTTGCCTATTTTCACTCTAAGCAGGAGACCACTTTTTGAAGCTGATACACTGGGGACTATCACTGTAGGTTCCCTTATTCTGGTTGGCCGGGCAGCAGGGATGCTCCCGGCCCCTTGTCGTTTGGGGTCCAAGCGTTTCCTTGACTGGGAGGCATCGGCTGCTCAAATCTGCCTCCTCCTTGAGTTGGCCCTTGCGCTCTGCGTGCACAAGCATATGACAGGTGCCCTGGGTCTCCACACACAAAACAAAAGCGGGGAGGACGTTGCCCTGATGATCTGGGAACGTTTTGAACCTGACCAAATCCTTTTTGAGGCTGATTGCTTTGAGCTGACCCTTCTCGGCGTCGGGAGGCACAATCTCTAGCAAAATGACCTGGGCTCCCACATGCAAAGCAACTATTTGTTCGCCTATTCACTGATGGAAAGGAGGGTCTCCTAGCCTTCTGGGTATGGATAGCATTCACATTAGTCTCCTCCTCCATCCCTGGGGATTGACCATACAGTAAGGCAAATACATCTCTTGGCTGGTTACTGGTGGCTTGATCAACCCTCTCAGCCACGGTGATTGCTGCCTCCAAATCTTGGGGGGGATGAATCTGCAAAGTCACAGCTGCATTTCCCTGGAGCCCTCGAACGAATGCTGCTAGAACAGTACGCTGTAGTTGAGCACGTGCCCAGTTAGCCTCCAGAGGATTAGATGGAATTGGAATAGCCTTCAGCCCTAGCTCTAGACATCTGTCTGCAAATGCTCGTGCGCCTTCACCTCGTTGTTGTTGAATATTGCTTAGAGCTAACAGCCACCTCTCAGGATCTAAGGTTTTCTCAAATCGCTTGAGCAGAACCCTCTCATAGTCTAGGAATGTTGAACTTTCCTCTGCCAGCTCTGGATGAATCTCTAAGCATGCAGCTGCTGCACCAGTTGTTTTGAGCCGACAGATAAATTTTCGGTCCCTGTCCTCCCAATTTCCTGTCTGAGCACAAAGCTTGATGTTCTGAATGAATTCTTTGATGGTTTGACCTCCAGTCTCACCAGAAAATGTCTTGATCAGTGACTGTAACCCCAGATCTTTTCGTGTAGGGGTGGGTGCAGTTCTAGTTGGATTGACCACCACTTGTGAATTTTCTAGCTCGGCCACTAATCTAGCCTTTTCCTGCTCATCTCGTGCAGATCGCTCTTGCAAAGTTCTTGCTCGGATTCGAAGCTCATCCAACTCTCTCAATATTTCTGGGGGCACAAAAGCTGCCGCCGCCCCAGCCTGATCCTCCCTTTCCGTGATAGGCATTATTGCAGCCTATCCCACCGCTGCCACCAATGTAAACGTCGCCGATCGTAAGGCTTCACTCTTGTGTGGAGGGTCAGCAAGGCCTATTTACCCTACCAAAACTACCATGTGTCTAAGCAATTTCTACGCACTAAGGGACTGTTGCACCTCGCCAATACTACCCCAATGGTGGCGTCAGCTTGGCTCACACTCTTGAAGAGAGAGTGGTTAGAATGAAAGAACTTAAGGTTTGCTGACCTCCGCTTCTCATCGAACCATGGGAGCAGCAGACCACGGAGAGGTGCATCAGAGACCCTCTAAATACTTAACACTAATCATGATCAGGAATGAGAGAGCAACAAAGTGTAAGGTCAAGCACTTATTATTGACTTTTATCAACCAACAGATAATAACATAACTCAAAATCATACAATAATGATAATCTTGAAAGAAATAAACTGTTCCTTGTCAATGTAGGCAGCTACAGTTTACCTACAAACATTGCCAATATCAAAAATTATACGAAACAACAAAAAAATCTAAATAACTGTTATTTATAACTGGAGCAGTTATTAATCACTGGAACGGTTACTAATCACCGGAGCAGTTACTGGTAACTGTTACTTTGTACCGACAACGGAACCTATTATTATTCATTGTTATGGCTAACTGTTACTTCCCAAAATTAACAAATTCTAACAATTACATTAACATTTAACATTAACATTTACTTCCCAATTAACAAATATCCCCGAATAAATGATTCAATTAGTACTTCTTGAGCTATTTCTCAATTAAACCCTTTAATTGCGCTACTTGCTCACAATATGCGAATATAGACCATTATATCATGATTATAACTATAAATATTCAACTATCATTACTATATTTATCTCAAAATTCCTCCCTCAAGATACATGACACTAAATTATGCTTCCATTAATACAAATTTACTATACTATCAAATAATGCCCAATACAACAGTTTAACTCCCGTAAGAAGAAGAACACCCTAAAATCTACATTTATCATTTAGTAATACACCCTCTTATGAACAATACCCTACACTGAGCACTTTGCCCATACTACGCAATCTTACTACTAAATTACACTATAATATAATCATTATTAATTACAAGATATAAATTGCCCTCTCTCTCGCTCTCTCTCTCTCTCCTTTTGCCAAATAATAACAATTTACTATTAATCTGAAATGGGTCACTCACCCAGCAACAAATAAACCAAAGTCATTTCGCTCCTAGTGGTCATGCCGGAACACTCGCGATAATTCGGTCTGTCTCGCACTGTACTCTTTTTCAGACTGAAGAAAAATTATTCAATTATAATATTGAAAGAATAATTACTCTTCATAAAAATGTACAACACGACAGGCGACTGGACGAGGCACCGGTCAGAGAACAATAGGTGTAACCCAGCACCAAGTTACAGTGAGAGAGACAAAAGAGAGAGAAAGAGCGGTGAGCATAAAAACATCAAGATAGCTCAACTGATTGCAATTTTTTTCGTATTCCATAAAATTTCAATTGTTCACTCACTTCATTACACTGATATTATCACCCCAGTTGTAACTGATATTTTCAATTTTTCGTTGCAAAATGGTGTTTTTCCTGATCTATGGCGTCGCGCTCTTGTAAGGCCTTTGCCAAAAAAGCAGGGGCCAATAGGTCCTAGTGACTTTAGACCTATAAACTTATTATGTGTACTATCAAAGGTTCTTGAAAGGATTGTTTATCAACAGATGGTTCATTACTTGTCAAGTTTCAATTTATTTGATCATTATCAGTCCGGTTTTAGGGCAGATCATAGCACAACTACTGCTTTACTTCGGGTGACAGATGACATTCGTTTAGCAATGGATGGAAGGGAGGTTACATTTTTGATCCTGTTTGACTTCACGAAAGCGTTCAATTCTGTTGTACATGAGATCCTAATATCTAAGTTGCGAAGCTTGAATTTCTCTGAGCCATCACTGCTCTGGTTCAAAGAATATCTTTATGGACGAAGACAGCAAGTTATTGACGACAATGGACAGGCTTCAAGGTGGTTGAGTATAGATTATGGTGTTCCTCAAGGGTCAGTCTTGGGACCGCTATTGTTTTCCTTGTATATGTATGACATTTCATCGTGCTTCAATTTCTGTAAATATCATGTGTATGCGGATGATCTCCAAATATATCAACACTGTAAGATTCAGAGTATTGCACCAACTGTGGATAAAATAAATGAGGACATTGGTAGGTTGATGGATTGGTCTGTTAAACATGGCTTGAAGGTTAACGAAAGTAAAACTCAGTCAATCGTCATTGGTTATAGTAAACTTCTTAAGCCTTCTGAATGCTCTGTGATTCCAGAGATCAAGGTCAATAATATTTCCATACCGTACCTTGATAGTGTTAAAAATTTAGGTGTGATAATGAATCAAGATCTAACTTGGACTGATCATATATTCAATATTTGTAACAAGGTGTTCTCTTCTTTGCGACAATTACGGAGGTACAGCGACCTATTACCTGTAAAAGTCAGATTATTTTTAGTTCAGTCCCTCATCTTTCCTTTTTTCGACTACGGTTCTTTAGTTTTTCATGATATGACTGGTGAACTAGCTCTGAAACTTCAGAGGGCACAAAATGCTTGTTTTCGCTTTGTGTTTGACTTGAGGCTGTCTGATCATGTTTCCCATTACTATGAGAGGACCAAGATCTTGAAACTAGAACAACGTAGAAAACTTCTCCTTGGTGTCATGGTATATAGTATACTAAATTCGAAATTACCAGCTTATTTCTCCAATTCATTCAAGTTCATGTCTCAAGTCCATAATAGGTCAATGCGTTTCTCGCAGTCAACACTTCAAATCCCGCGGCACAGAACCTCATTTTTCAATAAGTCTTTTACTGTGTCTGGCTGCAGACTGTGGAATGAGCTACCGGTAAACATTCAAGGCTGTCGATCAAAATATTCTTTTAAATCAAGGGTCTACTTGTTTTTGTTGGAAGGAAACCTTCAGTAAAATCGTTTTATCTTTCTTCTCTTTTTCTTGTGACTTGATTATCTTCCTTTTCTTTGTTATGCTATTATCTGTCATTTCTTGAGGCGTTACAGTCATTGGTTTATCATTTTCAAGATGTGAATTTTTTTTTCTCTGTTTATCAGTCTTACCTGCACTTCAATAATTTTATGTAGTGTGCACCGAGGTGTTTTTGTTTGTTTTATATATATATATTTTTTTTTCAACTTCTATCTCAATTAATGTTACGTAAATCTTATTAGTTTTATATTGAAACTTGTAGAACTCTTAGAAAGGTATATACTTGTAGTGTGAATTGTTTTTTTTTTTTTCTTTTCTTGCAAACGTATTCCGTTTACTTTATTGATGTATTGATGTTTATTTATTGATGTAACTGACTTTTTAATTTGCTATGTAACTTTCTATTTCTATAGGTTATCTCATATCTCTCAATTGTATAATTTCTTTGTAAACTGTTTGTAATGGGTTTGGATATGGGGCTATATACAGCCTCGCCCAGACCTGAATAAAGAACTCTCTCTCTCTCTCTCTCTCTCTCTCTCTCTCTCTCTCTCCCCCCTAGTACAATACAATACCGTTCTGAATATCGCTACGCTTGTGCCAGTGTTGTGAAATCTAGATACAAGAACGCAAAGCGTGAGCTGCACTAACTAGGCCTATATATTGTAACTGTAAATATGTTGCTTTGACAGTATAATAAATATAAACTGCAAACTCACTCATTGGCATTAAAGATTTTCATGATGTCATTTGATTTTGGAAAAAAATTACCTGAATTGATCATGGGGTGGAGAAATTTATGTTTTTTCCGATTGGAGGTGGAATGTAACTATTTGAAATTTATTGACACCAAAAAATTTCTTCAAGAAACCCACTTTCACAAATATATTATAGACTATCTGCTATATTTTTAGGTGTTATTTAAACATATTTAACTTAACATAATATGCTCATTTTTAGGTTTTTAAAATATGTCGACCTGCAGTAAGTCAGTAAAGAAGCATAACCGTAATGTGTGTTCGTTCACCGGCTGTGGACGAAACAAGGCGCGTTGTCCCACACTAAGATTTTTTTCATTTCCGGTGAATAGGCCAGAAATATGTGATTTATGGGTACAAAACTGCGCCAATGAGAGTTTAGAGACTGTGTCAAAAAAAACATTGAACAATAAAATTGTTTGCGAGAAACATTTCGAGAACAATTGCTTCTCAAGTACTCTGAAGCATAGATTACATGCTTCAGCAGTACCTACCATTTTCTCACTGCAAGAATATGAACCTGACCCCACACCAACCCTGAATGGGGAAATGTATGTTGATATGACACCAGGGAACAACGTGGAAACTCCACAAACAAGTGATTCCACTGCAGATAACCGCTCAGTTTGTAGAAAATTTCATTCACGGAAGGCTTTATTTTTAAGTCCGAGGTCAACGAATTGCAGTACCCCAGATTATAAAAAATTAAAGAGCACCAAGGGACGCAAGTCAACTCCTAGAAAATCCTTTTCACCTCGCCAAAAACGACTGTTGGTGAAACTTGATTCCTCTCGTAAACTAAAGCGTAAATACCAGCAAAAAGTGAAACGCCTTGAAAGGAAACCTACAGCACTTTCAAAAGAAATGGTAATTGAAGCAGTCAAAGATATGTTGCCAGAGAAGGTGTCCATCTTTGTCTGTATGCAATTGATGCATACCAACAAAGATAAGAAACCATGGACTGAGGAGGAAAAGCAGCAAACATTAGCAATGAGGTGAGTTTCTTACTCAGGTTCTTACACAAGTTTTGTTAGAAAAACGACCTGTTCATTGTACAATTAACCAAGCATTTCTGGATCTATGTTTAGATAAACGGTTTTCATTATTTTAATGAGTATAAACAGTTCACTATGTATTTCTTGATAACACTTATGCGAAACACTCTGTAAATTTAACACTGCTTTCAGAGATATTGTAGAACTGTTTCATGATTGAATAATAACACAGATATTGTCAATTTCTACTAGTTTTTAATATGCAAAACCAGGTTTCAATGCTCATGGCATCATCATCAGTTGCATGTTGAGAATGTTCAACTCAATGCTATGGCATTCGAACCTGTTTGAGGAAGTTTAATTGCACTGACTGCACGAACGACCTGCTGAAGTCACAAGATGCAAATGAAAACCCTGGAGAGGCCCTCATTCGCAACAAAGAGTACCGGGATGAGTCATGTAGTCTCATCTATCCAACAAATGAGACTACAGAAGTGGTGGACACAGTGCTGTCTGTATTAGACCATATGTTGACGACAAAAGTCCACATCAATGGCTTAAGGAAGGCAATCATTTTGAAATCGAAACGAAGGATCTTTAAGATTCATGAAGGTTGGATGAGATGTGGTACTAAGTGCTCCAAACACAGGGATTTTGTCATAAACAAGATTGTCACTGCAAAGTTGAAGAGAACCCTCCAATCAATCTCCAAGGATCTGCGACAGCCTGGTGGAAAATATGGTGGCCATTGGGAGAAAATTATGAAATTACAAAACAAATAGGAAAACATATCTTCAAATAACCTTCCACTTTCAACCTCCTTCCAGTTACGGAGTATAAGACAAGTCAGATTAACAATTATACTATCTTATTATACTAGTTACCATAATTACTATATCAATTAGTTGAGGTTAGGCCTCATTGTGATAAGAAAGGTTTTTGTTTGAATAAGCTACTATTGTGACTCACCAAGTGAGTCACTAGTCACTAGTTTGGAATATTAAGTTGTGACATTTCATATTCTTTTAAACCATGCTCTGTGAAAATAACTATATCAGGAGCCTCTTGTTCCAAAAATACTTCGATTCTATCTATTTTATTATGAATGAATTGAATATTCTGATCCAACATGGTGAATACTTCCTTATCATCCCTTACCATACTACTTTATCATTGCTTTTACATATTGAAATAGATCTACTTAATCTCAGAATCTTGGGAGCCTATCAGATTACAAGAGTTCCTTCCTGACTTTTTGATAGATTAACGTCTTTTAATACAATTGAAGATTTATGAATTTGTAATAGCATCTGTGTATCAGAGCAACCATGGCTAGATTAATTCTGGATTTTTGAATTTCAAGTAGTATGATTATTATTGATTATTTTTGATGCTGGACTTGAGATACTTTCTTGGGAATTTGATCTAAATCAGTATCTTCGAAACGGCCGTTTTTTTGTAACCACCTTCTCCTAGGATAAGCTGGAAATGAATTACCCTTTCGCCCTTTACCAAAATGAGTTGTTTGCTGGCGTGTTCTCAGCCTGGCGGCTCACTATACTTATTTGGAATATTAGAAATGATTTGTTTCTCTCAAACAAATATGTTATTCCTCGTAATGATAACCTTACTGTTGTGAATTATCAAAATTCATATTATTCATATGAATTTATTTATATTTGTGAATTTATATCATTTTATAGTTTTAGAAATTAAGCCATGAAGAACTAAAACGTTTTTTTTTTAAGTAACATGTATCCTTGTGTGTGTTCGTTCACCAGCTGTGGACGAAGCAAGGATCATTGTTTTTTAATAATTTAAGGGGTAGTAGACGTGAATTTGTGGGATGCTATTTTCAGGAAGCTACAGTGGATACCGTCAAGCTCTGCTTGAAACTGCTCTCAAAAGCCTACATTAACAAACATGTTTATAATTCAACTATTTCCATACAATTCCCAAGAAAATTCAGAGAAATTTTAAAATCGAGGCTTCAACAGTTTTTTATGCTTTATTGTATAATGTATAAAAATGTATAATTAATTCTAAAATGTATAATTAATAATAATAATTAATAATTATATTTTATAAGTTGCTAATAAAGCATTTACTGGGTTAGAAAATTTCTATATTTATCAATTACAGTACGGTAATCATTTTTTTTTCAACTTTTGTATAGTTTTTAATTTTAGCTTTTAGTGGAGTTTTTTCAGCCGGTAAAAGTCTGAGACTATTCATTAACACGGGTTTCTGAGTGTCCATGAAGATTTCGTCTCTGTAATTAAAAGGAAAACGATTGTAAATCATTGAGGAAATATATATAAAGTTCAACAAATAATGATGTTCGATTGTAAAGGATTAGTTCAAAACAATCTGCAGAAGTTGAATAATGAAAAAGGTTAATGAGAATTGAGAAGGATTGAGCATTCGTCCCATCTTTCTTGCATTTGACTCGCTGGCTTGTAGGCTAGATGAGTAGAATCAGAATGAAGGGTTGATGTTTCGCCTACCTAGGAAAGAAAGTTTGTCCTCATTCTTTCTCTCTCATACACAGCTCCGCTCTCTTTTGCATAGTGCTGTGGAGTGGGGTCAAGCTAGTTGGTCACCTTCTCTCTCATAACCAGTTCCTCTTTCACTCGCTCCAAGTCGGTCCACCAGATTGCGCTAACTGCACCATGCCATTACGACCAGATATCGAAAGATGCCAATAGATCGCGCCACCTTTTTTTTGTCCAATATTTTAACATTGAGGTGGGACATCTACTTACATCCCTGATCAATGGTTCTGAGCCATCAGATTAGTGATAATAAAGCAGATAACGTCTAGTCAGAGCTACTGGTCCACTATCCAAGCACAGTCTCCAGCGCTCGTGTCTAGCTAAGCGCTACATGCGACCCAATTTGCGCCTTGGTCACTGAAAAACTCAACTGTTTTTAAGAAAATTATACACTTTATCAAATGGTTCTAGATGTTTTAAATACTCAACCTACCTTGCTGGCTTAGTTTTAAATGCTGTCTCTCATTTTCATCTGAACAATGATTTTCTTGTAGCTATGGAGGATT
Organism: Conomelus anceps; assembly: GCA_948455865.1. Taxonomy (NCBI): domain Eukaryota; kingdom Metazoa; phylum Arthropoda; class Insecta; order Hemiptera; family Delphacidae; genus Conomelus; species Conomelus anceps. The sequence continues at coordinate 75,816,214 of OX418217.1, forward strand.
GCTAAGCACCTTTTCACGGAGGCCTGAAACCACATAGGATTTTATTAGGTAGATGGAATTGGAACACAAGGTTAAGGATCCGTAACGAACATTAATTTGTGGTACCGGCAATGTAATAAAATCTCCACCATCAAACTGCTCAAACATTGTTTTTATTTATCAAACTCACAGAATGAATAAGTTGTTCTATAAAGTACCATAAGTCTTATTTTGAGGAAAAATGGCAAGGGCTATGTCTAACTTTTCAATGAAATTGTTATTTATGAATTAAGAGCATAAAGCGCGACTTTACCACTCAAGCCAAAACAGTTACTGTGCAACACATAGCAGAGCGCAGTAATTTTGTGAGAGCGATAAAGAAGCTTTACGTGCGAATTATATACAACATTTTTCCTACAACTGCAGTTCTAGATTCCAACACAATAAATGCCTGTAGTTTGTAACACCACAAACTTCAGTGTGCGCGGATTTGGTTAGTGTGTGTTATTGTTAAGGTTATGAGAATTTCACGGATTTTGTGATCCTCCAATGAGAAGACATCAAAATCAAAACAGACGCATAAAGAAAACAGCAGCGAGCATAAAACATTTTACCACTCGCCAAACAGTAAAGAGGTACGGTACGGTATTTTACAATCAGTTTTCAGTATGTAAACCACTTTACAAGCAGTTGTAGGAAAATGATTTTTCAGAGTCTTGGAATACATCCATCATAGACAAAAAGCAAATAAGGTAGAGAATCATAATCTCTATAACATTTTCTCACAAAATAAAAAAATTTCTAAAAATTCGAGAAAGAATTCATTGATTTATTTATGAAAATTTGACAGGCGGAATATATTGCAAAGTGTCAACTGCTGTGTCTACAACAGTACCAATGAGTTTTTTAACTGTACAGCATCTCAAAATAATACCTCTCTAGTATACGTTTTCTTCATCACCAAGCTGATTTTGGCACTTTACAAAATTCAATAAGTATTGAAATTTATTTAATTTCATGATATCTAGACGGGTCAAGAAATTCTTAAAATGATTCTACCAAATTAAAGAAAAAATCTGATCCACCAGATTCTAAAAATGTTAAATATACAACTTACCTTCTGGGCTTAGTAAAGGCTGTACATCGGCTGAAGAGCACTCTAGTCCTATCATTGGTTGGCTGCTGCATCTGTCTACAGCGACCACATCTTTTGCTGCTTCGATTTCCATTGAAATCATTTTTGTAGCCTTTGGAAGTCTCCAAGATTTATGTTTTGTGCAGCTGTTCTCAAAGTTTTCCTCAGAATCGGAAAGTATTTCCTTTTCAAATGCTTGCGGTTTTGTTTATTGTCAAACACTTGCCTTCCCTCTTCTATGTCAGAGTACTCCAAAGCTACTTAAAGCGTCCTCCTCCCTTACTCATAGGTGGCTAAAATAACATAAGACAATTAACTAATAACTTCTCAAGGGGGTTTTCTCCCTGCAATATGTGAACTCTTGTTAAAGAGTAGAGAAAAATTAAACTGGAATTATAAAATATCCGTTTAGCCAAGACCCATTATCAGTGGCGTAGCGAGGTCTTGTGGCACCCGGGGCGGTATTTCAACTTGCCATTCCCCCCCCCCCCCCACCATTTCACACAGTTAACAATTATTCATGACTGATTCTTATTTTGTATTAACCATGTGAAAGAATTACAAATTTTTCATGTAGATATTCAAAATTTAGGACTCCATACAGGGGTGGGCGTCAGAAAATTTTTGAATTTTAGGTCTTTTGAAAGAAACTATGCTATTTTGGTGATGTTTGTCTTGATTGGCTCTGCACAATTGATTAGCTTAGGCCTGCATATCGCAACTCTTCAGAATGTGGGCAGGCTAATTGAAAATATTGAAATATCTTGCTTGAACAGCGTGTGATTCAGTTGAGTATTAGATTAGATTAGATATTTATTCATCACATATGTTTGCATAAATGCAATTGTTTACCAAACCGTGACATTTCAATAATAAAGATACATTCAATTCATTAAAAACAATCAATCATAACACATAGATCACATCAAAAACTATGAAAAATTTCATAATAGGATTAAAGCTACAGTATTTAAAGGAAGAAACGGTTGAGAGTTGAAAAGTTGAGTTACAAAATCAAGAGGAATTTTATGGTTGAAATAATTCTTCAATTTTGTATGGGCAGCTATTGACAAGATAAGAGTTCAATCTGTTCAAAAAACATCTATCAGTAGTATCAGCCTTCAAGTGAGATGGAAGCAGATTGAAAACTTTCATACCCCCATACCAAGGGCCTCTTCCAACCAGGTCCATTCAAATTCTGGGTAACTGGAAATCATTTTCATTCCTCCTTGTTGGATATATATGAGTGTGTCTGGGTTCTTCCATATGTCTTCTATTTTTTCAAATATAAGTTACCAGCTCCTGTATATAAACTGCTGGTACCATCAGAAGATTGTTCCTAATAAAATGCGGTTTGCAACTCTCTCTGAATCCCAATGCATATACTATTCGCACCACTTCCTTTTGCCTCCAAAAAATTCGATTCAAGAGAGTATGATAACTTCCCCATAGCATTATGCTGTATCTGACAACAGAAATAAAATAGGCATGGTATACACTAAGGGCTGCTGGAATGTCTGATGACCCTCTAACCACTAGAGATGGGTCGTACTAGGTTTTTCTGATACTAAGTATTCCGAGTACGAGTACGTTCTAATACCTATTCCAAAATACTAGGTAGTATTTTATATTAGCCAGTTTGCCAGAGTAGACGTACAAGAGAGTATCGTACTGCGGTACTGGTACTGTTTCTCACGTTAAATACAGCACGAATCTTTATTACTCGTGTTAAATACAGCACGAATCTTTATTACTCGTGTTAAATACAGCACGAATCTTTATTACTCGTGTTAAATACAGCACGAATCTAATTATTGAGTTGCTCTCAAATGTGCTGTAGCGAAATGAGACGCGGACGGCAAGACCTTGAGACCAGGGGGGGGGGGGCCATGGGGCCCGGGCCCCCCCCGAAATTTCAGAAATAAAAAATTCTCAAATAACTAATCGATAATGACTTATTAAAGCCGAAGGGTTCTATCTGTTTTGTTGTATTATAACGAACAGATTACAGAAACCCTGTTTGTGTAATGGAATATAGCTACAGTTATAGTCAGATTAATGCAATTTTCAAATTTTTCCTCAATATTTACTCATATAGAAACTTGTTAGGTGCTCAAATGGATAATTTTGATTTAAAATGAGCTACGAAATCGAATAAAACATGTTAGAAAACTGTGACTACCATAATTATTTATTTATTACATTAAATAAAACGCAATTTTCAAGTTTTAAGTGGATTAACTTTGTTAATTATTGATAAATCATCTTTTTGAATAAACTCATCTTGTAGAAAATTTAGTTTTGAAGTTAAAATTCAGTATAACCCACTAGCCTGAACGCATCCAAAGTTCATAAAATCGGGATTTCATAAATGAAAACACACAAATAAATGCAAGTTCTATGCAAGCATGTAAAATTAGTGTGCTATGATTTAAAACAAATCCGATTTCATGAACTTTGGGTTGGGTGCGTTTTAGGCTAATGACATAAATTTTTGAAACTTATCATAATAATTAGTATTAATTTTGAGATTCAGTACATAAGTTAAGTATAATTAGTTCCAATTCAAGGGTTTTGACTCAAAATAGTCACAGATATCAGTACCTATATCAAACTTTATCATTTCAAACCTGGCCACCTAGGTTCTTGGGTAGTAATTTTTCGAAACTTTCTTTTGAACTTTAGAGCCTAACAAGTTGTCTAGATTTGCTTTTCTCATCACTAAATTTAAAAAAAATCATGTCATGATTAACACTATCAAAAGCCCGTGATAAGTCACAAAAAATACCTGTATTGCGTGAACCATCCAAAGCCAACATCACATCCTTTACCAGCACAAAAATTGCCATTTTAGTTTACTTTCCGGCTCTAAATCCAAATTGTTGATTGACAAGAATATGCTGTTTTTGTAAAAAGGCTGCTATCTGCTCAAATATTACTTTCTCAACAATCTTGGAGAAGGAAGATGAAATTGCTACAGGTCTGAAGTTCCTTACATCCTCTGAGTCGCCCTTTTTAAATATGGGAATGATGAGGGCATATTTAAGCTTTTCTGGAAAGATGCCCATTAGATCATTAGCTGGTTCACTTTGGCAATAGTACTTTTAGGACTCTATTATTGGAATTGAGAGAAAAAATGTGAATTATGAATTCTTAGAAGAGCCCTGTAACACTTCAAATGAAACAAATACCTCTTCTATAGCATAGATGGTAGAATAGTGGTGCAGGGGGTTTCCCCCAGAGAAAAAAGAAAATAATCCTCTCAAGCGCTTTTAGACACAAGCTCATTCATCTTACATCATAATCTCTCCCCCCCTTTCGCAGTGTGAAACACCGCCTAACATGATCAACAAATACTGATATCACAGGTGAACTTAACTAACTAAATGCGGTAACAATTCAATTGGTGTGGTGATGTGCAATAAAATTAAAATCAATCTCCTAAACAACTATAGTGAAGTGGCCGCAACCCTACAGATGCCAACAGACTTAATACATAAACTAAGAGGTCCTAAACAATCTATAAGTAAAGATCGAAATATGGCACCACGCATATGTGTCAAATCTCTAACTAAAGGTGATGATATAGTGTGAAAACCTAAAGGTGATGTTAAAAAATAGTGGCAAGTAGTGATTCCCCAAACTATAGTATCGCAAACCTAGTTAAACTATAATATGAATGTTCCCCAAAATCTTGACTAAATGATTCAACTACTAGCAAGGTTATCCTATACAATACTCTTATCTGAGTTTCCCAAAATTGTCAATTCATTCGCGCGCGGGTATCCAATAATAATATCAACACTAATACCTAGTAATCTCTTAAAAATCTACATGACACAATTACATGAGGCTTAAATTTCAAAAGCAAAGTTCTACAACTCTTATTTACTTATAAATCATATCTACACTCAATATCTATAATATCTTCTTCTCAGTACAGCAAATACTACAACTAACGATTACTTCCTAAATTATCTCACATTTTTAACACTTTACTATTCCCATACTAAATTTACGGTTTAATCTACATAATGACAGAATTTCCTACAAATCTTGGCTCTCAATTAAGAAAGATGCGGCAAGGTTCTAAACGTCACATGATTAAATCTATAAGAAAAGATTTATCTATTACAAGACATATATTCGAAGAGTATACATTACAACTACTATGTTACAGCTGGTTTCAATACCAAAAAAATGTAGACTCGGAGTGTCAATGATGAGACTGCGCGCATAGTCCTTATCAATCATTACAGTACCAAAGCTCTATTAGATGACAACTTATTTACCAAACAACATATTTGGGATTCAAATTCTAAGACAATAACCACCAAGTGTGCAAAGATGTGAAATTCAATCATCAGTGCTAGATACACTAGGGTAAAATCGCTTAACTTGAGACACGTGCGCTTTTTGCACAAAACGACCACTATGTGGGTCACACAATTCTATCGTCACTCTGGAGTTAAAAATCTCGAGATGACATATGGACCTTTCCAACGGTAACTCAATTTCGACATAATTTTATCCACAGCTTTACTCACTATATGAGTCCTCAACCAAACTAAATCATCAACTTTAAATGGAACTTCAGCTCTATGCTGATCGTATCTCTGTTTCACTCTAGCATGATTCCTTGTCAAATTCTGTTTAGCTTTTTGCCAAACATTCAGTGTATCCTCATTACAGCTATTAGGCAAAATTTCCTCTAATCTCCAGGCATTAATCAACGGATGACTTGGATTATATCTATAAATCAACGAAAAGGGCGTACAATTTGTACTCTCATGTTTTGCTAAATTGAAAGCTAAAGGGAGCCATGATAAACTCTCATCCCATTTTGACTGTGCATTGCCGTGAAAAGCAATTAAAGCACTCCTAAGGTTTCTGTGTACTCTTTCCGCAACGTTTGGACACGAATAGTATGGACTAGTAGTAATATGTTTTTGAAATGAGCTGAGGTGAAGACGGTAGCATTATCAGTTACAATACTCTTTGGAACAGAAAAATTTACAAAAATAGATTTCAATGCTTTAATAGCAGAACTAGTGTTTGCCTTCCTTACTGGGATTAACCAACAGAATTTTGAGAATGCATCTACACAACTGAAAATATGAGTATGACCTTGGGTAGAACGTATAAGTGGACCTACAAAATCGCAATGAAACCTAGCAAGGGGCTCTTCCTCAATTTCAGAAGATAGAAAACCAAAATTGTGCCTTTGAGCAGGTTTGCTCTTACCACATATTTCACAAGATTTTACTAAAAGAGCAATATCTTTTCTTACACCAGGCCAATAAAAATTTTCTAACACTTTATTCATAGTCTTAGCTAAACCTAAATGTCCACCTAGAGACGTCTCATGAAAATATTTGAAGATTACAGGTACAAGGATTTTCGGCACAACAGTTTTAAAATTATCATCATTACGTTTTTTAATCACCAGGACTCCTTTTGACAAGCTATACGGGAACTGATCTACATTAGCCTCAATATTTCTAATTTTCTCTGAAATAAAAGGATCATTCTCTTGATGAGTGCGAATGACCGTGGAAATTAAAGGAAAATCTGTTAATTTCAAAGTATTAATAGACTCAAAAATTTTTTCTTCGACTAAAGGCTTTGATTCTTCTGGTTCTTCATTAATTTCGTCCTGAAACATACGGGACAAACAATCTGCCACAACGTTTTCTCTACCTGGTATATGTTTTACCTCAAACTGAAATGAAAGAAGTCCCAATACCCATCGACCAATACGACCTGACTCTTTTGGATGATTCAACACCCATGAAAGAGCGGAATTGTCAGTGTACAATAAGAATTTAGAATGTTGAAGATACAATTTGAATTTCTCCATACCAAATATAGCAGCTAGACACTCAATTTCGTATGTAGAATACTTGCATTCAGCTTGGGTCAGTTTCCTAGAGGCATAAGCTATTGGTTGAAGAATACCATCAACTTCTTGTGAAAGAACGGCGGCGATCGCAGTACCACTGCGCTGTATGCAAAATAAAAGGCAAATTAAAATTAGCAGTCCTCAAAATGGGCGGATTAATAAATGCACCTTTCAACTTTTGAAATGCTTCTTCATGTTTCTTTTCCCATACAAATTTAACACCTTTTTTCTCAGCGCATTGATTGGTGCGGCAATTTCTGCAAAATTAGGAATAAATTTATGATAAAACTGAACCATACCTATAAATCTACCATAACAGCCTTCTGGTTTTTGGGTGAAGGAAAATTTCTAATACTCTTAGTTCTGTTTGGGTCGACAGACACACCTCTGTGGTCAACTAAAAGTGTCCAAGAAACGAAATTTGTTCCTGTGCAAAATGAACTTTTTGAGGATTAACAGTAAAACCTGCTTCTCTTAACTTGTTCAAAACTACTGAAATATGTTTCAAATGTGAATTGAAATCCTTGGAATAAATCACAATATCGTCCAAATAATTAAATACAAACTTAAATTTTACATCTTCAAACAAGGTGTCAAGAAGAGAAGTTAACGCCTGAGCTCCGATACTAATACCATAGGAAACTCTAAGAAACTGGTAAGTATTTTGCATTGTGCAAAACGTTGTAAGGTCACGACTTTCCTTCGCTAAAGGTATCTGATAATATGCTTGATTTAAGTCAAGAACTGAAAAATACTTAGCGCCATTAAACCAATGAAATGAATTTTGCATATCAGAAAGGCGTACGGAATCCAATTGAATACAACGATACAGAGATCTGTAGTCTATTATCAGTCTCGAAGAACCATCTGATTTAGGTACCAGAAAACAAGGACTAGCATAATTCGAAGTAGCCTTTTCAATAATTCCCTCTTTTAACATTTTCTGAACTTTTTCATTTAAAATTTGCATCTTTTTGGGATCGTACTGATAAGGTGCCTGTCTAACCGGCTGAGTTGAAGTTAAACGAATTTTATATTCAGCTAGGTAGTCTTACCCAATCTGGTAGTAATTACATCCTGAAATCTAAATAATACATCACGTAATTATTGCTCCTGTTCCTTATTTCCCAAGTGAGCATATTCTGACTGTTCTTCCCCCACGGTGTTAGCATTCCTGGGTAGAAACGTTTGTGAATCCAAATCTAACGTAAATTTAAAACTAGGTCTGAAACCAAAATAATATCTATTATTGAACAAATCAATGATCATCTGACTATGATTAATGAAATCACAACCTATTATTACTGGTACTGATAAGTTGTCGCAAATAAATAATTTGGGTTTCCAACTAAAATTTTCAATTTTAATTTTCAAGAGTACCGGTACTGACTCAGTTAGAACAAGTTGCCCTTTGTTCGCGGTGGTACATTTAATCTTTTCTTTCTGCAATTTTAAAGAAGGATTAACAACTAACAGATCTTGTAAAGTCGATTTTGAAATAATACTCCTATATAACGGCACCAGAATCTAGTAAAGCAGGAAAATTTCTAGCTGGCAAACCCAACTCACAACTAATAAAAGGAATAATTCTATTTGCAACAGGTTTAATTTTATATTTCCCAAATGGATTATATGACAATCGCTTAGTTTTATTTGAATTTAATTTAGAGCCTAGTAACTTTTTTGAGACATCCTCTTGTGTGCTATTAATGAAATCTGAAGTATTATTTAACTCTTATTATTGTACCTTAGATTGTACCTTTGATTCAATATAATCTCTCTTAAACTGTTTTCCAAAATTACTATTTCGCGCAGATAGTCAACTCTTTTTATTTCTACAGTCACGAGAATAATGACCAAATTTTTGACAACTATAACATTTTACATTGCTAGCTGGCTTTTTTAATAACTGCATTTGCGGCATTCTTTCAAAACTGGTTGATGCGGCGGCAGTGTCACTTATTTGGGCTCTATTTCTAAAATTAATAGATTGATTAATAGGTGCTGACCTACATACTTTAGCTACATGCCCTATTTTCTGACAATTAAAACATTTTACTGGCACTGTTTGTAATGACTTCTGATTTTGAACAGATACCTATTATAACTTGTTGCCAATTCCATCTGTTTCCTCTCGAAATCAGCATACCTAACATTCTGGGAACGACTATTCGGGAAGACTCAGCAATGCTCTGATTCTGGAATGCTTTGATTCGGGAATACTCCAATCCAGAAATACTGCAGTTCGGGAATACTCCGTTTTGGGAATGCTGCGATTCCAGAATTGGATCATTCAGAGCATTGCCAAATCGCAGCATTCCCGAAACGGAGTAGGCCTACTCCCGAACTGCAGTATTTCCGGATTGGAGTATTCCTGAATTGGAGGATTCCAGAATCAGAGCATTGCCGAGTCTTCCCGAATACTCGAGACTTCGAAACTGAGTATTCCAGCATTGGAGAGTATGAGAATTGGAAGGTTCCTATTTTCCTGATTCGTAATTCCTGATCAAGGCTGTATTAGATCAACGATCTGACATGAACTCAATACCTTGGAATTAGTAAGGATTATTGTACGAGGTAACAAATTTATTATATTTTTTTCTTTGATCAAAGTGAGTGCAACGAATCATGGCCAATTATTAATTCAGTGAGATAATGAAAACAACAATATAATTTCTTTAATTGAAGTAACCTTCAAAATGCGCAATAATTTTAAAGACTTGAGATAATAATAAGGTTAGACAGTAATGTTGATTGAAATGTATATTTTTCCGATTTGGTTATTTTGAGGTTAATGAAGTGTAATTATATTTTCGAGTGGTTGTTTCCTAAACATGCACTTCATTTGGCTTGGTAACCTACTAGTTCCTCTTGGTTTTGTATACATGGGTAGGCCTATTTGACGGTGTTTTGGTGTACAAGCGTGTAGAAAGGAAATGTTTTCATTTTTCCACATTTCGCCTTCTAAATTTTTGGTTGTTTGCATCGCTCTAAATTTATTCTAAATTAAAACAAATTGATGCAACAAATCTTTTGTAAAAAAATTCAATTGATTTTTTTTCTCTTTGAGAATTGAGTGACTCAATTTCAGTCATGGCAAATGTTTGGGTCCAACCCCTGAGAGCACCTCACTTTCTTGACTGTAGACTCACTGTAAATGGTATAGACCAATTAGTAAATAGTAGTATATGCAACGATTTTATTTTGACCCTTATTAAAGCACGAGTTAGATGTAAGTTATAACATGAGTGAATGCGAGTGTTATAAATATCTCACAAGTGCTTTAATGGCCAAATAAAATTGTTGCATACACTATTTTATCTACAACCACTAGTATACCTTTGATTAAAACAATTTCATTTTACCTGTGACTGTCAGAGATACCTAACCTCTCATCTCAAATACGAGAAGTTATAGTAGATTGTTAGGTTAGCAGCTTAGTTAGCAGTTTGATCAAATCAGCTGATAGTTTCAAAATATTGAATTACGATATTGATTCCATCAAAAATGCTTCTGATTGGTCCAGAACCCATGTTATAATGTAGAACCTGTACTATAATGAGCTCTTTATGCAATGGGTTTCAAAAAGCATTTCGAAAAGACAGCTGTTTTGGCATCAATTGTGAAACTGTAATGTATACATTATGACATGGTCGTAGATAAAAGCACTTACAAGACTACCACTGGTATTTATTCTAAAAAAATTGTTACTGTACTTAATAATACTTTTACTGAAATAATATTATGCCTTGAAATTCAATTACATTACTTTATGACTTGCTTTTTACAAATCAAACTAATAGTTTTTATAACTTTCCCTACTACCTAACTTTCTATCTTCTAACTTCACAGTAGGCTTTTAACTCAGAATAAATTAAGGTGTATTTTCACAATGTTGACAAAATATATGACTTGTTTAAATGGGGTGCGGAAAAAATTGAAAATAACAACCCCTCTAAAATTGCATTTTGAGCGTTTCTACACATAAATTCTCCCACATTATTTTAACCCATACAGTACATGTCTGTATTAGTCAATCCAAAAAGTATTAGATCTCACCCAAAGAACCATAATATATCATTTATGTAAATGCAGTATTTCAATATTTCAACCCACATTATGAATCAAATTCTATTAAGTGCTTGAGTCATTGCTGCTAATGGAGGGTGTCCATACCCGAGGACGCTCCATGGCTACTTTCCTGACACCTGCATCAACAAATCCACTGATTCTCTAAGGGTGAATGGCAGTGGCAGGTGTAGTAAAACAGAACAGATTTCTTCAAATAATGAAAATTAATTTAGCTGATAAGTAGCATCTGTGTCACACATTTCAACAGACTGCTCCTGCACTATCAACCGTACTAAATTTCTCTCAACTCAGTCACCTGTCATGTCACCCCAAACCATAATAATTTTTTCTCTATTATTTATTAGAAAAAATGATCTGTTAAAATATATTAAAAAAACATTTAATACCAGTCCTTTTAAAGCCTGATTAGATCTGTTTTTTGTCACCCCCCTTGGGCTGTCACCCGGGGCGGTCCGCCCCCTCTGCCCCCCCGTTGCTACGCCACTGCCCATTATAGGTATAGGTAATAGTAATAATTATTATATTAACTATGATAGGTATAGCTTATAGAGGATGAAGCCCACATGGATCTAAGACATGTCATGGGTAATGAGGTGGATGATGATGATTGAGGAGTTGAAGCTACAGTTTTTGCAAGTTCTGAACCACTAAGAAGTGACTTGAGGCAGCTGATAGTTATTGCTGGTGGCCAAACAAAAGCGGTCTCCTTCCAAGGGCATTCCCAAACGCCGTGACGTTTTTAGAGCTGGTATAATTAAAAATGTATTGAAAAGCAAAGTTATTGTAGAATTTACACACTTTAAAAATAATTATATAGACGGATTTGAAATAGTATATTACACTACAAGGCCGGGAAGTAGGTGTTTATGGTGCAAGCATGATAGTTCCCACATGAGGCTTGCCAAGTGCAGATTTCATGCAATTACCCTTAACACCCTCCCAGGTGTCACATACGATGATTTTCTCCATAGCCTACTACCAGAAACATTTTAACCAAACTTTCAACTTTTTTCAATGCAAATTTTTTAAGGCAATGCTTTTAAATATTTTCAATGTTTATTGTAAAAGTGCAATGTGATGGTCATCGATCAAGTTGATTAAAACTAAATAATCGAATTGTTGGAAGGAAAAAGCATTTTTGTGCCATCTTGTGGTGGTTCTTGAAACCGAAAAGTACCGTACATGGCAAGAGACCTTGGTAAATTTACTGGATTCCAGCTGATTTTACTGGACGGCAGCTGATTTTGGTTGAGCCCAGTTTTTAAACAACGACGTTCTGGTATGCAAAGTGGCTAGAAACTAGCTTCTTACTGTGTAGTCTGGCAAAAAAATTCTTTACTCTGCTTTTGAAGTAAAGAACTAAAACATTTAAAGTGTAGCATACCTTCTGTGCTGAATGTGCAAACTATGGCATTTTGGTCCCATATCTTCCAGCTCTCTGATTGTGGAGGAGTCAGTTTACAGACAAGTTTTTCAACTGTGTTGCCTTCTGCATTACTTGGCCACCAAACACTTCATCTGGTGACATCCATGACGAAAGTATTAACTCAGTAGTTCTGTCTTGGAACTCGACTATTGAGAAAGTCATAACTAAAAACGATTTTGAAAAAAAAATCACTTTGGAAGCTCCATTACTGTGAATTATATTGTTTTGTTCTGTATCTATTGTTTGTTTGTACAAAAAACTATTTCTTTCTGACCATATAGGAATAGGGCAGATTGTTAAGACATTTTTTATTGTCTTTCTGTTGTAATAAACTTGCAGCTAGCGCACAGGTTTACTTTGCTAGCTGTGCTTTTAAAAACACAATATTAAAAACTGATTATTGTACTTTTGGTGAATGAAATAATATAAAACATTAAAGAACAGAAAATTGGAATTTGAATTTATCTAAACAGCATGAATTATTGAGAAGAAGACAAAACAGTCATTTCCTTTTCTTATTTTCCAACATTTTGTTACAATGTCGTCAACCAACCAGCATTCTAATTATTTCCCTTCTTTTCTTTGATTATCCCTAACACTTCAGAGTCGCAGGGTTTGATAAACAAGCTACCCCATAATTCGAATTGTCTTCCTACAACGTTAACCTCTAACCGTCAGCCAAATGTTCAAACACATCATTGTTCAACTAGCATATTTTGACTCTCTCAAAGTTGTAAACTTTTTCTTTCATAGTGTAGATACTGAATTCAATAATTTGGCTAAAAGTATTTGCAGGGACCAGTCCTTTATTACACAAGCCTGAAAATGTTCGTCCATCTTTACTGGTCCTTGCTTTTGACAGCTTCACCCCATCACTTTCCAAAAGTCAACTGATACAATGGCAAATCACCTTTTTTTTTCAAAAGCAAATTTTAAAACCAAATTTTTATGTCCTGCAAAAATTTCTCAAACTTGAAGGCACTGAAATTGTCAAGAGCACTATGGTTCCTGACATCTACAGTTAAATGGAATAGTGCATGAACATTGTGGGAAACATATATATTGATTGCCATAAATTATCATAGAGGTTTGGACAAAAATATTCAGTAAATGATCAGCATATTGCAAATGGCTCTCTGGAAAATTAGTTCTTAGTAGTAATGTTACAGTAACATGTGAAAATATAAAATTCTCATAGACTTAAAATTTATTTTGCAATACCACTGGTCCAACAGTGTAAAACATACAGAACTCTGTAGCCTTCCAAAATGCAAGCTCACTTAGTGCTCTAGGTCATCTTACAAACTCACTAGGAACATTTGATGCAGCACTTTAAGAAATAGTCATTAGTCATTGATTAATTTAAGTGTTCTTCCAGGAACTCTCACATCCAAAGGGCCCTTCAACCAAAGTATCAGAATTTTTTATCACACCAAGGCAGATTACATGCATGTAATCAAATGGTACATTTGATATGCATCTAGAATTTTTAATTGTTGAGAGAACAGCAATCCCACAATGGTGTTCCTGAAAACATTGTGTCAAAAATCCTCATTTGATTTAAGTAGGCCTACCATATGCCAATAATTGGAAAGCACACTCTGTTGTTCAAGTACTATCCTTCAACAGAGCAATTGGTGCAGTTGCTGAATCCATATGGCCTTTGGTTTTTAAATACTAAATATTAATAAATGCTGGAGCATCACAAATTAATGAAAGCCTCAACTTCTTTACTGTATTATTTATAATATATCAATTTCTAGAGTATTCCATTTATCAATAAATTGGAGTCCTGACGTTTTCCACAACCATATTAATACCCAACATTGGCAGCTGAGTTTTCACTAATGAACAGAGAATTGACCAACAACTAAACTTAGATGATTTACTTAAAGGTAACCCATCTATATTAATATGTATCTCAAGCATGTCCTTACTGTTGTTAAGGTGGGAACTATCACACAACAACCTTAGGGCACAATCTAAACCAAAATGGACATACTTTCTGGGATGAGGGCTAGGTCTCTGATATTAGTATTCCTAGGTGTCCCTAATAAGGTCCTGGCATTTTTAGGCAGGGTACCATCCTTGTATGAATTTTGACCAGTGAAGTTGCAGACTTCAAAATAATATTGTGTTTTAAAGACCATACTCTCAATTGTTGACTAATAGTTTTTTCTGGTTCATCAATATCAGCAACATTTCATTAGACTCTTGATGGATAGCCATCCATGGAATCAGAAACAATGTCACTATCATATGTCAGTAAGTCATTATTTTTGAAATTTGATTCTGCTTCATCTTGTAGCCCCAATAGAGATTCTTGAAAGTCACTATTAGTCCATGCTTCATTAGCAACAAAGGTCTGTGAATCCAAGCACAGTGAGATGGATCTGGCAATTTTCCTTAAGTTCTCTTCCCTTGCTAGCTTCCTCAAATGACTCTCCAAATATATTTGTTTATCCCTTCACTTCAATTCACAAATCTGAAATGTTGACAAAACAGAGGGCTATACTAGACAATAATGGGGAGGGAGCAGGATTGAAGATCAAGCAAACTAATGAATGAGACTAGTGTAACTCATTTATTTATGCACCTACTATTGCCCTATGGTACTCCATCTATTTATCAAAAACAAATTCCAAAATTACTAAATGAAAATAATAATAGCACCATTAATATGATTTGTGATACCTACATGTATAGCCTACATACACATCAAATATACACCTTGGTTGCTAATATGCATCATCAGTAATGCCATATGCATTAAACTTTTATATGAGTGATTTTTCCTTGGAGAGCCACAGCCTTTAAATCTCATTGTAAAAATAAATTATTACTGTAGTCAATTTTTGAAACCAAAGATTTTTTCAACTGAATATGTCATATGTAGACTTTGACTGCTCTAGTGAGTACAATGACAAGCTAGCATACAATATGATGCAGTAGATACCTTAAAAGTTCTCCAACTCCGAACCCCCTTGACACTATACGCAAATCATTTTTGTTTGGGGTTTCCAGGTTTTTAGGTGATTGTTTTATTTGACCTGCCTTGGAAAGACAAGCAAAATGAGCAATAATATGCTGCATTAGAGAGAATTCTCAAATTTCTCAATGTATTTATTAATTTCTATTGATATCAATAAGAAAAAGAAATTTCCCAATATCCCCATTCAAGACAATAATAAATTAAGAATATTTAAAATATTCATTACAGTAATAATGGAAAAAGCCACAGATTTATTTATTATACTGATTAGAACAGGAATAATAGTTTTTCTATTAGTATGAAATAATGATTCATATTATAGAAAACTGACTAGAGTTTGTAAATTGCACCCAACAAGTGTACGGTTGTACAGAACTTTTTTAATGTGACAGTTATGGTGTTTATGTGTTCACCACATGCACAGTGCATACTGTATCATTGCCATTGTGTCCTGCACTTCTATTCATTCAACTTGCCTCTTATCTCTCAAATTTTGAAACTGCTTATATTATAATAAAGTTTTTGAAATTCTTTGCCAACTTGAATACTTTTTATCCCAGACATTTCAACATCTATTTGAACATCTTCATCAATAATAATAATAATAAGGTTATGTAAACAACAAAAACATTTATTACACTGTAACCTATTTTTAAAATACCTTTTTGTTATGTTTTCAATTCAATACATATTGTAGTCACTGTACAATTTCTGTTATCTATCTATTTGGTTAACCATCACAGTCCCAGTCCCAAAGGTGACAGTTAATAGAGTTCTACTTTACAAAACCAAAATGTCAGCTAGCAAGTAAATGATTCGTTTTCCTAGAAAAATTACTACTGATTTTCATTTCATTTTCACCATTAGAACTTTTCCTTGAAGCTCTGTTTTGAGACACTCTGTATGGTTTAATCGTTTTAAATACATGCTTACTTTGTTATGTCTATGTTTGTTTTCTTATAATTGCATTAAACTTTATAAAATTCAAACTGTTTCTATTAACTTACCTGGTACTCTGTATAATTATTTATGCTTGTGTTTACTTCATAAATCTGGGCTAGGAAGATCTCCATGTACTTCTACACAAACCATATGGGTTTGTAGACATCTTGCACCCCAGTTCCTGATCTGATGTTTATTCTTGTGCAGGTGGGTGCAAAATGATGCCATCAATTAATCTTTCTTCTTCTTCTTCTTCTTCTTCAGCTCAACCAAGGAGAGGTGGTTGAAATGTTCATTTTTGCATATCTGATTCAAAGTCTCACTGAGAAGCTTTTTATCTTCATGTCTCTTGTGGGAAGGATCCCACAGAACAGGCTCACTGTGGTATAGTTCCAGAAACAAAAGCGTTTCCCCATTGGACCACTCCTTCAATAAATAAATAGATTGTACTAGTTAGCATGTGAGTAATTAAAGAAAAAAAATAACTGCACTGAATAATGTAGACAGAATGCATGCATGACTCAATGAGTACAAGCGAGTGTGTACTGGCTCAATTTGGTACCTGTCCATGCTTGGCATTTGCCCTCGCTCGACTCCTTTGATCCATGTCAGAGATTGCCAAAATAGCAAGCACAGGTGAACACAAATGTTGGCAATGTGAACTACCCCTGAATGTACATGAGCACACCAGGTACACTAATGTGCTCATCTTAGTTTGCCTACATTCAGCAATAGTGTACTGCAAGCTTTATTCTATATAACATATAAAAGGCAATGTGTGTATGTATTTATGTTTCCAGTAAACTCCAAAACCACTGAGCCGATTTTCATGAAATTTTCAGGCACAATGTAGAATAGTCCCAAGATACTGTGAAGTTTGAAGATACAGGCTCCTGTGAAGTTTGGGAGTTCAAAAGTCCTCATCAAAGGACACAAAAAGGAGAAAACTCTCCTTAAAGGAACAGCTGATAGAAGTCAACGGTTTTTAATCATATGGTGGGCCCTTAGCAGTGTTATTTATGCTGTCTGCAGACTAGCCATGTAGTTTGAGCATTGCAGTCATGTAAGAAACATATGAATGGAGAATCAATGCTCAGCTTATTTATATTAATATTTCATCCATTATTTCTTTGGTAAAAAAATTTTCTAATTGCAATGTAACCAAACAAAAAATGACAATTTTCATTTTTTAATAAGTAGGCTCTTTGGAATTCACTGGGTAATCACTACTATAACTAAAATCTCATTGCAACGCATGGGTGAACCGCTAGTTCTACATAATTTTGCAGCTATATGTTGTGCTCTTTTGTTTTGGTTTTAAAACAAACCTCTGCCCCCAATTGCTGACATTTTTATTAATCAACTTCCAAAAAGAACAAGGTTCTTTAATCGACCTGTTTTTTTTATGTTTGTACATCAATCATTCAAACAATATTGAACCAATATTGACGAATTTTTTTTAAATGAAAGAGCATCGCTCAGCGGTGGTCCCATTCAAGTTTTGCAAGGATCGGCCCAATACTTACAAAACAAAAAGGAGCATTCTTCAATGTCTTCATTTCAATCTACTTTGAATAGGATAGTTCCACACATAACCGCCAGTCGGATAGCCAGTGTTGTTTACCAGACTGATCATTGTATCATATGGAGTGCTTCACATCTAGACGATTTTCGAAATCATATGATGCAATGCAACTATGCCGGGTAAACGACATCGGTTACCCAAAGCTGGTTCAGTGTGAAACAAGCCTGTAATTTCCCATTTTGACCAATCACGTGAACTTAATTCGCATCGAGAATAAGAAGAATATAATATTTCTGTTCATATGAAAATTGTAAATAATAATTATTAAATTATCTAGTTGATGTTATGGAGTCATAGAAATAAGTTTATATTTAATTTCAATCATGAGTTAGAGTGAAAAATGTTTTTGAAATCATTAATTTCAAAAAATTAATTGAACAATATTCTTCAAAGTTATTAGTTTTTTGTCAAACTCTCCACTTTACCAGGAATTTGGAAAAACAGCTGATCTCAGAAGTATTTTTAGTTTCACTGCTGTGATGGATATGAATATTTATTCACCACTAGCTGGCCCAACACACATTGCTGCATTCTCATAAAAATTCTCCTTGATTTTATTATTCGTCACCTCCCACTGAGGTTACATTTCAAATTAGGAAAGAAGTTAGTCCTAGGGCTCTTCCAGCTGATCATAGAGGCCTCCTTCATTGTTTTATTAATCACCACCTCTTAATGAAGAAACATTTCAAATTTTAACCTACAACTATAAGGGTAGAAGCTAGGTTTTTGATTTTATTATTCACCACCTCCCACTGAGGCTGCATATCAAATTTCTAGCTGCATTTGTTAACAGATATCATCAACCTGGCATAATTACATTTCATCATACCCAGTCATATGTTTCCTACATATTGCAAGGCTCTGACTCTATGGTAGCCTACATGCAAAGTGCAAAGTCTTTTGCTGTTCAAAGACAGTGTAAATAACGCTGCTAAGGGGCCTGCCATATGATTAAAAACTGTTGACTTCTATCAGCTGTTCCTCTAAGCTGTTAGGCCGGCAAGTTCAGTAGGTTAGGTCTATAAAAAATGGATTAATAATAATTATTAGCTCCCCTATTAAAATTTGAAAAATAATATATATGCATCGCTGGGCCTAGGAATAAGGAACATCCATATGAAAAATCATAGCAATTGGTGTAGGCGTTCATCTGTAATCGTGAGACAGAGAGACAGAGGAAATGCCGATCATCTTAAAGGATAGACCTCACTATCGTTTGGTCAATTAAACAAAATATATGACTAATATCACAAAGAATATTGTACATAACTCGTCCAGGAAGATGTTTACCATACTTGTAATACTGCACTTGACTTCATCTCCTGCATTAACTTATCATACAGTAAACACCATTTTCCACACTTGTAATGTAATATAGGCCTATTATTTCAGTGTAGGTATATTCTGAAAGGGACCACATCAAAATGAATCAAAAGCCATTTCACTTTTAAGAAGCCTTTTGCTATTATAATTTTCCTAAATACAATATTCCACATATTTCTAAAATAAAGTGTTGTAGAATTTTTGATAGCCTAGTTTATCTTTTCGGCTGTGGTGCACCATATGGGCTTCTGCCAATAACTTGTTGTCAATTGAATAACTTGGACGTTTACAATTATTTGATACTATGATTATACTCATTTTCAGACATAATTCACTTAATTGCATCATTTTTAAGAGAAGCCCATATACTGCACTCCCCTGGAGTGCAGTATATGGGCTTCTGTCAATAAAGTGTCTAAATTGAATAACTTGGACGATTATGATTATGTGAACACTATTAGTATTATTCATTAATACTATGATATTTATTAATTGAATAAAAGAGTTTTAATAATAATAAAGCATTAAATTTCAACAAAATTTAATAACAGACAAAACAATAAACTAAAAGGAACTCTCTACCACAAAATGTAAATTAATAGGAACTAGGCACTTTTCATCAAATGGCACTTAGGCATCAAAATAATTGAGGTATGTGGTGGTTCAATCACATCTAGCCAGGTTAGGTTAGGTTTGGTTAGAAGCCCATATAGTGCACTTTCTCCATCTTTTCTTATAGGTGGACTTTTAGTTACTTAAGTTTTGATGTTATATTGGCTTGCTAATTTGATAAATATTTCATAATGTAGGCTTTAAGAAATTTCTCATGTTTTCAAAGTTTGAAAATTCAACTAAAAAGTTTAAAATAAAACAAAAAAAGAAACTGACTTCAATGAAATGATACTCAAACATTAAATACTCACATACTAAAAAGTTCAAAATAAAGTATCTACTTTAAACTGAGAAAATCAGAACCCATAAGGGTCTCCCCACCATTAAAAGCCATACGCTTGTTATTATTTACTGAGAAAATTTTAAATTTCATACAAGTAATCTTTTGAAGATTTCCCAAATTTCCCATAAACTTCTAAAATATAACAAAATTACTCTGAGATGTTTTCCATGACAAAATACTTGAACAATCTAATATCATACCTGACACTGTATTTCAGTAAAAGTGAGTGTAAATCACATATTTAATTGAAATACAGAGTTTTGATATTAGATAGAATTTCTTATAAATCACTGTATTTCAGTAAAAGAGAGTGTAGATCAAATATTTAATTGAGATACAGTGTTAGTTTTTCTATTAGATAGAATATCTTATCAATCACTTCCTGGTGGTTCGGAACCCACCTAAAACTGTAGGTCCAAATCATTAATCACCATCATCCAACTCATGACTGATCGAGGTAGCAGTGTACTGTGCATACGTTTTCAGAACAGGCTCTGCAAATTTTGAAGAATAGAATATTAATTAGAACGGATAAGTAGTATTTTTGTTTATTATTATTAGTATTTATAATATCTTAATAATCTCCATTATTAATTTGTCTATTATAATTCAAAGTATCTTAAAAAAAAGTCAAATTCTATTTTTGAGGTTAGGTGTACCGATATTGATAAATTCTCTTGTAATTAAATAGTCTCAAGTTGACAATTGTAATAAATTAAGTAATATTTCATTAAACATTCAACTAAAATCAATTGAAAACAACTTTTAGCTAGGAAAATGAGCCCAAACAAGGCATCTAAATCTAATTGTTTAACTAAAACTCAGGTAGCTACGCGATCTCAGCAATTATTAACAAAAAAATCTCCAACAGCTCTTAAAGCTACTGTAGATGTAGAAGAAAAGGTTGCTAAACTATTGAGTGATCACACCGAATTGAAAACAAAATTAGAAACATCACTAAAAAATTCTGAGGAAGAACGAATAGGGTTGGTGGATCACATAAAATCTCTGGAAGTTATTATAAAATTGCAGCAGGAAGACCATAAAACTGAAATACTAAATCTCATGAGTCAATGTAGGTCTCAGTCAGAGGAAATCGAAATATTAAAATCAAAAATAAACTTGGCTAATGTAAGATCTGAACATCTGATCAATACAAAAAAAGTAGAACCTAAATCAAATGGGGAAAAAATTCCCCATGATATTTTGGACAGTAGCATTCATCGATTTCCATTAGCTATTCAATACTGTTGTCAATATCCGCCTTTGTGGAAGTCTTCAGTATAAACTAATAGCACTTGAAGGAATTCGAAATTAATAAATTCTGTTTATGTATAGTTGTAAGTTTGTTCAATTGTCATTCTCTTCAAACTAACTTGTGAGATACGAGCCGATATGGCCAAGTTAAAAATGAATGCTGCTGTGCAGAAGGGTCTCCATGGTCTAGTGCAGGGGTTCTCAAACTGTGGTACGCGTACCCCTTGGGGGTACTCGAAAATATTCAGGGGGTACGCGGGGCAGGTTAATGAAAAATTAAAACATATTTTCCGTTTCGCAATCACGCAGGGTTATTATTTAATAATGAAATCTAATAAATTGAATACTTTGTGGTCGAGTTACTAGGAACCAACAAATGCAATAGGTTTGTATAACTATTTCGTAGAAGTTCAGAGACAAGGCTAATGTTGAGGAACTACGTTAAGAAGCAAGCTCATCCTTCCCACTTTTTTTTGTAATGGGTTTCAAATATGTTTCCAAATTTATTGTGTTTTTGATGTAAAAAGGTTTTTTAATTTAACCGTCACCCCCCCCCCCCAACATCTCCTCGCAATAACAAGGGGGTACACTAAATTTAAATTTTTCATTAAGGGGTACAGTCCTTGAAAAAGATTGAGAACCCCTGGTCTAGTGGTTAAGGCGCCCGACCGGCAATTGGGAGGTCCGTGGTTCGATTCCCGGTGGTGACTGATATTTTTGTACAGTAGCATTCATCGATTTCCATCAGCTATTCAATACTGTTGTCAATATCCGCCTTTGCAGAAGTCTTCAGTATAAACTAATAGCACTTAAAGGAATTCGAAATTAATAAATTCTGTTTATGTATAGTTGTCAGTTTGTTCAATTGTCATTCTCTTCAAACTAACTTGTGATTAATAGAAATGGTCAAACAAAAACGTATAGTCAGGTTTTGCAAACAGCAACCAAAACTAAAGTAAGGGCAAATAACGATAGGAAAGGTAGAGTACTGCTCTTGACATCCAGTCATGGACGAGACTGTAGTGACCTACTAAATAAAAGATTAAAAAATAAGTATGAAGTTCAGAGCTTTTTCAAACCAAGTGCCCCTATAAACGCAATCGTAGAGTCAGCACAGGAACAAACTAAAGATTTTGGTAAAAACGATTTTCTAATAGTACTGGGTGGCTCAAACAATATAAATGAACCTAAAACATCTTCCTGAAATAAATGAAAAAATTAAAGAGATTGTGCCACTCAGCCAAAAAACTAATGTAATAATAAGTACGATTCCGTATAGGTTTGATAGGCCAGAGCTAAATGAAGGCATTAAGTCAACAAATAAATCAATTCATAATACAATCAACAGCCTAAAAAATAAGAATTCTAAGCAGTTGGGGATTTGTTTTCTAAATGAAAGGCTGAAAAAACAAAACTTCACTAATCATGGTCTACATCTAAATCAATCTGGCAAAGTAATATTTTGTAATAGGCTGGCAGAGCTGATTGAAAGTCGTTTGCAATCTACTGTCAATAATTCTCCTAAACAATCATCTAACGAACCTTTTTTAGTAAAGTGGCTCAAAACCGGGAAGGGAAACTAGTTTCAAATGATAAATTCATATCTTCAATTGTATTAAAAGACGTTAATCGATCAAAAAATCAGGATAGCATTAGTGGAAGGAACTCTTGTAGCAACCTGATAGGCTCTCAAGATTCTAAGAGATTAAGTAAATCTACTTCAATATGCAAAAGCAACGATAAAATAATAAGGGATGATAGGGAAGTAACGGTACTCACTGTGTTCCATCATAATATTCAATACATTCGTAACAAAATAGATAGAATCGAAGTATTTTTTAAAGAAGAGGCTCCTGATATAGCTATTTTCACAGAGCATGGTTTAAAAGAAGATGAATTGTCACAACTTAATATTCCAAACTATTCATTGAAAACGTCGTATTGCAGGACATCTCATCAAAGTGGGGGTGATGCTGTGGAAATGGATTTAGAAGTTTCTGGGTTAAGAGTAAAAATCGACGATAATTTCGAAGTAGCGGTGTTAGGTATTTATAGGTCACCAAATGGGGAATGGAACAATTTTTGTAAACTATTCAATAGGATTTTAGAGATTACTACTACTCGTTTTACAAACGTTATCGTAGCGGGAGATTTCAATACAGACTTTGCAACACAGAATAAAATGACAGAAGATTTAAGGGATATTATATACATGAATAGCTTGGAAATAAAAGTTCATGAATATACCAGAGTCACAAGAACATCACAAACAATAACTGATAACATCCTTACTAATATAGATTACTCTAAAACAAGATTAGGCGGCTCGGAACTATCTGATCATGACTATCAAATCTTAGAGGTGGGGTTGCAAGGTTATAAATCAATTAAAAAGAGTAGAGTAATGAAAGAAATTCAACAATGTGAACAGGGGAATATCGATTGTTTGAAGCAGAATCTGCTACAAGAAACCTGGAGTAGGGTTTACAATAGCAATAGTTTGAATAACAAATATGATAGTTTCATTAATATTTTAAGGTTTCATATTAAATTCCTGGATTTCTTGTTCCATGACGAACTGCGTTGTTAATTTAACTTTTCGAGTGAATTAAACGACTTGCAGTCAAATTTTATTTAAATTAAGTAGTATTTCACTTATTTTGTAGACCGAACGTTTTCGAGTTGTTGAAACCCATCTTCAAGGCATCCTAGATATCGATAACCAAAAAACCAACATCGATATCTAGGATGCCTTGAAGATGGGTTTCAACAACTCGAAAACGTTCGGCCTACAAAGTAAGTGAAATACTACTTATTTTAAATAAAATTTGACTGCAAGTCGTTTAATTCACTTGAAAAGTTTCATATTACTATGAGTTATCCAGTTATAAAAGTCCCTGTAAAAAACAAATTAGACAAAATTGAAGAGTGGGATATCCTTGCAGAAAGAAATAGGGTTAAAGATGCATATGATGAATTCAAACTATCTAGAAATATGTTAAGTGAAGATAATTACAAAGCTCTAAAGAAAAACTATATGAAAGAAGTGAAAAGAGCGAAATGTAAGAAAACAGCTGAAATTTTGAATAATAGTGTGTACTTTAACACAGCAGTGTGGGATGTAATAAACAAAAATAGGCAAGTAGCTCATGTAGATGCTTATACTAGTGTCCCCAGACTAATTAACGAAAATAACAAATATATTGATGATAGTGTAGACATTTGTAATTTCTTTAACAGATATTATCAACTGGTTGCTAAGAATCTTCAAAAATCTCTTAATACAGGTATTAGTGACATGTGGAATACTGAGGGGATTCAGAACGAATTAAGATTCCACCCAGTATCCCAAGACGAGTTGTCAAATATCATTGAAAGTTTGAATAATAACAAAACTGTAGGAATGGATGTGGTATCCAGTAAAATTCTGAAAGAATGTAATGATCAATAAATTGTTAGACCCTTTGTTTCATCTGATCAATCATTCATTAGAACAAGGTGTTTTTCCAGAAAATTTGAAAGAGGGAAGATCTTGCCAATCTTCAAAACTGGTGATAGAGAAAAGGTGGAGAACTATAGGCCCATTAGTATTTTAAATGTAATAAGTAAAATTTTTGAAAGAGTACCGTAGTTCTAAATAGGTTACTTCTGCACCTTCAAGAAGCTAACTTTATCTGTGATGAACAGCATGGCTTCCAGAAAGGGAGATCAACAAAGACAGCCATAGTTTCTCTAGTTGAAAAACTAATAGATATAATAGATTCAGGTGATAAAGCTACTGCAATCTTCTTAGATATATCAAAGGCATTTGATTGTGTTAATCATAGAACTTTATTGGAAATATTGCAAAATGTAGGTGTAAATGGGGTTGGACTAAAATGGTTTGAATCATATCTTATTGGGAGAAAACAATGTGTAGAACTAACTACAGTAGATGGTAATAGTATAGTAAAGAATAAATCTAATAAATTAGAGGTGCAAGCTGGAGTGCCTCAGGGGTCAATACTAGGTCCATTGCTTTTTTTGTTATATGTCAACTGTTTACCTAAAGAATTAATTAGTGGTAGAGCCCTCTTATTTGCTGACGATACATCACTCATTTTCAGCAATTCCATTCTAGATAATTTAGAAATAAGTGCCCATATAGGTGTGCAGTCCATTGTCCAATTTTTAAATCAGTTGAAATTAACTATAAATAGTAAAAAATGCCAATACCTTCAATTCAAAAACAAACATAATTTAAATGAAGATAGGGCTATAAACGTGTTTATAAACGATAATCAATTAGACCGGGAAGAAAAAAATGCATTTCTAGGAGTTATGTTGGATAGACGATTGACCTGGACTCCATACATTGAGAAAATATGTAGTAAAATTTCATCTGGGGTATTTGTCCTGTGACAGCTCGCTAGATTGAATGACAAAAAGTTACTTTTTACAGCTTACCATGGGCTCTTACTGTCACATATTAGGTATGCTATCTTAGTATGGGGTAATTCATGAAAACAAAATCTTGATAGGGTGTTTAAGATCCAAAAGAAAGCGGTTAGGTGTATAGAAAGAGTAAATAGATTAGATTCATGTAGGCCGTTGTTCAAGAGACTTGGTCTCCTAACTGTACCCTGCTTATATGTGTATGGAGCTACTCTATATGTAAAAACGAATGATATTAACCAAAATCTTGATGTGCATAATTATAATACAAGACGCCGAGGAGATTATCACTTGGTGAGTCACAATAGTAGCTTATTCAAACAAAAACCTAGTTATATTGGTAGGAAATTCTACAACAAGCTACCGCAGTTTTTGAAGAGTCTTGAAAATATAGAAATATTTAAAATACAATTGAAGAAATATTTAGTTGATAAAGCTTTTTATAGTGTACAAGAGTTCCTTTCACGTCAAAATTAAGCCTCACCTCAACTAATTGAAGTAATTATGGTATCTAGTGTATAATATTGTTGATCTGACTTGTCTTATACTCCTTAACTGGAGTCTCCAAGATGTAATCTGCAAAAAAAAAGAAAAAAATTACCCACACACAGGTATACAATCAAGCGTTTTTTGTTCAGAAGAACCCTGGGCAAGCCCTTGACTTAGTGTCAGACCCCCTCTTGACATCCAATGCAGGTCCTATGGAATCTAATATAAATTTCAACATTCTGTTCTGCAATGTTCAGTGTCTCAACCTGGCTAAGATACTGGATATTGAGACAGCAATTCGTGGAGAAAATTACAAAATACTATGCCTAGTAGAGCACTGGCTGTGTGATGATCAGCTTAAAATGGTGAGCTTCAATGACTATCTACTTGTTGGCTCTTTTAGTCGGATTACCCATAGACATGGAGGAGTTGCAATATTTGTATCCAAGGATATACTAGGCCTACATAAAGCTAAGAATTTGGATCTGGATATCTACCATCACTGTGAAGAGCTTGATTTTGAATTTGCTTGTATCACATTACTGGAGCCAAAAATAATAATTGTAACCATGTACCGTTTACCCAATGGGGACCCAAATTATTTCCTGGAACATATGGAACATATAATTCTCTACCTATCAAACAGAATGCCCTGCTATCACATTGTTATTGGAGGTGACTTCAATTTTAATTTTCTTGATGAGACTTCCACAAACACAATTAACTTTGTCAATCTCATGAGGTCTTTAAATTTGTACTGTACTGTGAGACAACCTACTAGGAACGATGCCTGTCTGGACAATGTGATAACTAACTTACCTCAGTGTCTGTATAGAGCCAGTGTCAGGAGTTAAGCACTGAGTGACCATGAAGTTATTTGTTTCTCTCTGATTGACAGGGATTCTGAACTGGTCAGCAGATGTTCCCCTGAACAAACTTTGGTGCATCCCATAGTGGATAGTCGGATAAACTACTTTTCTCACCTGCTGTCTACAGTCAAATGGAGTGAAATCATAACACCTGGTCTTGCAGAGGATATGTTCAACCAATTCTTCAGCCACTTCATGAACATCTTTGACAATGTCTTCCCAGTCAGGGTGAAAAAATCAAATATTAGGACCAACAATCAGAGTAAGCCCAACTGGATGAGCCAGGAGTTGGTGACTCTCAGGAACTGGGTCATTCTTGCTTATGATCAGTATAAGAATCACAGGACAAATGATGCTAAGCATACCTACCTATTGCTGAAAAAGGACTTCAGGGAAAGACTTCTCAGAACTAAACAAGAAATGAATGCCCAGCAGATTAATTCTTCACAAAATAAGTGCTCAGCAGCCTGGAGAGTTATATGGAGTATATGGAGGGAAAGGGGTTCTCAGCATAGAATCACTAAGGTTGAGCCTGAAGTTTTTAATTCCTACTTTGTGGATTCAGTGACAACAGTTCGTGACTCAATTGACACTCCTGATTTATCTGCCCTGCAGTTCCTGAATGCTACGCCCAAACCGGAAACAAGATTTTCACTTTGCCCAGTGTCATGTGAGGAGGTGTTGGAAATTGTTGGCAAGTTGAAAAATTCACAAAGTGGAGATTTCTTTGGTATGTCTGTGCATTTGATCAGAAGAGTCATCCTACCAATCCTGGTACCTTTGACATTCTGCTTGAATGCTTGCATCACAGAGGGTGTTTTCCCAGCTTTCTTGAAGTTATCAAAAACTATACCAGTACATAAGAAGGGCTCCTGTGATCTGCCTGGTAATTTTAGACCTATCTCCATCCTGCCTGTTTTCTCTAAGATTTTTTAGGGTATTATCAAGAAACAGTTATGCTGGTATTTTGAGAGTGGTGGTATGTTTGCAGATGCTCAGTATGGATTTAGGGCTGGCAGATCCACAGCTCAGGCAGTGGAGAGACTGGTTTCCATCATACTGGAGAACTTTGAGGGCCATGGTTTCACTGGTTTGACATTGTGTGATTTGAGCAGAGCCTTTGACACTGTTGACCACCAGATTCTGCTGTCTAAGTTAGAGTTCTATGGAGTGACTGAGGTCTCATTGAGACTCTTGAAGTCTTACCAGTCAGATCATGGCCAGGCAGTTGAGGTTAATGGGAAATTGTCAGGAATTAAAACAATTGAACATGGGGTTCCCCAGGGATCTATACTGGGCCCCCTACTTTTCATTGTGATGATGAATGACCTGCCAGCATCTTTGGGTGACAAGATGGTAGCTTATGCAGATGACACTACACTATTTGATGTGAACAATTCATCCAAAAGCAGCTAGTGGAATTAGAAGAGTCCTCCTGCAGCAGAAGAAGGCCATTAGAGTAATTACTGGGTCACGTACTATTGCTCACTGCCGACCACTATTCTGTGCAGAATCAGTTATGACCGTCATCTGCCTTTATATATTCACATCTCTCAAAAATTTCAAAGGCACCATAGAGAGTTTCAGTTTGAGGAGTGATTCTCATGATTTCAACACCAGAGGCAGACATCTGATTGACCTGCTCTTTACAAGATTGAGTAGAATCAGAAATAGTCCAGGCCACCTGAATGTGAGACTGTTCAACAGGCTTCCAGCATCAGCAAGATGTCTTCCAACAAAAGAATTTGTCAAGTGCACCTACAATTTCCTGGTGAAGAATCCTTTGTATGCAGTTGATGAATATTTTGATATTCCTGTACAAGTGGTGAAAAGGTTCTACACCACAAACTGACTTGACAGGAGCGGCTGTGTAGTGACTCTTGAATATGAACTTCAAAAAAAAAATCTTCTATTTACAATGCTATTATGAAGGGCGCAGGGGAAAAACCAACATAGTCACAAAATGATGTTTTTTCAGGAAAGCAAAAATAAAGTTAAAAACGCGTTATTGTTTTTGATATTTTTTTTACACATTTCAACTCAGTATGATCGGGCTTGTTCACTTTTTCCTGGATACCTCATAAAATAACATTTACTGTAAAAAATTCAGTTTTTCATTAATAATTTATTTTATAAACTCTCATCAGGACTCAGTGGTTTTTCCCCCTGTTTTTTGATATGCTGTGTTTGAAAACATGTGTATCAGTTAAATTAGTCAAGTACAGTATTAGTTAAATTATAAGTTAGTTTGAAGTAAATGACAATTTAACAAACCGGCAAATATACAGAAACGGAATTTATTAATTTCGAATCCCTCAAAGTGCTGTTAATTCACACTGGAGACTTCCACAATGGCAGATATTGACAAAAGCATTGAATAGCTGATGGAAATCGATGAACGCCACTATACAAAAATATCAGTCACCGCCAGGAATCGAACCATGGACCTCCCAACCAGACGCCGATATCCATCATAAATATAATATTATAGATAAGAACTGTAGCCGCAATGTCTATCAATGCCCGTAACCGTAAAGAAACTAAGAACTTGTGCAAGAACAGCAGTGCTGAACAAACTACTGCGCATGTGCCACGGCCATATGTGTTGGACTGCGTTGTATCTTTCCCAGTTTCAACTGGACTGAATTGGTTATTTCCCTGTTGTATAAATCTTTCAGCTGCTATAACTTGAGACTGAGTTGTTTCTTCCCCAGTGTCATGTTAAACTACAGCTGATAAAGTAATGGTTGCCACCATAAACTCAATTTTGTAATTTTTGGACTATGTTGGTTTTTCCCTGCACCCTTCGTTTGTAGACATTCACAATTTCTTGTAAAAATTGACAAACCAATTACAATATTGCTTAAAGGAAATAAATATCATTTATCATTTAATCATTTGAGGAGGTAACATATAAACAGGCTTAAGTCACAATAGTGCAAATTTTCAGTATGTAGTAAAAACCTGTAGTCTTCTACAAAGTGATGATATAAGGTTGTATATGCTTTTGTGTAAAAAAGTGGTGTTCAAATATGAAATTAAAATACTATTTTGGGCTTGGGCAGTGATCAATATTAAAAAAAGTGATATTTTGTAATGGCAATAAGACGTTTTGCATGAACTTTGCATGAAATAAGCTGTTTTGCATGTAATAAAGTAGTTTGGATTTAAGGTGAACTGCATGTAAATAAAAGTTAAGATCAATGTTATGAGCAGATCACTACTAAACCTTTATTAAAAATCAAAGTAAAAAATTATGGTATAAACAGTAAATGTGAGGAAATAATATTATACTAAAACATGATAAGACTAACAGCTTGAACACCGCCAAGTGTTTCTAAACAGTCAAACATAACCTCAAATGACAAATGTGTGTTTAGGAAAGTAACTGTCACGTGACCTATGGGAGCACTCCTATTGGTTGTTTGAGAATAAGATGTTTTGCATGAAATCCTGCAATGGAAATAAGCCGTTTTGCATTTAAAGGTACTTTTTAACATACCATTTCAGTGAGAAATAATTTTTTTTGCATGAATTGGCAATCAGAAATATATCTGGCTTTATCTGAACAATGCATTAGTGTGCATAACTCAATTTCGATTTTTTTGTGACTTAAGCCTGTTTGCATGTTACCTCCTCATTTAGGTATGTGGGCTTCATCCTGAAAAAAAAACTATTCATAAAATATTTGGCGCCGACTTCAAGAGATTACTTGTATGAAATTTAAAATTTTCTCAGTTTAAAGTAGATACTTTATTTTGAACTTAGTAAGTGAGTATTTACTGTTTGAGTATCATTTCATTGAAGTCAGTTTCTTTTTTTGTTTTAAAATTTGTTTTATTGAGTAATCAATCCCCAGAACATGTAAATAAAGTTATCCTCCAAGCAATTTAGAATAATTAATTGGCCTAACAATAAGTATCCAAACCTCAAAGTAGCTTAAAAACGTTATTTATTCAGCTGGCCAAATATGTTAGATGATAGTCTATTTTTAGACATAGAAGCATTATTTAGGACTATAGGTTATGCTTTATAATATTTTATACAGTTTATATTTTCAGCTCTAGTCTCAAACAAAATTAAAAATTATATCCAATCTCTTAGGACTAGCCTACTTCAGTTATTTGTTTTCAAAGTTGACTTCTAAAATTGATATGCATGTATTAAAAAGAACCAGTAATAAATTGCACTTCTTCCAGTGAAACTTGAACTTAACCTTAGCTTTAGATTTTTTAGTTGAAAATTTGTCAAGAAACTAGTAGTGGGCAGCAATAACCCATTGTATCTTTGCTTGATTGTGCATTGTAATAAATATGCATTAAATATTTCTAATAAATATAGGAATTGTTTAGTATTACCGTACCGGTAAGGAAAATTT
Organism: Conomelus anceps; assembly: GCA_948455865.1. Taxonomy (NCBI): domain Eukaryota; kingdom Metazoa; phylum Arthropoda; class Insecta; order Hemiptera; family Delphacidae; genus Conomelus; species Conomelus anceps. The sequence goes on from OX418217.1 coordinate 75,847,972, forward strand.
GCCACAGTGCAAATCAGTTAAAATTGCATTTTTAAAGTGCACTTTTATTCAATGTGTTGAACGAAGCAGCGTCGGGTTCCACTATAATAGATTAGAGCATGCTCGAAAAACGGACGTTGGGCGTCCAATGAACGTCGTTATTTTTGGTAGTATGTGTGACACTTGAAAGACACGGCATTTTTTCTTGAGTCGGTCGAAGCACGCCCGACAAGGACTGTCATTTGAAAGAAAGCAGTAAGATTAATAGAATTCAGTTCACGCTATTCCAATATTTATGAAATTGAACTTACCTAATTGTTGGATTAATGTGTAGTGAGATTATAAGAACAAAAATGAGCTCACCGAACACTTCAACACTGGAAATGGCAGTTTCAACTTTCTTACTTTCAAGACTGAGTGGGCGTCAGCACAGATAAAGAACAGATACAGATAAAGAACAGCACAGATAAAGAACAGATACAGATAAAGTTAGTTTGTCTGTGGCGTCAGTAACCGCGTTCCCGCCAAGACGGTCAGGTTACGTAGGCTTGACAATAATGACTCTTCTCAATGAGTCGTTCAATCGCGCTCAATCTTATAAGTGAGTCATTCATTCGAAATAGTTGAAAAATGAGTCATCAGCAATGCACGTGCTCATTCACTACCATAGCTTGCTCAGCGATTACTCTCTCACTGAGCAAGCACTCAAACACACACAACAATAAATAGCCTTGTCTGGCGCCTCAATGTAAACAATTCTCAGAATCTGAGTCATCAGTTTAATATTCCAGAGCACAGAGTCAATGAGCTTTCTGAGCCAGCAGTAGTTTGTTCAGTTGACAGTTCAAAAAGCTCATGGAGCAGAGAGAGGTGAGTGAGTGGGCCAGCTGTTATTGTAGTTCGTTCACTTCTCAGTTCAAAATGCTTGTGGGGAGGTGAGACTGGTGAGTGCTCTTAGCAGTGCCTATAGGTGGCCGCTGCGCTGCTCTGCTAATTCAAAGAACGTTCACTAAATGGTGTGTTGACTGTATTTCGTGAAAAACACAAACGCAGCTCATAAATGAACGAACTACTTTCTGAATTTGAACTACTAGTTTGTAGTCCATTTTAAAGAGTCAGTTACTTTGAGCGACTCGCTCAATCTGGTCACATCTCTACCTATACGTAGTGAGATTTACCGTAGAATTCATTAGGCCGTGGCACAGACAAACTTCTTTATCTGTGGCCGTGGTCAGACAGCATGCGACTGACGAGTAGATCGGTTTGCGAGCAGGTCGTACGAGTAGGTCGTCAGAGTAAAAGTGGTCACATTGCAAACTTCCTACTCCTGCGAGTTTATACTTCAATGGCATTGAACAGTTGTTAGACAATCTGTTATTGCGCATTGTGTTTGTAATGAAGAAAAAGAAAGCTGGGTGAATGATATTAATTTAACAAGAGAGATGCAAGGAGAATTCAAACTTTTTCCTGATCTACAAACAACTGATAGACAATTTTTCGATTATTTTCGGATGTCACTAGAAACGTTTTTTATATTTTAAACAGAATCAGCACAAAAAATTCAAAACAAAACAAATTTTTGAACTTGTATCAAGCCTGTGGAAAGATTAGCAGTCACATTGAGATCTCTATTTGATAATCCTTTGTGGATTGGTCCCACAATGGATTTTGGGCAAACACAAGCGTAATCAACTCCTCAACTTTCATTTTCACACTGACGACTACGCAAAGAAAATCAACAAACTTGCTTCCAGAATTGACTCGTGCGTGTGCGCAATGACCTCGTACGACCAACTCTTCTCTACTGTAACCAATCAAACCGGTTTATCAGAGTTTGTTTTACTCTGACGTCCAGATGCGAGCACGCACGTCCATTTACTCGTCGGAGTACGCATGCAGTCTGACCACGGCCTTAAGGTTAGGGCTCTAAAGGCGATCAGAAGCGGTTTACCTAAATAGAGAAGGTCCCTATGCCACACCATGGCAAACCTAGCGGTACAGCCTTCTAGAATTTGATCCTCCTTAGTTTCAGCCACAGCCATCTTGAGATACGTCTTGTTTCTGTCACTAGAGAGGGACGGCCATGTTTCAGATTTTACTTTTTGGTTATGTCGTATTATTTTAGTGAAAATGCATTAATTATCTAAATTAATTTATCAGTGGATGGATTTCGATTTTTGGAGGTTTAGCTGTAAAACGAGAATGGTAATCACACAAGAAGATAGGCCCATGATTGAATATGATTAATTATTCATCACTGTACCAGGTAAGATTAACATACGGTACTAATTGATCTGAAATTAAACCTTAAAAACAGATATTATTTAATAAAACCGTAGATGCTTTTGACATCGAGGAAATTAATGAATTAGCTTCTGAAAATAATTTCTGTTCGTCCTGATTCATACTCAGATATAGTACCTACAATAGTGGAGCCCTGATTAGAACACTAATTAGGAATTCTCAGATATTGAATAACCCACTGAATCATTTTACGGCTCAAACACTTTTCAATCTGCAATGAAGAAAATAATGAAAGTGAGATTGTTAGAATCTTTTGATGTCTTTATTGGCCTACAGAAGGCTCCTAGGAATAAAAGTTTGTTATTAGCCAATCTGAAGATAAACACAAGAATACAAGATCTTCAATAGTGATTAAACAAGACCAATATCAATGTAATCAATGTGCATTGTCAGTTTCCCTAATAGAGTTTTGTTTAAGTAGCCTTAGCCCATCTTATTTTAGGTGTCTGAGGAGTGTAGATCGGTTAGAATATTGAGTATCACAGGTTACCTATCATCTTTTCTTTCTTTTCTCATTATAGTTTTTGCATAAGACAACAGGAAAAGAGCTTCACGTTATAAGTTTAACTTACGCCTGGATCACTCATTGATTGAACACCGAGCCTCAAAACCACTAGCCCAAAAGAGTTTGTTTATGTTCATTTGGAGAACGCGTTTTAAGAGCGGATTTTTAAAATTAGGTACATTAAAATATGCATGTTACCAGGTATTGACATAAATATAAAGTTGTAAGTTAGCAGGTCTAGAATATAATAATTAAGTTAGGTATTTTTACTTTTTTTCAGAGAATAACACCAGCTGCTGATTGAGCTGTCGTTGAAACTTGCTGCTGGGTCAAGCTAGTTTATGGCTGGTGAACAATGCATCATGTACAGTACCAGGTGAGCTTCCTTTTCAATATCAACCTATCAAATCATGGTATTTTGAACAAAAACTTAAATATACTAAATGGTGGAATCCGCATATCACAAAATTACTCATATAGTCCAGGCAAAGAAGACAAAAAAGACCAAATAGCGGAAATATTTCATGTATAAGCCAAATTTGGTACAGTTGTAGGGGAAGGTTCCGAAAACAACATGCTAAAAGTACTGACCGGTGGGGGTGGAGATAAGGTCCCTTTTTAGCTTTTTTTGTAAATAACTCAAAAACTATGGCCTCCAGCAAAAATGTTGTTATATGTAAAATTAATCTTCGTATAATTATCTACCAAAAAGATCTCATGCTTTTTTGCTAGGATTAATACTAGTGGAGATAATTATACAGAGTTATCCTTGAATGAATGGTGAAGTTTCAAACTCGGATTAAACAAAAACCGAATCACTTACTTTTGATGTTTTTTATTCTACTCATTCGTAATTTCAAACAGTTTTTTCTTACATACTTAATTAATTTCAATTCGCGCAGTAGCGTCGTTCTAATGTTTTTGCTATATTCTACAACCTAACCTAACAGAAGGAGTTCAATGATTTTTATGTGCTAAACTACAGCTGTTCCTAATGCCTCACGATTGGTTATGCTGTTTTTTAATCTGAAAATACAGGGTGATCATAAAATAATGGTGCGGTTTTGAACCTGGTATCACAAAAACCGAATTACTTATACTTATAACCCTGTATATCTCCACTGATATCAATCCTAGCAAAAAACCATAGGATCTTTTTTGTAATTATACGTAGCCTAGATTAATTTTACATATAACAACAGTTTTGAGTTATTTACAAAAAAAAGCAGAAAAGGGACCTTTTGACCCCCCTACCCCCCTTAGCACTACCCCCACCGGTCAGTACTTTTAGTATGTTGTTTTAGGAACCTTCCCCTACAACTGTACCAAATTTGGCTAATACATGAATTATTTCCGCTATTTTTCCTTCATTGCCTGGGCTAATAAGGTCTCGTTCACAGCGCGTGCGGCAAATGCGGCTACTTTCGATCGAGTTTGCACGTTTTGCCTACTGATTTCGCTGTTTCCATACTATATATAGATCAGGCATAGAAATGGAGTTATTTCAATTGTAATTAAAAATTACCATACAACAAAATATATGAATAATTTTGTAGCGAATGCTCTGAGGCGCTATTAATTGTTCTGGAGACCTTCGTAATGACGAACATTGACAACAGAACCAATAGTTGTGAAAATTTGATGAATGCTACTGTCCAAAAGATTTTACCGGCACCGGGGATCGAACCCGGGCCCTTTCTCTTTCGCGGAGACTGCTCTACCAACTGAGCTATACCAGATAACATCTGAATTTTCACAGCTATTGGTCAGTAAATGTTCGTCATTACGAAGGTCTCCAGAACAATATAAATAGCGTCTCAGAGGATGCGATACAAAATTATTCATATAATATAAATGTTTGTAAATTGGTTTTATTCAAAATGTTTTGTGATGTTCAGCTGTTGTAAGCAAAACAATATTCATCTTATGCTATTCAAACTAATTGTGAAACAGGTCACATTTAATAGGTTATAGAAACAGCAATATCTGTAGACAAAACCTGCAAACTTGATCGAGAGTCGCCGCTATTGCCGCACGCACTGTGAATGCGACCTAAGGCGTAATAAATAAACTTTGAGAATACAATGTGCTTTTCTGGTCGTTTCTCAAGATCACAAGATGTATGTGTTTACGGTATTAAATTTGACAGTTAAGATAACTAGTATTTATTCACTTTACAAAAAATAATCTGCAACTATACTTGAAGTGAATTATGCGGTCAACACATGTAATTGGGCGCGTGAACAGTGCGGGAGGCAAATGCGGCGAAAGAGGCAAAAGGGTCGATCTATCAAACTTTCAAACTTTATTCACTCAAAAAACACAATGTTCACAATATACAGAAAGAAAAAATCTCGAGTGCATTCCTCTTTAGGCAGAGCCTGCGTGGAGGAATGGTTCGTCTCATAAATAACAAAAATTAATCAAAAAAAGGAAAAGATAATAAATCTCAAAAATAAATTACAAATTGAAATAAATTACAAATTGAAATAAATTACAATCACCATTACATATTTCAACTTAAACATAAATTTACAAACTAATAACAACATTTTATGTAAAATTTAGATAAACAAAATATAGATAGGCCTACCGTAATTAAATAGATACTAATTCACCTTAATGACATTAAATATGTTCTTAGTCTCTTTACAAACAAAAAATAAGAGGATTGCCTAGAAATATCAAAAGGCAAAGCATTGAAAAGACGGGGACCTCTAAAAGCAGCATGGCCAGTGGCAGCCTCAGTCAAGCATCTTGGCTCTATCACATTCTCCTTGATCTGGCCGCGAGTTGAGTGACCATGGTCAGGAGCAACAGGAAAATCTAAAGGCCTCTTGTATACATATTTTATCAAATTGAATTTATATTTATTTATATATTTATATTTGATCTAGTTCGCTGGTTTTGCCTACAGATGTCGCTGTTTCTATATTATGTAAAAATGTTTTAAATTGGTTTTGGTCGAAATGTTTCTTAGTATTCCTGTTGTAGGAAAATCAAAATTGATTTTATACTATTAAAACTATTGTAAAACAGTTAACATTCACAATTTAATAGGTCATGGAAACAGCGACATCTGTTGGTGAACTGGATCAAAACTCACTGATTGAACACCACAGTCTAATAAAATGTGTCACATGTTACACAGTCCCTTGTAACTGTGTAATTTTCCCTTTGCGAACGTTCCCTGGTGGCCAGCAAGTAAAAAAAGTGCTTATATTCACATATAATTGATCATTGTTTACTTTAAAAATTGTTTTTTTGTCATGTAGTTAGGCCCGCTCTCCACTTGCAATTTCTAGTCGCATCATTTTTCTGTCATAAAAATTGAATTCTTTGCTTCTAGTTAGAGTGAAGCTCATATGGCCCAAGTTATACTGACGCTGATAGTGCGGCGTTGACAACGCCGGCTCAGCAGGTAAATGGAACTTTCATGTTGCAAATTATACTAGCGCTATCGACGCCTATATAACGCTATATTTGCATTGAGCGAATATAAAACATTTGATTCTGTCGTTGGCAACGCCGCGCTGTCAGCGCCAGTATAACTTGGGCCTAAGATATATTCTTTATATGATTCTGAAAAATCATTTACTCTAACTATAGGCAATGTGTTCTATTTCTACGATAGAAAAATTGTGCGACTAGGAATAACAAGTGGAGAGCGGGCCTTAGGAATGAAGAGGAGATTCAGTTACCTAGTATGTTCCCCATACATTGGAAGTGTAGAGCAAGTCCGCCATCTTGGCCTACCAATTCTAGCACTAATATCACAGTCTAGCACTAATAAATACACAATTTGTTAATTTATTTTGTTATTTTTCATTTCAGATGCCAAAACATGTCACAAATTCCGCATTGACAGCTCATCGTGTGTGTTGATTCTCATTCTGCAAAGCAAGTGAACATCATAGTTTTGCCATGATTAGCAGTACCTATTTCCAACTGCCATAGTATATATTTGTACATTACAAAACGTCATGTATTTTGTCTTCTGTTTATTAGTGGTTTCCTTAATATTATGAAATAAAATTTTATTGTAATACAGTGTTTTAATCTGACAATGTCTATCCTAAAAAGATTCCGGCAACATAGGTGTGAAAGCGTTTTTTTTCTAAGGGTGATGCCCACATGAGCTCTATAGTCTGTTCACAGAAAGCAGAGACAACCAAAACACACGGTTTGTGTTTGTGTGAGTGCAAGGCCCAGTCTCCACTTGCGATTTCACTTATATCACACAGCTGATTCAATGTAAGCTCATCAAAATTGTCGTAGTGGATGCATGCTGATACATTTCCAGCTGACTCATTGCGAAATCCGATAGTTGTGTCTCAGACAAAATAGAATGATTTGCATGGTTTTTCACAGGAGTTTCCATAACCACGTGTTTCGATTTTTACGACAGAAAAATCGTGCGGCTGAAATTCGCAAGTGGAGACTGGGCCTCACACCAACATCACTACAAACTGTTTAATATTGTCGATCGTCTTTCGATGCAGCATGCTACTACCAAAAACGAATGCTACGCCGCATGCTAGACCAGGTGTAAATATAGTGATTGACTATGAAATGGTGTCCAAAAAGCAGTTTGATACTCAACAATCAGTTTTCAAGACTCACTGCCAGTTGCACAAAAGAAAAGGAAATTTAATCCCGGTAAGAAAACGTCATTTAATGGATCCAATGGAACAACTTCCCTATCTAGCTCTGTAAGATGACGTCATCTTACAGAGATTAAATTTTCTTTTCTTTTGTGCAACTGGCAGTCAGACTTTGACTTCGAAACTAAGTAATTTTTATTTTTTAAATGATAAGCCTAATGTTCTGGTTCGATCTATAAAAATGGAAAAATACCAAAATTTAATCAGATTAGTGTCCAAGAATAGCCTTGTACCTGATGGTGCAATGGATTCCATTGAGGAAACAATTATACTAACAGAAAACTATTCCTTGAGACTTATTATTAGAATATTTGTATTTTTCCATTATCATAGGACACAAACGTATTCATAGAACCGCAATTGTTTCAAATTAAGAGAACTCTGAGTTTCGTAAATAAAATACCTACATTTCTAAAGTATTTCAAGTTTCATATTAAAACGCTTTTAATGAATCGAATCAAAAGTGAGAATACTAGTATTAATTTTATTGTAGTATAGTAGTAGTATATTATTGACAGCAAAGCGAAGTCTACATTTTATTTTGACAGTTCGGCTGTTATGTGTTTACGCATTTACACGTCAAAATGTTTAACTTCAACTTATCGAAAGAAATTTGGATATTGAATTGCTTCCGCATTTTTTTATACTCCATTTCTACAGTCTCATATACCCGCCGCGATAATATAAAGTCAAAGTCAAAAAAGTTTATTTGCCTGATAATAGACTACAATTCTCAGCAGACACAAAAGTTCCTACAGGATAAACATAGATACAATTTGAAGAAATAAAAACAATTCTTATTATAAATATGGAAGCTAAAAAACGTGTAATTATAAAAAAAAAATGTTATACAGTAGAAGAAATAACTAAATAAAGGACAAAGTAATACAAAGAATAGAATGAAAACATGATAAATCATAAGAAGAAAATAAACTTTTTCCAGGCATTGCCAGAGCAGAATATACGCAATAGATTGAGCGCTAGCAATGAGTGCGAAAAGCATGAAAATGAAAACTAAAAGAAAAATGAATGTGGATAATAAATTCAAGGAAAGATAATATTCATAGACTTGTAGAGGATAATATTATTTATAGTTTTAGAAAAGAGTAATATATAGGCCTAGTTATTACAGATGTAAAGAAGATAACAGCATAATACTTATTTTAATACCAGCAAGTATATTAATTTTAGAACCAGCAAGTACAGTAAAGATTTTTCATGAATTTATTTACTATTGATGGAATATTGATGATGGGGAATCAACAAAATCAGGAGAAAGATAAGAAAAATTTAGAACATGATATGTAGGATACATAATATATAAGATAGACAGATAGACAAAAATCAGTTGAAAATGAAATTGACAATTTCATCATTATTCGAGACTATCCATTCATCCAACTCATTTCTTGAACCATGATTGAGTTTTCCATTAATGAGATTTATATAATATGTATATTATAATTTATATAATATTCCATTAATAGATTTCCAATAATTATATGTCGTGGAAATAGAATGTCACCGTTATAAGTTTTCGATCGGAATTCAACTTCGTTTCTGAACTGCAAAAGAATGATGCATTATTTTGAAATAGCTTATAATTATCATAATTAACACAAAATAAAAAATGGAAAGCAGACGTATCAAAGTTATATTTGTGTGTTATTCAACCAGCAGGAAAAAGAAGATCTTCAACACCGTATTACAATATATTCGTAATATTGTATGGTCGCGGGCTCCGACAGCCAGTGCCACCTAATAACGGCAATAACACATTTACTAGTACTAGGTGGCACTGCGCACTGGGTTTGCATTGGTCTATCTCGTGGAGCTTCTCCCGTTAAGACGACTCGATCAGAAGTTGGCCGAAAGATCGATCGTCGCGAACTCTGGGTGGCATAAATCGGCAGCAGTGTAGTGAGTTAGTTGCATTGTTTATAATGGCTAACATTGGGAAACCTATCATAAAAACAGGATTTAAAGAAGTCAATTGCGAATTTTTAAGGAAGTCTAATCTAGAAAGAGGGGAGAACCTTGTAGAGAGAAATCATGTTTTTGATATGGAGGAGTGGGAAGGTATTATCATAGACGAACCATCAAGACTTACTATCCCTGATCAATGGTATTATACATGGAAAAGTGATGAGACAAACTAGTGTCAATGCTGTTTTACAATCTTTTTGTCAAAAAATTTCCACTTTGTTTATCAAAAGTCAACTGCCTAGAGGTGTCAACTGCCTAGAGGTGTCAACTGCCTAAATCCGCCTCTGCTTACAATAAATTAATATTCTGCAACAATAACAAAAACATAACCTCAAAGCTGTTATTAGGATTGATTTCTTTAATTACAAAAATATCAATCACACAAGTGCACATAAAACTTCTAATTTTCATCAATCAGCAATCTTTCACACATAAAATAATTTGTAAATATAATATAACTCACTTAGTCCTTTGAACATTAGAGATTCATTTCTCCCATCTATCTTTTTTGTAAGGTCGACCAGGAAATGAATAATATGAAACACCTTTTCCTTCTGTATTCTCATAGGTATTACTGCATCCATATACACAACACATAATATGGGCATTTTTTGTATGTTTGTCTCAAGAAATATTTAAAAAAAAAAAAACGTATTTGAAGTGAGACAATTTAGCACAGGAATTAATGGCGATCAGATTTTGACTCACTAAGTTAGAGCAAGATCCTCCGCTCGGAGCGCTGTCGGTCGATCTCCAGATCGCCTATAAATACAAGGTACACGAAGCCGCCATTCCGTTCCTCAATTGAAGGAACGAAAATTCGAATGTACACTAGAACTGTATAAAATAGTTGCTTGTATACTTTATTGCAATCACAAAATGTGTTGGATAATTAATTAACAAGTAATCTTTACCTACTCACATGAATATAATGCAGGAGAGTTTAGGAAAAGTTGTGACTTCAAAATCAAATAATTATCATTCCAATAACAAAATTAAATTTATTTCCTTCAACTTCAAACTGCGCATTTTCCCCCTAACAGTTTTGTGTTTTTAGAATTGGATGGAATAATAAAAACTATGTCCATTACTATTCCATTATCAATTTATAATTATAGAATTTAAATTGAAGTTATAAAATGTGTAGAACTCACCTACTGATGCCCAGCAAAAGCTTTTCTTCTTGGCACCATAACACATACTGGCTATTTTAGTTGTACATGGTGCAAGGTAGAAGGTGAAACCCTGGAAAAAATAAGAGTATTTCTCGATTTAAATTGTGAGCCACGAACTGATGAGGGTTTTAGAATAAAAGAGGATACTCATTATCAACCACATGATCGTAACATGCCACTAATCAATGTCCCCCAATTGGATTTTGTAAAATCGTTTGCTCTAGATTACATGCATCTGGTATGTTTGGGCGTTGTAAGGACTATTTTGTCAGCCTGGACTTTTGGACCTCGACCATTCCTTCTTCCAGTCAATTCCAGAATGGCTATTTCTGAATCTCTACTAAACATTAGAAAATCTGTACCTTCTGAGTTTTCGAGGAAACCAAGAGAAGTGAAGTTCTTGCAAAGGTGGAAAGCTACAGAACTGCGAGCATTTGTTCTGTATCATGCACCAGTTGTTTTAAAACCAGTACTGCCTAAAAATCTCTATTTACACTTCCTCAGTCTTCATATTTCAATGACTATATTGTTAAACCCACTCTTCTGCTCTTGGGAGCCAATGAGGCAATATAGCAGAGAGCTGTTAATAAATTTTGTCAATCCTACATCCCAACTGTATAGTCCCACTTTCATTACACACAATTTTCACAATTTGGTTCACTTAACTGATGATGCAGATCATTTTAGTGGTTATCTTGAAAACTTTTCTCTCAATGATGTGTCCAGTTTTCCTTTCGAAAATTACCTTCAGCAATTGAAAAAGCCTCTTCAACAAATTGGACGCAGAATTGATGAAATGTTTTCCTCTGGACATATCAAGGACTTTTACAAATCAGAAACTACATTATTTCCTATATTTAAAGATTCTCATCATGAGCACAACCTTCTACAGTCATGTCAAGAGCCTCAGTATAAGGCCGCGCTCACATTGCATGCGTTTTCGTACGAAAATTAATCGTACTAATACGTACGAGAACGCACGAATGATCCCAATCCTTTGAAATAGATCGTAAGTGCTCACACTGCATACGAGTTGTCGTACGTATACGCACGTATAGTTCCGACATCCGAATTCGATCCCAACCTGTTGGGATATTTTTCTCATTTCGTACGTGTTTGCACAAAATGGACACAGAAAAACTTATAAAATTGGTTTTTGGCTACAAATGTTTGTGGGATCAAAGTGTTTCGACGTATCATTTACGTGATCATCAACGCCAAGCTGAAACTAATGCAAGTGTATAAGTGTTGAATAAAGAGTTGTCCGAAAAACTGTGCATTTTAATCTCTTACCTAAAAGTTACTACTAATCTTTCTTCAGGTGATATGGTCTTGCGAAAAATACTGTATCTAGATAACTTAGGTCGTATAGCATCAACTATACAGTCAAAGGTTTCTTTAATCATACGTAGATAATCATGAAACAAGTTGTCACACTATCTGACATATGAAACAAAATGTGACGAGATTCACCAAATTCCTCTCTTTTCAAATATATTTCACACTCCCATTGAATTCTGCGATGGTATTGATGCTGCCTCAGTCTCCGAATCAGCAGAGAATTTTCTAAAAGATACAATTGATTGTATTGGTAATTCATTATTGGTAAGCAGTGAAACCGCAAAGCAAACAATTTTTACGTACTTCTTGGATGGGGAGAAACGCAGCAAGTGTGCGCACTGAATTCGTACGATCGGTGTCGTAAGTTTACGTACGATAGACATTCGTATGCAATGTGAGCGCGGCCTAAGACTGTCATTTTTGAAACCTTGAAGTTGTCAACAAAAAGTCCAGATAACTGCTGCTCCTTGAAGAATGGTGAAATACTTCTTGTGGAAAATATTGCATTTTCAAAGGAATTTGGATCACAAGCATTTATAGGGCGCAGATATTTGAACAAAGAAGATTTCTATAAAACTCCACTCTGCCCAAGCTCTAAATTAAATATATTTAAAGTGCACGAACTGTCCCAAAGAGAGGTATGGAAAGTGACAGATTTCAAAAGTAAACTTATCCACATTCCCTTACAAAATAAGTTTGTCGTCCTCCCCATGATCCATTCTTAAGACTTGTAGTATCAATAAGAAGCCCCAAGCTGTTTTCAAAAGGGTAAGTCATTTGTTATTGATAAATAATATAATACATATTTCTTGGAATAGGTTAAGTCATTGTTGTGACTGATTCAACTAAACTACTACTCTTTTTTACTACTTTGTACTACTTTGAACCAGTAATTTAGTATATCATATGTCTACCTTCAATACTAAATTGCCTTGTCAGAGTCTTGTTTATAGGCAAGTGGAAATATTTGTTTTTCTTACTACTGTTCACCCTCATGCGCCATTAACTGTATGTTTTGTACATTAACAGTAAATTTGATCATTACTAATTTGAGTATAATGTAGGCCATAATCTATTATTTGTGTGTTCAATTTTCTATCTTATTCTCTTATTTGAGGATTGGTTTTCATGTCGTTAAAATGAGTAAAATCAGCAATCCATCCTGGCCAGTTATCCTTCTAACATTCGTTGGTGAAATAGTCACAGTACAATTAGCCGTTCATGGTTGTTTTAATGGTCCAAAAGTGTACTTTAAGGGTTAACAACACCTAAATCATCACTAATGGCTCAATAGTTGAGCCAAAAATACGGTCACAAAATCCCCTTATTATTTTTATGTAGCTGATTTACTTCCTCTATAATAAAATATTAAGTTTGTCTATAAATAAAAACCACTATATAGGCTATACTTATTTGCCTGTAAGTTATAAGGACTTGTAAGCACAATAAGGACTCCAAATTTCAGAAGCATACTCCAACAGACTTCTGGCAAGTGACTTGTATATGAGTATCAGTGGCACTACATCACTGAAGGGTGAGCAAGTCCTCAAGATAAATCCCATATGTTGATTGGCTTTATTGGATATGACATCTATATGAGAATTAAAAGAGAAGTCAGAAATTAGTAAATTAGTCATGAATAATATTGTCATCACCTATGACCATTCACATATGTTAATATAAAATTCGCTTACTTTACTTCCAGACTTGGTCAGTTGTCAAAATAATTCATGACGATTTGGAGGAAGATGTTGAGTATGATGCTGTACCGTCCAACTGGATTAGTGGGGAAGACTTGCTCTTCTACCCCGACAAAGCATTTAAACAATCCGCTACCAGAATGGCAAGAACGGGTGCTACGCCCACATCAACATGGATCCAATATAATATTGAAATCATCAAGGCTGGCTGTGGTAAGTTGTTTCAATACAAGTTGTGTAGTTTACACAATTAAGCCTTCATAATTCATAATGTCTTTCATAAGGTTTGACTTTGAGTTTACTTGTTGATGTAGACTCTGTTGCAATAATCGGGGGCAAATTGTGTTGCATAATTTTTCAGTACACTTTATTCTTTGTAATGTAGTAACGATATAAGTTAGCACTTTTATTGGGTTTTTACTTTCTCTCCCTTATACGTAGGCTACATGGAGAAATAACATTTTTTTTGTCCAAATTTGCGATTCAAGATTGTAGTTAAAATATCCATTTTGAGACTTGCTGAAATATAAAAAGTGATTTTAAAATATCTCTGTCTTAAATGTCCAAAGCGTAATTCTACATAATCTCTTTGTTTTTTCAAGGGTCATTACCCCCAAAAAACTGCTAACAACCAAAATTGAGAAAATACCACTTGCATTAAGAAAATTTTGATCACATTTAGGAAAGTTACTTTTATACAATTTGGACTAACAGTTCACTTAATATGTAAAAGAACAAATCTAGGGGCTTAAAATTGTTATAAACGACGATTTTTTAAAATCCAATGCTTTTATAAGAGATGAATGAAACATTTTTTATTTTGTATGCAATCTGCAAGTGTAGCTGTGATCGGCTTGGTGAGTGTTTTACAGCATCTCATCACTTACAACTGAGCCTCTGCATATGGCTATGCCGTATTGAAAAACTAAGTTTTCCTTTGTTTTTCTTCCATGCAATTTGGGTTTGCCCCAACCTTAATAAAAGTTTTCTTTGTTAACAGACAATTTTGAGAGAACCTTAAAGGATGCCACAAGATTCCAGAGAGGAATGCGATCAGTGACCGCTTCAGAAAATGAAGAAAGGGGAACAGGGTTGAGAAAAATCTACCGGAAACAGATGGAATCTGACCAATCAGATGAGGACGAGCCATCCTCAATGTCTTTCCCTTCCCCACCATATTCCCTTCAACATAGATCCACTAAAAAACCTAAATCCCCTAAGAAAACCCTTCCGAAATCTTCCAACCTAAAGCCGGCTACACACCGTTCCTCCCTTCTATCTCTCTCTGCATCTCAAAGTGACCAGCCTGAGCCAAGAGCGTCTACAAGCTCCATGGCAGCAAGTCCCTGCGGGATAGGACTGCGAAGTCATATATGCTTCTCAGCGAAGCCAGTGACGTTAGACTCTATCACTCTTGATTTACGGTATGTAAAATGTCACGTAAGTAGCTAAACAAGTCATAGTTCTCAATCTGAAAAACATTGAATTTATGCACAAACTATTGCGATGAGAGATAAATTGAGACATTGTTGAATTCAAACTATTGATGTAAACCCATTTCTTCCAAAATTTAGGCCGTCTGATTATAAAAACATTAATAATATTTATATGGTTCTGCCTCCAGCATTAATAAAATTCCT
Source organism: Conomelus anceps (assembly GCA_948455865.1). Taxonomy (NCBI): domain Eukaryota; kingdom Metazoa; phylum Arthropoda; class Insecta; order Hemiptera; family Delphacidae; genus Conomelus; species Conomelus anceps. Next base: position 75,863,266 of record OX418217.1, read on the forward strand.
AATATCGACATCCATGTTGTATGCTGTAATGTCTACATCTTAATGTGTCCCTGCCATAGTAAAGTAGATAAAAAAGTTAACTGTAAGTACCATAAAATATACTATATATTTATTGTACCAACAACTTCTCTCTTATTGCTATTTACCGTTGGGTACTGCTTTTAAAACTGACCCATTTAAATTTTTAATTTTGAACAATTAGCCTGCAACATTATTAGTATAATAATCAACTGATATATGTAGACTATATTCAGTGCACTATTCTTGAGCATTAAACATATTGGGACTTTTTTAACAAAGGGTTTTTAGTGTGGTATTGTTATGTTTCAATTATTGATAATTTTTTTAAAAATTTAGTAGAAAAATATTGTAATTTTGAAGAATAGGTTGGTAGAAGAAAAAATTTCTATCTTGAAAAATGGAGTTTTTATTCACGTCAGAAAATGGTGAGGTTATTTTGCCGTACTCTGTATTTACAAATGTTAAATTATTTTATTACTGAATGTTGTAGATGTTCAATACCAGAATACGAGGAGGTTGAAAGAATTGAAGGCCCAAATTGATTCAAAACATATAGAGAAGACTGCTGAAGATCTGCCCATATCAGACGAAGACGGTGGGGCAGAATTCGACATGGGCCTAAATGCTCCATTGGAAACAATGGAAGAATTTAAGGAGTTTGATGAAAAATTATCAGACAAGCAGTTTATGAAAAAGGCTGTAAGTATAAAGTCTTATCTAGCCTGCGTTAAGAAACTCTTTAACATTGATTGATAAAAAAAGGAAATTAATTTTTTTCTATGTATAACTTGTGGTTCGAATCCCACAATAAACTGTAGGTCCAAGGTCCATCTGTCTTCAACTGTTCAGGCTATTAATTACAGTCCTGCCAAAAGAACAAGTCAGCCTTGCTGGTTAGTAACAAGACTACAAGATAACACACTCATTTTTTATGTCTTAAATGTTTCTCCAATTGTTTTATGGGCCTTCTTTTTCTTTAATGTATTTCAAATCGCACTTTAGAAAAATTATTGATTAAATTTAATTAAAAGTTTAAATTGAGTTTTCAAAGGTTTGAACAGTTCTGTAGTTATTGAAAAACCAAGGAGTATGCACATATTAAGGAATATAAATAACTTTTTACATTGTTTTTGCATGCGATGCTTGAATGGCGGTCATCTATCATTTACGGAAAGATTGGTCGCAAAATTAAAAATAAGATAATAGTTAAATTTTTGGATGGTTCTTTCAAACATTTTAATGTGTTACTGAATAAATGTGAAAAAACACTGAATACAAAAATCAGTATGTGTAAACTTAAATTTGATCAGAATGTGTGTTTCCTTTTTTCATAGATGTGGAAGTTAACTGAGCGGGCGGAGATGTCCAACATATCTAAAACTGCTCGCAGTATATACTGCAGCAAATTATGGCAGTCAAGCTCTCGCAGAAATTTAGTTTGAAAGGACAAGTGAGGCGAGATCAGGAGGGGAGGAAGGAGTCATTTGCTTCAACAAATGTAGCATTGTTATTAGAAAGTAAGTTAATTATGCAACTATTTTAAATAGTAATAAGAATATTATTTATTTTCACATATTTGAAGGGATAAAAGTTGTAATGTACCTCAGGTATTAAATAGTAAAGACCCCGCTCATCCATCCTATCTAGACTTGCAATTACTAATATAATTTTTGTCATATACAGCAGCATTATTGTTTCAAAAGACACTGAAGTACTCGAGGTAACCCTTAACCACTTTACCAATTTATTCCAATTTCATAAATACATTTTAAATATTGAGCTATTGTTATGATGTTTGGGATTTGTCCACTATATTCGTCCATTCTCAAAAATTGTTTTAGAATGTTGGAATTATTAACATTTGAATTCATTGCAAAACTAATGCTATCAATAAATATTGAAAAAGTTATGTATGCAAGTTCTTAATATTTAACCATATTGATAGTACAATGATTGATTTTTTATCACTCTGCAGTAATTATTGATACTGGACTAGTTATTAATTTACAAATTAAACTCTGGAACACTTATATATAAATTTGGGTAATAATTATCAAATACAAAGACAAAACAATCTGGTGTGGTGCACTCACACAACTTTCCTTGCCATTATGATATTTCCAATTCAACATTGATTTTTTTTAGAATTTTGGATCATTAATCTGAGGAAACTCAAACACATTTCAGACCACTACATTTCAATATAAATCAATTTGTAATTGTATTTTATATTACATTTTATACCTTTGATATTTGTAAGACGGGTTTTCAAACTTTGTTGCAGAATGTGTGCATCAATTGTGGCCGAGAGAGATCAACTATAAAAAAAATAGATGCTACACTCGCCACTTGGCTTGCCCAGCAAGCATCAAGGATTTCTAAACGGTCAACAAAGGAAAATGGAAAGGAAGAAGATGAAGATCAATTGATGATCAATGATAGAATAGAATAGATACTCTGACAAATTAAACTCTCATAATTTGGGTTTTGGTCATTATTTTTTTTCAACTTTTCTTAGGTTTGCAACTATTGAGCTATTAAAATGTTATCTATTGCCGTGAAAAAAACTTTTTTTTTATCAATTATTTTGGGAGATATGGGCACTCCAAGTTGAAATTTCTGGGTTTTTCGGGGCAACAAAACTTCCATAGGATTTGATATAAACTCTTGATATTTTTTTATGATAAGAACTTACATCAGGGATTTTAATGACATATTTTATATTTCAATAAAAAGTTTGGTTTCCTTGTAATATTTTTTTGAAAAACTCGAAGAATTCTGGGTTTTTAAAAAAAATTATTACAAAAAAACTAAACTTTTGATTGAAATATAAAATATGTCACTAAAATCCCTGATGTAAGTTCTTATCATGAAAAAATTATCAAGAGTTTATATCAAATCCTATGGAAGTGAAAATGAAACTTTGGTTTTGAACAACAAAACTTAACTCATAACCTCAAAAGTTCAAAAACGTTTATTTTTGAACAACAGTTTCATTTTTGCACATGCGCATAGCTGTACGAATCACGTGGATCAAGATCGGTGAGATCATGTGTAAGGGTACCCATTGTCTCTCAAGATGTGCTTGTGACAGTTCACTTTAGTTATGTTCACACTCATCTTCTATATGGAGCTTTTTTGTGGACATGCTAATTCACTTTTTGTGTTACAAAAGTGAGCTTTGATTGTTGGTGTACCTGTTAGGACACATTGTAAACCTTTTTTTATTAAATTAGGAATAATGTCTTTACCTGTGTCTTGATGGATAGCCATGGATTTCACTGTTACATCGAAATAAATGAATATTTTTTTTCACATATAAAAGACATTGATATACATAGATACCTGGTAAAGACATTATTCCTAATTTAATAAAAAAAGGTTTACAATGTGTCCTAACAGGTACACCAACAATCAAAGCTCACTTTTGTAACACAAAAAGTGAATTAGCATGTCCACAATTGGCCCACAAAAAAGCTCCATATAGAAGATGAGTGTGAACATAACTAAAGTAAACTGTCACAAGCTTGAGAGACAATGTCTCTTAGTTTCCTAATGATAAAAATATTTTTGGAAATTTTAGGAGTATTTCCAAAGTTTATGGTCAGATCCTGAGTTTTATCCAAGTTGAGAAACAATTTGATTGCATTACACCAGTCAGAAAAAACATTTACTTTTGCTAAAAGGGTATCTTCAATTTGTTATTATTTTGGAATAAATGTATTTGTTTTGTGAATTTTCTTCAATTTTGGAATAAATGTATTTGTTTGTGAATTGTCTGCTCTTTTTTATTATGAATCCCACATATTCTAAAGATTGTAATTGTTTGTTATGATGGTGTGCCCAATTATACACACTTGTTTCATAAAAATGCTTGTTTTCGTGCTTTTAATGATTGATATGTAATTTATGAATATTTTAGTAAAATTATTATTTATTAAAAGGTGTTAATTAAATATATTTATGAACATTTTTTTCTTATAAATTTGTATTTACAGACATATTAACTACTAGCTGTACATGTTCAATAAACTTTTTTTACAATACAATAAAATAAAAAACTTTTCTTTGTATTTACATTTTTTATCAAATAAAATAATTAAATAGATTCTTATATTCTAAGTGGAAGCTTTAATAAATGGAAATCTATTTTACATTTATTAAAGATATTTTAAGTAGTAATAAATATGTATAAAGTACATTACAAGTGGACATTTTACACGACAAAAAATGTATTTTATACAAGTCCAATACCATATTAATACATATTTAATGGAGATAAAATATGTATAAAATATATTCCTAGTGGACACTTTACATGGAAAAATATGTATTTAATATAAATTAAATATCAATTTTGTATATGTTAAATACTTATTAATTTTATATAAAGTGGGGGAAAATATGTAAAAAATACAAATTAAATACATATTTTTCTACAATTTAAATATTATAAATAGGTATTTTATACATATTTTATTGGTATGAAATTGATATTAAATATATATTTTACCGTGTAAAGTGTCCACTTGTAATGTACTTTATACATATTTATTACTACTAAAAATATCTTTAATAAATGTAAAATAGATTTCCATCTATTAAAGCTTCCACTTAGAATATATGAATCTATTTAATTATTTTATTTGATATAAAATGTAAATACAAAAAATGTATGATGTATTTTATACATATTTTTTCATAATTAAATATATATCAATATGATATTTGATAACATATTAAATATATATCTGTGCTACTAGGGCTCACAAAGTCTGGAAGATGATATTGGTTTCCATTTGTCATGACTACAATTTTGTTACTAGATTTCTCTCCTAGAGTTATCAGTGGGAAAATGGAACATTCGAAAGCCTCGACATCATTGACCGAACGAAGTGAGGTCTATACTTTAAGACGATCAGCATTTCCTCTGTCTGTCTCTCTGTCTCACGATTATGGATGAACGCCTAAACCAATTGTTATGATTTTTCATAGGGATGTTCCTTATTCCTAGGCCCAGCGATGTATGTATTTTATTTTTTCAAATTCAATATGGCGGCCAAATTTTTTTCAAATGAAGCAAAACTGTATCAATATGAGCATCCTTCTTATATACAGTTGGTGGGGTATGTACTGATTTTGTAGCATTCTTGTAGTGCATTTATAAACAGGAAACTCAGTATAGTGGAATCAGGAAACGTAGTACTGATACAGAATTACTAAAAATCCGGTTTAGTACAAAGTAACTAAGTTTCAGTTTAGTTGTAGCACAGACAACTAAGAGAACATGAGAACCATGCATGGTTCTCAGATGGTTCTAAGATGCATGAGAACCCTCCATTTTTCTCACTGTCTCTCAAATGAGGGGTGATTTTTAAGGGGCGTCAAAAACTTTGTTTTTTTTCAATATTGATTTGTTCTGTAATCTGTGGTTGTAGATTGTATCTGGCAAGCGCGCGCGCGCGTGTGTGTGTGTGTGTGTGTGGGTGTGTGTGTGTGTGTGCGTGCTTGGTCCTGTGAAGTGTGTTTACACAACACATTCTTTATAGTCTGGGACTGCCTATGTCTCCACATAAGTTATTCTTTTAATTCGACTTTTTTAGATGTTCCAAAATATTTTTTAGGTCAGTGTTGTATCTGAATTTGTATTTTATTTGATAAAATGATAGAACATAATTAATAGAACATTGAATAATCATAGCATTAACCAGTCCATTTTTCGAATGAAGAGTTTCTTATGATTCCATGGCAACCAAATGAATCATCTGTTTGATCATTTGAAATATAACACATGACACTCTCCCACGCTTATTTTAAAAATAAATTTAAGTATACATAGCACTTTATAACAATAATTATGTAATATAGTCTCTTAAATATTGTGGAGGTTGGCGTTGACGTCTTGGTCTGTTTTGCTGTATTGGTTCCGCATCCAGTGGAATCAATGGTTCAACGTCTGGTATAACAACTATTGGTCTATTGTTCTGTTGGTCCCCATCCTGTTCAACTCTGATTTCTGAAGGGAAAACATAGGAGTTTTCTGTATTCCTAGGGTTAGCCTCTATATCACTCACATTTGGTGTTGTTTGTGGTTTGTTTGGTTTCACTTCACAATATCTCAGTTGGTCAATGTGCCTCTTGATTAGGCGATCTTCATCCAACTCGATTTGATAGTGTAGGCTGCCCAATCGTTTTTTAACACAACCAAATTTCCATATTGTTTTATTGTTAGTGTACCAATGAGACTGCACACGATCTCCCACGCTTAACTGGCGTTTCACTGGCAAAATTGTCTTGTTTTTTGGTGCTGCTTCTGGAGGAAGCAATAAATCGAGCTTAGTTCTTATTTGGCGTCCCAAATATTGTTCAGATGGAGACTTCCCTGTTTGCAGAGGTGTAGCTCGGTAACGGAACAATATGTCTCTTACTTTATCATGAATGGACATAGTCTCATATGACATGGACTTCAATTTCTGTTTAAGTGTCTGTACATTCCTTTCTGCTAAGCCATTTGTGGCTGGATGTCCAGGTGCTATTGTCTTCTGCACAATTCCATTCATTTCACAAAATGTCATGAATTCAGAACTTGTGAACGTTGTTGCATTGTCTGAGACAATTATCTGTGGTAGCCCATGGATGCTGAAAATATCCTTGAGCATCCGTATTGTCGATGTACTGGTAGGTGGATCTTTCTGGATCTTGACTTCTGGCCATTTGGATTTTGCATCAATCACAATGAGGAAAAAATACCCTAAAAATGGTCCAGCATAATCAATGTGTATTCTTTGGAAGTTAGATGCTGGCTCCTCCCAGTGATGGTTGGAAATTGGCGTTGGACTGGATCTAATTTCAGCACAGCTCCTACATTGCCGGACAAGATGTTCAATATCTTTGTCAATATTTTTCCAGTAACAGTATCGTCTTGCAAGATTTTTCATCTTCACTATTCCTAGGTGTGTATGGTGAAGTTCATCTAGAACACTGGAACGAAGATTCTTTGGTATTACTATCCTGTGACCCCGGAATAAGATTCCATTTTGTAGTGTATATTCTACATTGTAACATTTGCCAGATAGTAATTCCTCTTTTAACAACAATAGTTCAGAGTCATTTTTGGTTTCTGCAGCAATCACTTCACTTGTTATGGTGGCTGTTGATATTTGATTAATTGTCTGAGAGTGAATGATGTCATCATCTTGCAAAATGTTACTTCCTCTCAGTTTTAGAGGTGCCCTTGAAAAATAGTCAGCATTAGAATGTTCCTCACTTTTTCGGTCTTGGATTCTATAGTTATATTCACTGAGAAATGCAGCATATCGAAGTAGTCTAGAAGATGTCATAGATGGTATTTTTGAGTCATGATGAAAAATTCTTGCTAATGGTTTATTATCTGTGATAAGTGTGAATTCATTTCCATAAATATATGAGTGGAATTTTTGTACTGCAAATTTAATGGCTAGTGCCTCCCTGTCCAACTGACTATAATTTTGTTCTGCTACTGTCAGAGATCTGGATGCAAATGCTACTGGGCGTTCAACATTTCCTACTATATGAGATAGAACACCTGCAACTCCTGATGGACTGGCATCACATGCTACAGTTATAGGTAAAGATGGATTGAATGGCATCAATACTCTGTCACTTGCAATTTCATTTTTCAGGTTGACAAAAGCAGACTCACAGGAGGGTGACCATTGGAACTTCTTATCCTTTTTCAATAAACACCTCAATGGATATGTCCTTGTTGATGCATTTGGGATGAACCTGGAATAGTATGTAATCAGACCTAAGAAATGTTTAACCCCTACAGCATCCTTTGGTCGAGGGGCATGAATGATTGCTGCTACCTTGTCTGGGCATTTTGAAATCTTGTTATGCTCAATAATATAGCCAAGATAAGAAATCTTTTCCTTGAAAAACTGACACTTTGATTTATTTATGTGCAAGTTGAATTCTTGTAGTTGTGTAAGACAGGAGGTTAGGTTTTGTATACAGTCTGCCAATGTTGGTCCATGTACAACAATATCATCAAAGTAAGTTGTGACACCCACCAGTCCATTAAGTATTTGATCTAGGATACGATGGAATTCACTTGGTGCCGATTTTATCCCAAAGGATAATCTGTTCATACGAAATGTACCACGATGTGTTGATATAGTTTGTACATTTTTACTATCTTCATCAACAGCCACATGTAAATAGGCCTTGAAGAGGTCTAGTGTACAAAAGAACTTTGAATCTCGAAGGTTGTGAAGTATTTCATCAATCTTTGGTATTGGGTAGTGAGCTGCTTGTAATTGAGGGTTGACAGCAATTTTATAGTCCACACACAGACGCACTTTCCCATCTGGCTTAGGCACCACAACTAGAGGTAAGCCCCAATCAGTGCAGTCTATTTTCTCAATGATGCCACCACGTTCCAGGACATCAAGCTCCTCATCAACAGCTTGACGCAATGCAAAAGGTACATTACGTGCCTTTAGAAACACAGGTTTTGCCTTATCTCTAAGTTTCAATGAACATGTAAACCCTGGAATTAAGCCCACTGTTGGTTCAAATATATCAGAATATTTCTTGAAAATGTCATTGATAGTATCTTCAATTGAGCATGAATTGATTTCCATAGTGTTTGGGGTTTGAGGTTCATCAAGATCAGGTAAGTTGATTTTTAAACGGCGAATCCAAGTTCGACCCAGTATGGGTGTAAAATTATTTTGTACTATAAACATTACATCCGTTGTTTTCATACCTTTGTATTGAATTGGAACTTGCACAAAACCCAATGGTTCAAAAATACTATTAGTATATGATCGAAATTTTATATTTGTAGTTTGCAGTTTGTTGTTTAAACCAAGGTTATTATAGATGTGTTCTGGCAAGAGTGTGTAACCTGCGCCAGAGTCTACCTCAAAGCGTTGTACTTGATCTTCAATATGAATATCCACATAGTATTTTCCAGCATTCTCGATTGCACAAGATGCTCCACTGAATATGTCAATAATTCGATTACTCCTAGAGAGATCATGTATATGTTGAATATCTGCAATATAATCATCATGTTGGTATTCAACTGCTTGTACCTTTTCATTTGACTTATTCTTTGTAAGTGTAGTGATACAAACTTTTGCAACATGACCCCTGCGATGGCATAAGTCACACTGTAGCTTACTGGTATTAATGCGACAGTCACGAGCTATATGGTTTGATCGACCACAACGTAAACACATATTCTCAATACCTAATTCATGAAGATTTAATGTAGGCCGGGAATAATTATTCGAATTAAACTGTTTTGGTGTAGTATGACTAGATGGCCGCGAAACTCTATTGATAGATTCAACACTTGATTGTGAAGAACCCAGTTGCGACAGCTCTTGATTGCCTACCCGAGAAGCTTCAATTATTAAGGCTTTTTCTACTGCCATTTCAAACGTCAGATTTGGAATAATAAGCAATTGTTCTCGTATATGTGAGCTCCTAAGTCCACGAAGAAATTGAGCACGCAAGAATAAATTAGCAACTGATGTCTTACACTCACAATTAAAGTCACAAGTTGAGATAAATGTGCGCAACGATGTGATGTAGTCAGATATGGATTCTTTCTCTGATTGGAAACGAGACAAGAACCGGTGTTGCTGAACAATAACATTAGGTGCTGGGGACAAATGTTTTTCTAGAGCAATAATTATTTCGTCGTATGTCATATCTGGAGGTAATCTAGGTGCCACCAATGAACAAAGTAAATTATAGTGTTCACAGCCAATACAATTTATCAAAATTGTGGCACACATAGATTTATCTTCAAAAACATTTTTCATACGTAAGTAGTTTTCAAATCGGTTCTTATATTGACGAAAAGTCTCTTTTGTAGGATTGAAATTTTCAAAATTATTCAACAGTATCATGTTACTGCTGCTCGCAATGTTGGTTGATGCCCGTTGCGATTGCGATTGTGAAAGTAATGAAGCAATACGCTCATTACTCGTTGTTAGAGCTGCTAACAACGCAGCGAATTGATTTTCGTCCATCTTGACAAATATAAATATAATTTATTACTTACAGTTCGTTAGTATATTAATCTTCATTGCACTCTACGATGTCTGTATTTACTTCGTCGCCACTTTGTTGTATCTGAATTTGTATTTTATTTGATAAAATGATAGAACATAATTAATAGAACATTGAATAATCATAGCGTTAACCAGTCCATTTTTCGAATGAAGAGTTTCTTATGATTCCATGGCAACCAAATGAATCATCTGTTTGATCATTTGAAATATAACACATGACAGTCAGACAATATTATGATTAAAAAATATAATGTACAGCTGCAAAGAAGAACCAGATAGTATATTTAATTATGTTGATCATTACAGGTGAAAAAACAATTGTAATTTTAGTTGGTGAAAATCGGGAATGGAAGATGGATGAGAAAAAGTAAATAAATTCATCATTTATTTGATGAATAATTTCTCTTTTTTATTGCTGGACATTTATTGATATTAAAAGCTGCTAAAAATGCATGAGAACCCTCAATTTTTCTCACTGTCTCTCAAACGAGGGTTGATTTCTAGGGGGCATCGAAAACTTTGTTTTTTTTTAATATTGATTTTTACAGTTTCTGTCCTCAATAAAAGATTAAGGAATTAAAATCGAGTTGAAAACGCTTGAAAATGTCATCCCTTTTAGAGTGAGTGTTGAGCAAGTGAGGTCTCCTGTTCACACTTAAGCGGTCCATATAGACGACCAACCTAGTCGCCAACTCAAGTTGTCAACTTGGTGTCCTTGGTTATGTTGGAGTTCATGTTGCGTGTCTGTGGCTAGGTTGGTGGCTGCAGTTTTGGTTGGAGTGGAGGTTGGTGTTGAAGTTGCAGGTTTTTGAAGTAGATCAAAAACTTTGGATTTTCTGTGGGCGGAGCCTTATGTTGGCGAACCTGTTGTAGTGTCTGTGGGCAGGTTGTCAACTAGGTTCACAACATCAGTTGAAATCTCGTGTCATCTCGTACACTTGTTGTCCAGTTTCTTGATAGATACACATTGTAGTTTTTATATTTGACATTAATTTTGTTGGTTAGTTTTTACTTTTTAATGATTAGTTCGTTTTTACTTTTTTTTTAAATTTAGTTAACTTTTTTCAATTATAATAATGACGACGACAATCCAAAATAATGATCTTTGGAATGATTTCTTTGTACTGCTGAAAGAGCTTCCAGAATTCTGGAAATTAAAGTCAAATATTTTTAAAGATAGACTAAAAAAGAAAAATGTGTGGGAGAAACTATTGCAAGTTCGATCGATCCTGCTGCTAATGCAGATAGTTTAAAAAAAATAATCGCCAACATTAAAACTTGCTACCGTAGAGAACTAAAAAAAGTGAATGCAAGTGTCAGGTCAGGTCCTGGGGCTGAGGACGAATATGTGCCCAATTTATGGTATTTTGATCTACTTGACTTCCTCCATAGAAAAAATAACAAAAAAAATACGGTATATATATATAAAATAACAAAGGGTTCTGACTCATTAGTTCATCAAATTATACTTTTATTCCAGTGTTTATTATAGAGTCTCAAACCTACTCACAGAGGAGAGGACAGAGCTGCCAATCTCATAATCAAGTTTTTGATGTTGTTGAGGTCGATTAACTGAAGTTTAACTGTCGATAAAAATATCGATATTGTATGTATCGATATTGCGAACCCTAAAGGTCCACTCTGTCGCAGGCCCACTCTGTCGAGAGGAGAAGTAATAGGAATAGACCAATAAGTCTGTCGCTGCATGCACCCGTCAGACTGGGACTACTCAGGAATGTGGACAAGTCTGTCGTCAGCGTAAAATAAAAATCGACCTACTTTGTCGTCAGCGTAAGATAGAAATAGACCACCTCTGTCGTCGACTGCTTTTGGCGTCGTCCCGATTCATCCACGATACTAGGACGGCGTTTTTAAATAATAGTGTTTCAAATGGTCATGTATAATGATCAAGTATTTTTTCCCAGTTTTAAAAAGGAAAAATACAGTAATTCTGTCCATTCTATCACATTTATCAAAGAAAATACTTGAGCTGGATAGAATCCAAGGTTTCATTTTTTTAAGGATATTGAAAATATTTTGAAACATTTACAAATCACAATTTTTTTAGAGCAGTGCTGTTGTTCAATGTAATGGAAACACCGGAATTCTTTACACTTCATGGGAGAAATCAGATTCTAAACTTAATTTTTATTTCCGCTATAAATTAATAATAATCTTAGCTTAGCCTATTTAAATTTAATATATCTCAACAATTTTTCAGGATAAGGTAAATTTTATATAGGGCTAGATGATAGATTAGTCTGAATTTTAATTTTCAAGTTAGTTTCGTTTTATTTAAAATTTGTCTCTTAATTTTTATTCACTAATAAAATGTTTAGCAAAAATATGAGTGGGTATTTTTTGGTAGGTTTTTGAGGTAGGTTTGTTAAAGAATAATAAAGAGATGAAAAAAGTGAAACCAGCTATGAAATTAGTTTTATTGCCATATCTCAATTGTTTATGAATTATTTTTTTAAATAATGCAGCTGGTTATCCCTTCCTGTTCTTGAGCCACAAGGACCCAGGGTGCAGTTAAGAAAACAGTGAAACAACGCGGTCAGACTACAGCAAGTTAATTAGTAATAAAACTATCACTTACCGAAGGTGACTTCAATGTGGACTGTAAAGTAGGTGGTAAAGTTGACGACTTCTTGCACGAGTAGATTTCTTGAAATGTATGTAATTTTGAATCATATATGTGTATTAATAACTAATACCATTTCATAAAAATAAGGTTTCAACATTGAAAACGTTAGAGTAACATTTTTGTAGCCATTGCTTGTAACTATTATTTCTTAATTTTTTTGTCCAGATGGTTGCTTGAAACGTTTGGGTAACGTTATTGTTACCAAATCTTGTGACAAATCTTGAGAGTTGAGTATGGTTTCTTGTAACGTTTATGCAACGTTTTTGTTACCATATTGGTAATCATTATGTTTTCTGTTACCCTGTGACCATAATGTAACGATATTGTAACGTTTCTGTTTACGCTTGTGTTGACTTATGATGCCTGTGATAACCTAACCTGGTGCTTACAGTCTAAAATATTAAATTAGATTCTTATATTTGAATTTTGAACAAAACTGTCATTCATTTTATTACTTTAACATCATATTGGAAAGAGTTTACTCAGATGAATAGAGGGCTCCTCTTAGTATTTATTTGTTTATAGATTAATGAGTTATGAAAAGTTCAAGATTAGAAGGTACCCGGATATTAGGCAGCCGCGGTGGCGTAGTCGGCTAGAGCTCTTTTCTCTGATTGGCAACACTGCTTTTGGCATCTAATCCTGCAATCAAGAGAGTTCGATTCTCATTGAGCCTTGTATATTTTGTGTAATTATTCACCTCATTACTATTCATGCTCAGCAAGACTATTCTCCGCTCTCAGCAGATTCATGTTGGCATCATCATAGAAAACGTGTATATTTGCTATTCTTTTGAAACTCGGATTTCAAGGCCGGTAATATCAAGGCCATGAATTTTATCATCTGCCAGTCTTTGTTTCAAATAATAATTAGTTTCCTACAACTGCTAGTGAAAAATATTAGTTTTCATGCTGAAAATATTGAATATGTGTGCTAAAACAAATGAAAAATCAAAATTTCCTATTTTAGAGAAAAACGCTCTTTTTTGAAATACTGATGTATGTTATAGGGAATTCACATCATTTTGAACTCGTTATTTAGTGCCAAATTGTATAGGGAGTTTTGCCAAGTTAAAATTATTATACTACATAATTGTTATGCTAATCCATCTGATGAATGATTTTGGAAATATTTTGCAACACAAAAAAGTGTTAAAATTTCGATGCTTTTCGAGAGTTTTGGGTGTAACATAGGGTTTCCGCTGGTGCAATATTAGTTTCCGACTACTCACGTGTCCAAAAAACATACAAGAAAATCAATACTAATACAGTATAAGTTTTGCAAGCAGGAATGCATAAAATTACTGAACTTTGCCATTTCCTTCACAAAGATTTTCATGACAGTAAGAAAGCTGATGTCTTTTGAAGTTTTGAATGTCGTGATAATTTCGCGGCATGGAGCAGTGCATTCATGCAGCTGTTTGGTTATTTTATTGCTCGTGTTGGCAGCAATGAGCTGTATGACGAATAGAAACTCGAAGCACCCAGCTAGGCCAGCTTACGGGTTACGGGATTCGGGATCAGAATCGGTACCATAAAGATTATATATGGATTCTTTAAATTTTTGAAGCCATGGAAGTTGAGATGTATTTGTATTTTTCTCATTATCCTGTGTGTTTATGAAGTTTATGGATTCGTGATATTTATTGTTAGTTTATGAAACTAATTTTTATAAATAGGTAAGAGCTCGCTTTACCTTGTTCGGTAACGCCTATTGAATTTTCTATAAAAACATTCTACTTTTTATATAAATTATGGAATCTTAGTCATTTTGCTATTTGTTATACTATTAGATCTTAACAAATTATAATAAATAATGGTGATAAGCTATATGGTGAATAATCATTATTGGCATGTCACCGTAGGTCATGCCTGTCTGCGTTCGGTCTTTCAGAACAAAGTATTAATGTTCACCGTACGTAAATAATGGTTATAAATAAAGCCAAAGAAATGATCCATGAGATTTCTATTTTATAACTTACACAATCCAACTCATCAAAAATCGTGTTAAAGTCACAAGTTTTGAGTTTGATCAGGTTAGCTTTAAGCTCCAATCTATTCATGTTTTTGACTAGCAATTGTCGTTTAGTAAATTGGTATTGTTTTACTATAGTTATCTGTGATAACTTGAACATTTTCCGGTACGGGTAGCTAATTTCTCGGTGAAACCATTGATTAACTTCGCGTTACTTGATAACTTAGGCATCATCTAGCTTTTAGTTGATACTTCCAGAATAGGTACCACTGTAAACTTTCTTTGTGATTGATTAATGTTTGTAAAGGGGGGGGGGGATCAATTTTGACGAAATTTTATACTTGCTGAATATTTCGCGCAGTTCGATTAAGTAAGATTTTAGGTTAGGGAAAAGGTTCAGTTTTTTTAGCAGGGGTTTTAATATGATAGAATTGATTTTACCAACAATTTCAGTGATATATTGGGTTCAGTGATGTATTGCTGAATAAAATATTCAATATTCAATTCTGAGGATAATATTACTTGAAGTAATAGACACGTTTTTAGACTTCCATATCTTTTAACTTATTTATTTTTGATATTGATCACTTGGTCTAATCACAATCATGTAACCCCATGTTTTTAACTAGTAGATTGATTAGAATTAGGAGATTAACCAAGTAAACAATTCTGGAGGTTGTTGGTTCTGTGCGCAAAATATTTTTGGTAGAATTGACAAGTTCTAGCTCTCTGATGATGGTTCTTCAATTTCAGCTCAATGAAACTGAGTTTAATATTCGTGCTCTATCTAACACTGAGTTTTGTATCAGTTCAGCTTACCTCATCATTGAAATGTAGATGGAGGCTTCGATCCGGTTCAATTTTGTAATAGCCCATGCTTATTCGATTTTATATTACTAGGCCTATAACCTTATAATTTATATTAAATCTTCAGTTTAAATAATGCCGTATTTATTTCCAATTATACTTTTAAAAGCTGAAAATAAAGGGGGATTTCTCAAATCCTGATGTTTGCTATTAGGACGTTTTGCACTTGGATGTTTGGCATCAAAAGTCCAAATTGAATGGTTTATGACTAGTAAATTATTAGGTCAAATGTAGAACATCACTTGAGAAATAACTTACTGTGCAGGGATGATAATCGAAGAAAATATGTATTTGATGGTTTAGTATAAATGAATATGAATTTAAAATATTCTTTTATTTCTTTTATACATTTCAATTTATTTCCCCTCGTTACATTTCACCTCCGAAAAGCACAATGAATGCCTCCCTCACTCACTGTATCTTGCTATAACATTGCACTGTCTACTTCTGATTTTACATTTTAACAGCTCAAAACTCATACTTAAATAATTTTTTTTGTAGCTTAAAATGTCTGAAGACGTGAAAAGTGCTGTAGACTGTGCCAGCCCAGTCACCTCTGCGGCCAATCAGCCCCCTTCGCCCTCAATGGCTAGACCAGCAACACCGCCTGAGAAGTTGGCGCGCTCCAAGCTTTCTGATGAGCAGCTAGAATCTATCGCTCTAGATGAACTTGTTCGGTCGTGGAGGATCCAGGACATGTATATCGACTCGCTTGAATCACAAATTTCCAGCAACGAAGGTATATTTCATAACATTCTTGAGCTCAGATGTTTATTCTATTAAATAAGTGAATTCTTAGTAAAAATTCCAATCAACTATTCTATTATAATACTTGTCTATTTTTTATTGTATCTATACTTCACGCCATCAAATTAGGCGGTTGGAACAAATTGCGGTGTTGCAAAAATATCAGACTGCAGTGACAAAGCAACTGACTGCTAGCATCCAGTGTCAGACTTGTTGGGGCTCGGATGCCACGGCTCGATTATTGTTGCCAACTCGTACATTGAGGTTGGTGAATCTGTACTATCAGCTGCTGGCATAGTCCCGTATATATTGCAGCACTACTATTTGTTCCAGCCGTCTAATTTGACGGCGTGAAGTATAGGCATTGCATTCAATGACAATTAACCATGGTGTAATATCATTACTACTGAAATAAATTACTTAAAATACTTCAAGAATATGGCTCAGGTTTTGTATTGCTCAATGAAAACTTGTATTAAATTGTATTATAACTTGGATATTATAACACATTGTCGGATAATGTATTTCTTTAGCATTGCTTGCTTGTGTATTAGAACATCATTTTTTATTTGTTTAATTCTTATGAATATAGGTATGCACATTTTACTGATTTCAATAGCCTCTATTTTCAAATTAATGGTGCTTAACAGAAATTGCCCATGACTTCAACGAAATTTTTCAGACGTTTTTTCAATAATTTTTGAGAATTGTGACTAGTGTCTGCTACTACACTTCGACCTGTTTATTGCTAGTGAAAGTGGCGTTTCATTGATTGATTTGAAATGTGCTACGTCAGTGGTTTTTAAAAGTGTTGTGAAGTGTTGAATAAAGGCTACGTTTTATAATTTATATTATTGTCCGTTTGTATTTTATATTGTGTATTTTAATTATAGCAGTATCTTCCTAACGGTATATTTTATCATTGTTTTTAGTTATGCTTTAAGAATATGTTTTCGGGATTAAAAATAGTTGCTTCTGATGTATTTTCTGTATATTCTTAAAAACTATATATATTCTTTCTGTTGCAAAATGTGAGTTGCGACTTTTCGATGAAGAAAATGCTCATTTTGTCAGAGTATGTGCATTGTAAGCTAGTGATTACAATTTATTTCTTTAGGTAATTAAAGTGGGAACATTCATTCACATTTATATTGTCATTATATATATTATTACAATTTCTATGTGTCTCAATATTCTATGAATATTCATGTCTAATAAAATCTAGCGAATTCAGTAGAATCTAGGTTCAAGGCTCTTTCATGAAGGGCATCAAAGCCCCTGATTTTTTAAATCAAATTATAATGAGTGGAGCCTACTGTAACTAAACACTTCTTCTAAAACTAAAACACTTCTTCTTACTAAACACTAACTTCTTGGTTCGCTCCACATTAAAATAAATCACTGGAATGGAAGTTGAGATGAATAATCATTGAATTTTTTAGGCTTTAACTTTCTCTGTAAAATATTGTTCTATAGATACTATTAATTACAGTATTATGCGAAATGAAAGAGTTAGTTGAGCTCTGTTAACATTCTTGTGAAAATATTCAAAACGCAGGCTCTTGGATTGGTAGCGGTATCAAGCTTTTGAAAAGTTATGTATAGCCGTATAAAACTTTTTGTACCAATTGATTTGATTTTTTTCATGATTCTGTTATTTTGAAGTCATTGCCTTAATATTATTGATCTTGAGGCATAATTTATCAGTATTTGTGCTTTGAATAGAATTAAATTCATTTCTATTAGGCTATTTACAACGTATAGTTAGTATCATGCCACTTTTCTACAGCATCTATATAATATATTGAAAGTTGAAAAAATCTCGTTTATTATGTCTTGTAAAAAAAATGATTCGAAGTAGTGACTGAACCTTGGAACAACGCAAAATGACCTATACATTATTCACATTATCTGTGTGTGGTATTGAATAATTCACTAATAGCGGATAGAGTTAGCTATTCGCTAAGTGTATGCAAATCAGGACTGCGATCCACATTTGGAAACCAAAAGATTCGTATTACTAGAAATAGAGATACACAGCAGATAAGTTCCTGTAGTATTCACTTTCCAGTGGACCATAGACTCAAATTAGCAGTATACAACCACAGCTAGTGTTTCTATTAACTAAGTGAGTATATATTTTTTCTCAATTTCGAGGATTGGGTACAACTGCTTCAAAATTATTGCATTTTAAGCAGCAAATGGAATAGACAGTTTCGTGCTGTGCACTGCAAGATCTGTTCTGCGGAAAACCCGTGAATGCAGCCATTTGTTCATCGCTTTGATTGGAGTGTGTATGTTGCACTTTAAACTGAAGTTTGTTTCAGAATCACCAATGATTAATTTCAAATCTTCCCACTAAAAATGTTTTAGTGTATTCGCCTACAGGTATGGACATTAATCTATTTTATTGATAAAATCTGGTAATTATCTCATAAACTTGAAGTTTATTTGAAGTTGAATGCACTTTGATAACTTATCTCATAAAACATTTTAATTAGCAACCTCATTGCTTTAAATTTAACCGATCTTGAAAGCAAAATATTGAGATATGTGAATTCCTAGCTTATTTGTATAATATATTATCGCTAATCACTGAGAATTGATTGTTATATCCTAATGCAAATAGTTTGGTCCGTTAATTATGATTTTTGGAGCTGGTTCATGCACTAATCTCATTTTATTTTTAATATGATTTGGATGATGTAAATACTTCATACATTGTTTTATAAAGTTTTATGGAATTTTGGTTGATGTGATGAAATCATTTTATGGACTAACTGAAGCGTCAACAGTAACGTATACTTTAATAACAATCTTCAAGTAATTGTATTCCAGAAGGTATGTTTGAAGGCTTGTTATGAACTTCTAAATTGCAATTACATTGATAATTATCCAACTGCCAATCACAGTTCTCAAATGTTTGTAATATGTACATTAGAGTCAGGTTACAATGTTATTTTCCATTCGTTAGCATTTCTCATCTGATGTAAAGCAAAACAAATATAGAGCTTCTCAAAATGAACATTTGATTAATTATCTGTTACAAGTAGATCTTTTACAGCTAGATCTGATTAGTTATCTGTTACAGCTAGATCTGATTTGGAAAAAAGTAGTTACTATGGAACTTACAATATTCACACTGATTTGTAACCAATAATAAAACATCAAGTACTGTATTGTGAATACGAATGAAAGCTTCTTTCCTTTTTCAATATTTATTATGTTACTCGTGTTTAAAATTGAAAATTTCAGTATTTTTCAAGTCTTATCATCTTAGATATTTTGAATGTGGTCAGATCCATTTCAAATCTTCCCCATTACTCAAAATTTGGAATATACCAATCGTTCTGCATGTTTTGATTCATACTGAGTCCCTAGACGTACATAGTGACTTTCCTGAAACTATTTCAAAGAGAAACAACCAATTAGGTTGATGATTATTGTGGGATAGATAACCATCATCTTTCAGCTATTTAAATTTGTCAAATTTAAAAAATATCTACATGTGGTACATGGTACGTTATTTAAAAATAATATTTAAAAAAAACGAACTTCAATTTTTGAAGGAGTTCCATCAAATACTTTTTTTCTGTTTTCAAAAGGAAATGCATAATGGTTACAATGATTATGTTGAAATAAATGTTTATAATAAATTGCATAATAATGATGTACGTTATCAGTATTTTCAGGTAGCGTAGGTAGTCAATTGTGAAGTATTTAATGATTGTTCAATTTAATTACACAACCAATTCCATAGAACTGCTGCATTGAATTATATAATTTTAGTTCAAATTTCTTTTAAATTAGATATATTTCGAAATAATAAAATCAGAAAAAATATCAAGCACCGTGTGCTACTTGCCATGTATTATGTGATTGTGAGGTGTAATTTAGGAATCCTAGAAATTACTTTCTTCAGAGTTTGGAACTAGAAATATCGTTCTAGATTAGTGCGATGTGATTGACTGCGCGTATATAGTCGAAAAGATCATCTCAAGGAACTCGTCGATTAACAATCTAAGAAATCTGAATTAGATGGAAGTTTCTTTTTGTAATTAGTATAAGTCATGCTCTTATTGTTTTAAGTATTTGATAATATTGTCGAATTTATGTACTTGTTGAACGTTAAAACTACCAATTGTCTAGTTGAATTTATGGCTTTATAATTTTTTATGAAGTGGTTATTTTTGTTTTTTTCCTTGATGCAGATTAAACTATACATTCGATCCAGATTATACAATTATTTTTTATTAGTTTGTCTTTTCAGACGTTATTTGCATTTTCAGATGAAGTAGGTAGTCAATTGTAAAGTATTTAATGATTGTTAAATTTAAATACCATGTTGAAAAATAAATAATCTGTCTTTATTGTTTTCAATATCTATGGAAGAGCGCATTTGGAGCGAAAGGCAATGGAAGGTCGATGCCGATCATGGATGATGATGATAGCACAGTCGGAGAGAGACTTGCTGACGTCACTGCTTGATTTTCAGCTAGCACGCTGCAGATGCACAGCTAAGCTCCTAAGCGCAACTTCCTTCTCATCGTGTGATTTCCAGTGAAAAGTTTTTCTGCCGTTTAGTGCTTTGTGTCGTTTCTCTGCTGCTATTTTCGTGATTTAGTTCAGTGCTCTGATCACTATTGTTTATAATTTAGTGCCAAGGAAATTTTCAATCCCATATGAAGATCTCATAACATTGGTACTTGACATGTAAATTAAGAGCCTACAGCTAGTTTGATGATAGCATGTCAATTGAGACCTGTAAACTCTAACCTTTGATATTTATTTTTTGTATACATTTTCAATTTTTTAGTTTCATCAATGGAGTATTAATAGGCATCGGATTCTCAGGTCTCATTGCTTTCCCCAATCACAGTGTAGATCTTCACATGGGATTTTTCACTCAAGATAATGGTTAGCACGTACGATTGAATGGTTAATATTTTTCTCACAAAGTCTCTAAAAGTTCTTTATTGAACTATGAAGCCAATCGAAATAGCTACTATTATTCTTATCTTACCGCTCAATAGTGCGTGCCAATCTGTTTAAGCTAATTAATAGTGTTTAGGAAGCTAAATGTTAACATTAATCTGTGACATCCTTTATGGAGCAGATTATTCAACTACGTCTGTCTTCGCTAACCTAGCAAAGACGTTGTCGATTTAGCTTTCTAAACGTTATTAACAAAATGGAAATTTTTAACATTTGGTCTCAATGATTGTAAAATTGATGAATAATTATTGTGAGTTATGTAATGTGAGTGCACAACGTTCTACAGTGCTGTGTTGTGTAGTCTGCAAGGTGTAAAAATTTCGCGTTGGTCTGAAATAAATCACGTGTATCATGGAGATTGCCGTTATCAATCATAAGTGAAACAAGTGCGTGTAGCTATTTAGTGGTAAAGAAGGAAGATCATCTGATCTGCGAAGCGGGCGTCACGCTCCTCACGCTCACTCTCTATCTCTTTATAAAGCTCTCTGTCCTCCTCGACTGCCCCCGCTGCCCCAAGCTGCACGGCGGTAACGCTATAAGCGACCAAGGCACGAGACCAAAGTAAGTTGATAGAAGAGCACTCTAAAAAGTACATGTAAGTTAACCGCCTTATTACTTCTATTTGTAGGCATTATCAATGGTGTAATGAATATTTTTTACAGTGCGCAATTTCTGAATCTTAATAACCTTTTTTATTCTAGGATACTCCTTTGCATATTCTTTATGTTTGTGTTTGTGTTAAGCAGATTTATGTCAATTCCGCTAAATGTTTTCAGGTTTGTTAGATTACAAAACATGGAACTTTTGAAACTTCTAACTTGGTGTAGAAAATGTATCTGAGATAATACCATGTAGAAAATCGACTCTAGAATCTATTAGTTGGGAATATAATTGATATTATTTTAGGCATTGATTAACTATTTTCAGAAACTCCATCCCAATTTGAAGAGTTTAGTCAATATTTGAAAACTATTGATAATAATAATAATAATAAAAACTAATAATAATCCAATAATAATGCTGAGTGAGCTGGGATTCTCATGTATGGTGTATAAAGGTTCTCAGGCTGCACCTGGAATATTAAGCCCTGTCGTGATTTTTGTCATACTTGTAATTTTATAACATTATTTTACTGTCTGCAAGAGCACACTTCAGCTCTTTAGATTACAAAATAAGGAACTGTTGATTAACTTGTAACTTGGCATAGAGAAGAGATCTGAGACCCTTTTTACTTTTATCATGTATTGGTTGTATAATTTATATTCATCCAGGTGTTTTTTCTTTATTTATAATCAGTAGAATAGTTGATTATATTTAAACAAAATGTGTTAAATGTAAAGTTCTAATGGGATAAGTGTATGTCTCAAATCTTCCCAAATAAGTAATTGATATCTCTCAAAAAGTTGAAAGAAATCCACCACACTCATTTAAAAAAATATTTTGAAACCAATTTGTATAAAAAGGAGAATAAATATTTTGCGAATCACTGAATTTAATTTTTCAGTACTAAAATTAACGAATTGTGATAACTAATTGGCATATGAAACTCGGCATATCGCCCAAAAGTTTGATCCAGACATTTATTTCAGTCATCCAGTCTTTTAAATTATGTACTGACTACAAAATAATATGAATTTAACAATATTCGAAATATTTATATTGCTGCAGCATTAACAAATATTGACCGATTTCTATTATAATCATGAGATAATGAAGGTTAGGATGAATACCTACCCAAAACTTGAATGATGCTATCACATTACTGACAATCCGAAGGTATCGCTATCTATCCACCATCCCTTGAATAAAATATTCGGGTTAATCCCTGAACTTGATTACGAGAAACATCTACTCTGTTACTTGCAGATGAAAGCTCTGGAAATGCAGAATGCCATGCCTTGTAATAGAGATTATTTGTTGAAGAAAACTTAAAGATGACCTATGTAAAAGTCAATTAATTTCAAGTCAATATAATGGTGATTTATCGTCTAATCTCATCGGTTTATTTAAGCTGTATTACACATTTTACACCCGCTCTCTTGTGGGTGTATGCAGTTAATGTTATAACAGTTTTCATGCATGCTGGTAAATCGATGTCTAATAACACTCTTTTGAAGTATGTAAATTCATCTTTCAAGGTAAATTTTGCTAATATATCTAGTATTTTAATCCCTTTTATTCCACCAGAGAAGTATATGGGAAGAATCAAACTTTGTTATAGTTCATGTCGATGAAGGATCACCTATTAGACCTTTAGATCCGTAACCCTATTACATTGAAGGTGACACTTTTTTAAATATATTTTTTCAAATAAAATAAGGAGAATATAAGTGTATAAAAATGTAAAGATTGAGTTTCCGAGATTAAAAATATATTTGTATTACAGATCCAACAAATCTGAACGGGTACATTTTGATATGAGTCCAATATATTCTTCACCACATGAGTAATATAAGATTTGCTGTAAAGGTGTTTGAATTGGCAAATTGAGGCAGGATTTTTGTTTCATTGCTGATCTACAAAGCATTGCTAAGAATGATAATTAAAACAACTTTTTTATGCATCTTTCTGGCTTTTGGGTGGAATGTTCCACTCTAGTTGAATTGAAATGACGTGGTTTTTCTTTTTTTCGAGTGTAGCCGAGATAACTATTCTAAGGGAGACAGAAGAAAGATTGAAACAACAGCATACAGATTTGATCCTGAGAGAAAAAGTGCTTGTTAGGCGACTGGCTGCCAAAGAACAAGAAATTCAAGAATATGCTGTGAGTAGATCTTACTTTATTCATAGACGATATTCATATTCATCTTTATCAAAAATTTTCTATTCTTTATGATATCATGTACAACTCTACTATAAAATTGTTATGCAAAAGGACCCAGAAATAGTTATTTATGTATTAAGAGCGTAAAGAGCGACTTTCTCACTGAAGCTAAACAGTTACCATACGACACGTAGCAGTGTTGTAAATTTGTGAGTGGGATAAAGAAACTACATACAACATTTTTCCTACAACTGCAGTTCTGGATTTCCATTCAATAATTGTATGAAATTATTTCTGTTCAATGCACTATCATTGAGGTTATGAAAAACATACCTGGCAGTAATCAGCTAGTAAGTTGCAGTGTTGCCAACCTCATGATAATTATTACAGTTTTGTATCATTATAATGTAGTGTCTTGTGTGATGTAGGATCTCGCCAAGGGTTTTTCTATATAATAAAGATAGAATTACTTTATTTACGTGAATCTACAAAATTCCATTGTGACTGATTAAAAATCATATTATTAACAACACCATAGATTGTATATGAGAAAAAGCTTGGATAGTACGTGAGGTTTCATATGAAGCCTGGCGAAAGTCGAGCGACGTCATGTTTCTATGGCAACGCTAGAAAATTTGGAGTGAGCAGCTCAGTCTAAACCGGTTAGTCATGAAGGAACGTTCGTTCACTCGTTTCTAACAGAGAACGCTTCGAGGCAGAGTATGGGAAGTGACTAAGGCGATTCCCCTTCGCGATGTGTTGTTCCCACCACGCCGACCAGCCGCTGAAGGTTAGGCTTCATATGAAACCTCACGTACTCTAACAATGAGATTTTATGTGATAAAGCATTTACGTAATAAGGGCGATGTCTGGACAAAAATTCGTCCATTCAAACTTAATCTTGATAACTTTGAACTAAGAGACTATAATTAATAATAATAGAATAAATTTTAAATACAAATTGAAAAAGTTCTGAAGTGGCTTAACGTAATTGAAATGGTGTTTTTTTTAAATATTTTCTGAAAAATACAGATGGGATATTATTTACAAAATGAAAGATGAAGGTTGTCATGCAGTTGCTCTATGGTTGAAAAGATGCAGTCATTCCTTTTTTTTATTGCAAATGATGCCCACATGAGTCCGGAAACTTGTGCGTGGGTAATGAGGTGAGTGATGAAAAACATCCATGGCTGAATGAGATTCGAACCCAAGGCTGTAGGAAGCGAAGCCAGCCAGAGCCTCTTATCTTATCACAGACAAGCGTTCCAACCTACTGCGCTTACAGAGATACCTCTTCAATGACGAGGTTAAGGCCGCTCGACTCTCAATGTTCCTAATGGAATTAGGAAGTGCGTTCCAAGCACTTACAACAAATGATTTATTATAGATTGTAGTACGGTGGTTCGGTATCCTAAGTGTATTATCCCGGGTTCAAGTATGTGAAAGATTATTTTGTCTGCCTTCAGAAACAAATTTGAAATTGTTTTTAAAGTAATTATGTTTGCCATATTTGAGGATTTCTTTGACAAGTTTGTTTATTCTCAATAGTGAGGGAGTCTCAGAGTTGAGCTTGCAATGTGGGATTGAGTAATTCGTTCATGCCGTTGAAGAAAATAGACGTACCGAAGATATTAGTTCTAACTGCGCTGCAGACGTTACCGTATCAGCTGTTCTATTTTTATCTTAATTTCCACAAATCGTATAAATTGCTATATTCTGTTCACGCAAATGAGAGACTAACCAAAACAAACCTTTGCGTTTGTGTAAATGAAAAAGTGATGACTCATATCAGCTGTAGACCGATCGATTAATTTCTACCAGTTCATACTGAGTTCAGTATCACATTCGCTGTCACAGTAACCGGTTCACTTATATACTGCGCGTTAATTGTATTTCTGTAGTTAATTATGAATCGGCTACTGTGAATCGGTCTTGTTCTTTGAAGATATACTCGCACGCGCATAGTTGTTTACATCGTCACACCTTTTCGTGAACAGAGTATAGTTTATTTATTTCCAATAGACACATATTCGACTGATAAATAATGCTTATGTCAAAACCACTATAATTAATTCATGAAAACCACTTACTAAATTTAAGTTGTTTTGACGTCAATATTATTCATTATGTATATATACTACAATATCACGATCATCAATACCAGGAAGTAATATTCTATTAATTCTAGTATATTTCATAATAGTTATAGCTATATGTAGAAAAAAAAATATATATATATATAATTGCAGATTGTAGCTAGTATGGAAATTATTTCGCAAATATTAGGTTTGATTTTTCTCTAGGGCCAACTATCTGAACTGAAAGCGGCCCAAGCACCCAGTGCAGCTGCACTAAGGCAAGTTCTTCTGGACCCAGCCGTTAATCTACTGCTGCAGCGACTTCGACAAGAGCTGGCCACCACTCGCACTCGTCTGGAGGAGACACAGAATGAGCTCAGTGCATGGAAGTTCACACCTGACAGGTACAGACAGACGTCTGCTAAATGAAAATTAGTGTCAAATATGTAGCATTTTTGAAGTCTTTCTTTTGCCACTCTAAAGCTGCTTTTTCACATATTTGCATTTGTCGTTGCAAATTATGTGAGCTATTACTTGAGATGCACGAAGCCTACGTTGCTATTACGCTCTATATGTTATGATTGTTCGATGAAAATAGCATTCAACCAGTTGTCATCCTCCTCTTATCTCCTTACCGCTCATGTCCAGCCAGCCTCTGATACCAAGCATAAACCGGATATTGGCTAGTAGGCTGTTGTCAACTGTTCATTCAAATTCCAGGGACAGATTGACTTACCTAAAAATTATAGATTTTTTCAAGGTATAAATTTTTCATCACTGCTATAAAAAAGCGTAGTTAGTTACGTAGAGAAGATGTGAAGTATGATTAAAAGTTTGGCATTGTGTGATAAAGTACGATTTTATGTCAAAAATACGTTTCATATAATTAATTCTACTATCCCGTAGAATCCCTAGAATTTCTGAATAGTAGAATTTCTGATGAATATACCAATAATAATAATAATAAGCGTATGGCTTTTAATGGTGGGGAGACCCTTACGGGTAGTTCCACCTCGCCGTTTGTGCCATGTTACTGGGAACATGGAGGACCTACTATTTTAGGTGGGTTCCGAACCACCGGGTAAGTGATAATAAAGCTTGTAACATCAAGTCATTGAAGCACGGTCACCCACCCAAGCGCAGTCTTGAGCGGTCGTGACTGAACATCACGATCACTTGA
Organism: Conomelus anceps; assembly: GCA_948455865.1. Taxonomy (NCBI): domain Eukaryota; kingdom Metazoa; phylum Arthropoda; class Insecta; order Hemiptera; family Delphacidae; genus Conomelus; species Conomelus anceps. The sequence continues at coordinate 75,890,609 of OX418217.1, forward strand.
ACACCACGCTCACCGCATGACCAATCACCACCACCACCAATGAGTTATGTATGATATGTTGTATAGAATACGGTGCCCAATTATTTCATGTAATAGCAAAATGCAGTCCGTTAAAATATAGCATGTTTCAGCTTTAGACAAATTAACAATGAAATGCCCCATTAATTTTCTTCACTCATGCTAGAGCTAACCTGGAGTAGAGAAAAATGCAAATGAGTTCTTATATTTAAATAAAATTAATTTACACAACATTTAAAATGTATTTTGTCGAATTACAATCGTACTTCTATAAACAACCTTAAACTTGGAGACGCGCTTCGGTCATCATCGACTGTATCTTCATTTCTGTTCTTCCGAAATAAGAAATAAGCGACTATTGCTTTTGTGTTTCAATCATTTACATTTAGATTAAAATTGGATGAGAAATCGCTTGAAACAGTTTCAGAATTTTTTGTTCAATATTTAACGCTAATTGTATTGATGCTTGTTGGCTCTTTCTCTAACTAGCAATGGTTAGTTGTATAGAATATATCTAGTTGTATAGAATATATCTACCAAGTAAAATATGGAGTAATAGAGCCATTCTATACTTTAATTGAATCGAGCCATATTTCCATGAATAAGTACAATAGATACTTTACAATGTACAAAATTTGATTCACTTTCTACTTCAAAGTCAAATCATCTTTATTTCCATAAAATATACACTGCACAATATGCGGAAAGAAAATGATAAAAGTACCGGTTCATGAAGAAAAAAATCATATACATACATTAGTTCTTTCCACTTCTAATTATATGAAATTCCCGCATAGGCATTGTTGATGCTTGATAGTAAACTAGTGCCCCTAGAAACAAGCTTACCTTACTTACCCTCAAGCAATACTGTACCTTAGCTCCTGATCCTAACGCTTTCAGGACTTATTTCATTATCTTTGTGTTCTTGTTTTTACAGTAACACTGGAAAGAGGCTGATGGCCAAATGCAGACTACTTTACCAGGAAAACGAGGAGCTTGGCAGGATGATCTCCAGTGGACGTCTGGCAAAACTAGAAGGTGACCTTGCTCTGCAGAAAAGCTTCAGCGAGGAAGTGAAAAAATCACAATCAGGTAAAGAACTAACCTACGATCTTTATTGAAGTACCTAAAGCATAGATATAAAGTGAAATGTAGGCTACCTAGTACATTTCTCCCATGAAAAAGCCTCGTAAGTTCATGAATGAGGGCCCATTTGGTTTTCAGAAATATTCCAGGAGTTTTAATATGTATTGCATCAGAAACTGAATATTTCAATCCCTCAACAACCCTCAACAAAAAATAAAATTGAGTAATATAGTATCAGTCAGAAGCGTAGCGAAAATCTTTTCATTAGGGGGGGGGGGGGGGGTTTATCGAGGATTTGGTGTCCCCCAGGTATGGAATACCCCCCAAGGCGAGGGGGGTCCGGGGGCCCTCCCCCGGGAAAATTTTGGTAGAAAGTCCCTCTAAAATCGTATTCCAAGAGATTCTAGACCCATGTAAGAAAAGATTAATTTGAGGCTTAAAAACAGTAGGCTAAATTTATACAAATATTTATTAAAATAAAGTTTATAAATTGGGTAAAGTGAAAGCTTAAATTCAATGAATCAATGCTTTTATGAATCGTTTGCCTAAGAGCTTGAACCCACTTTTCGTATATTGTTAGTTCATTAATTAGTTTTGAACAAATTTTAACGTAAAAAATCCAAAAAATACATCTTTTATAAAGCCAATCTAACAATTTATAGTGGTTTCAAATTATTATTATTATTACAATCAGGGCCACCCAGAGACCCAAGGCAGAGTTGTGGCTGGAGGCTCCCTTACACCTTCACCCTAAACACCTATTTTCAATAATTTAATTATTGATGACTCGATTTCCCAACTAGCAGCATTGATTATGTATTCCAGCTATGCCTAGTTGCCTACTTTTAGTTTTGTACTCAAAAGAATCTGTGTAACTAATTTGAATTATTTTTTAAATTAAAGATAGAATTCGATTGTAGGCCAACTGAAAGCCATTCCTTGAAGAATTTGTGGAAGCTGGGAAAAGGGCAATGAGTGGCACCAGAGAGAGCAATAAACTTCTCTTCTATTTTTGTGTAATGTCTTGAATTTGCATCGAACTAATATGTAAAATGTGTAAAAATATAAAAATTGTTATGACTTTGAAAGGAACTTGATTCAACTTGCAAAGAGAGAACGAATAAATACCACATCCAATTCCAAACTTTAACTCATAGTAATTTTGCTTTTATATTTAGAGAGTGACGGAACCCCCCAAAAATGGTGATTCTGAGGGTCCTCCCCCAAAGAAAAAATTGTTTTCCAGGTCTTGAAAGTGCAAATCTAAGCTTTTTTTGTGGTCATCAACTCTTCCCTCATATTATTTGTTGATTGATTCATGGCCTGACAAATTTCTTGATCACAATAAACTCTATGGGGTATCAGATCTGAACAGTAACCGAAATGAGCATTTGAAGCACGTCTGCAAAAAAGAGACCTTTTCTCCTTTCAAGCCCACTGTGTCAACTTCATTCAAGTGGTCTGGGCGACCTACAAACCCATGTTTGGGGGCTCCGAAAATACTGGGACCCACCAGCATCCCCAAAGCCGAGGTAATTAGGGGAACCTTGTTTAAAAACGTTAAATTTGAAATATTCCAGATGCAGCCTATTTGAATTCCTACTTCACATGACTATACTGGCAATAAAAACGGGCCCGCGGCAGCACGGGCCTCTAGGGTCTGTTAGGCTTCGAAGGGGCCTCTAGAGGTCTGAACTGGAGAAAAAAGGGGCCCTAGAGGCCCTTAGCTGGACAATTTGGGGCCCCTTATTTTATTTTATCTTTGTCACTTGCTTACATTTTTAAAATAATGTGGCCCTTTAACGTTGAGATCCAAGAAATCTTGCCTTGTTCGCCCCATACCCTCTGAAACGTTATTTTTTTTAGTTCATTAAAATATTAAAATTATAGTATTTTTTCTAGCTGTAGCACTTTATGTATGAAAACCTTTTTACCACCAGTAACCGATATTATCGTATTTCCTACTTTGATGCCTCCCTACTCGTTTTTGGGGCTTCTTTTACAGGCTCAAGGGGGGTTGTAACCCGAAACCCCACCCCCGTCCCGTCGCTACGCCGCTGGTATCAGTTATGAGTATGACGGATGTTACTAATTGAAAAAAAACTTTTAATAGATCTACGATCACTATTTGTAATAATAATTATTGTACAGGAATTGTATAGCTTTCTCTAACAGTCATAGATCTCTCTCTCTCTCTCTCTCTGCCTTGTAAATTGTCTCGTCCAGTTATCCAAAATTGTTCAATAACTCTGCACCCTTCGTAAGTTTCTGACAGATTCCAATCTGGTTTACAGAACCATCCCACACATGTTTCTCAGAATTTGACATTTAGAAATAATATGATATGCAGTCTAGTCAGGTTGTACAGGTTCGATAATGAGAAAGGTGTTCGATCCAAAGAACAGTAGAAAAACAACGACGTTTTAAGTCTTGTTGACTTGTGAACTGTTCATCGTTCCAGATTTTCAATCTACATGTTGCTTGTTGGATCAATTGAGATTTGTTCACAATCTTCTACTTATAATTATATTAAAGCTAGTACTTTTCTTTAATTATTGCCAGTCATTGGCAAAACCAAGTAGATCAAGTGACGGTGCAAGATATAAGTTCACGCAGAGAATCACGTAAAGTAGAATGCAAACAAACAAATCCAGATATTATGATTCAGGTTCGTTTCAGGAGGAAAGGTTCAAACTTTGGCAAATGATTCTAGATCTAAAAATAAGAAAAAAATTCATAAGAAACATATGTCCGGAAACGCTGTTAGCGAGTTATACAGAGTGAAAGATTTCGCCAAGAACTCAGTACCCTCGGTAAAAGAAAGTCATACTAAAATTCCGGGAAGATAAATTAAGGACCAAATATAGTTATCTCTTATGGGTTTTGATCTGAAAAAACGAATAAAATAGGTCCCAGAACTCTATCTTCAGTAGTTTTTATGATATTATGATTTAAAACAGAAAATTCTGTGCCTAAAAACACGTTTTTCAGCTTTGAAGAACAATAACTTTGTTAAATGAATAATAAATGCATGAAATCTAAATACCAAACTTGTAGAGAATTTAATTCTGAAAAATTTTATGTGAATGAACCCAACAACAAACAAATATATCTTTCAAATATTCGTCTCTGATGAAAACTAAAAAATGGTTAATTGAATTGAAAACTTCTGTCAGAATAATCAAAATGTAAATTGAGACAATAAAAAATAGCAACTTTTACTTATATTAAATTCAAAATGCACTCAAGTGGTTTGAAGCACAATAATAAATGTTAATTTCTTTTTAACGCGGGTGTTCAAAAATCCCTAAATTATATTCCATGCACTATAAAACTTTCCTGAATTGCTGTAGTTGCCCGACGAACAGCATCTTTCCGTTCTTTACTACGGTAGCAGCAATGAACATACGATCTAACAATAATTCGTCTCTTGAATTAACTTTTAGCATGTATACTTCATTTTTCATTCACCCCCACAAGAAATAGTCCACGGGGGTGAGATACGGATACCTTGGAAGCCAACTAACAGGCCATCTTCGACCAATCCATCTGTTATCAAACTTCTCATTTAAGAATTCTATTTCACGATTTGCACAGTGGATTAGAGCTCCGTCATGCTGAGAGAACATTGTCATACGTTTTGAAATTGAGACGTCTTCCAACAATTGAACAAACAAATTGTTTTGTAAGAAGTCTAAATAGCTTTCTGCATTAACACGGTTTTCTAAAATAAATGTGCCAATTAAAATATCATCAATGAGGCCACACCAAAAATTTACCGAAGAGCGATTCTGAAAATTACTTTCAACAATAGAAAATGGATTCTCTTTTGACCATTCGTGAAAGTTACAGGAGTTGGTAATTCCATCTCTGTTGAACGTTGCTTCAAAACAGAAGTTTTGAGTTCAATTAACCTTTGTTTAGTTTTCATTAGAGACGAATATTTGAGAGAAGGATTTGTTTGTTGTTGGATTTATTTACATCAGATTTTTCAGAATTAAATTCTCTACAAGTTTTATATCCAAATTTCATGCATTTATTATTCATTTAACAAAGCTATTGTTCTTCAAAGCTGAAAAACGTGTTTTTAGGCACAGAATTTTCTGTTTTACATCATAATATCATAAAAACTACTGAAGATAGAGTTCTGAGACCTATTTTATTCGTTTTTTCAGATCAAAAGCCATAAGAGATAACTACATTTGGTCCTTAATTTACCTTCCCGGAATTTTAATATGAGTTTCTTTTACCGAGGGTACTGAGTTCTGGGCGAAATCTTTCACTCTGTGTAACTCGCTAATGAAGCGTTTACGGACATATTATGTTTAATATACCTTTTTTTCTTATTTTTAGTTCTAGAATCAGTTGCCGAAGTTTGAACCTTTCCTCCTGAAACACTCTGTATATCACACAATAGTAGTTTATGCAACGATTTTATTTTGACCATTATTAAAGCACGAGTTAGATGTAAGTTATAACACGAGCGAACGCGAGTGTTATAAATATCTCACGAGTGCTTTAATGGCCAAATAAAATCGTTGCATACACTATTTTATCTACGACCACTAGTATACATTTAATTAAAACAATTTCATTTTACCTGTGACAGTCAGAGATACCTAACCTCTCATCTCAAATACAAGAAGTTATAGTAGATTGTTAGGTTAGCAGTTTGATCAAATCAGCTGATAGTTTCATAATATTGAATTACGATATTGATTCCATCAAAAATGCTTCTGATTGGTCCAGAACCCGTGTTATAATGTAGAACCTGTACTATAATGAGCTCTTTATACAACGGGTTTCAAAAAGCATTTCGAAAAGACAGCTGTTTTGGCATCAATTGTGAAACTGTAATGTAGCCTATACATTATGACATGGTCGTAGATAAAGTATATATAGATACATTGTTACAATACGATAACTAGGTACTACAATTATGTAATCTTTAGTTATTTGATTTTTTCAATCTTTGAAACTATGTGGTAAGTATTAAGTGTTGAGTGGAATTCACTACACTTTTAGGGCGGAATAAAGATAAAACCGATTGAAACTCTTCTATTATTTGCAGAAATGGATGAGTTCCTACAAGACCTTGACGAAGATGTAGAGGGAATGCAGAGTACAATCTATTACCTGCAGCAAGAGTTGAGGAAAGCAAAGGATGCTGTTGTGAATTTGGAGCAGGAAAACAACGCGCTAAGGACAAGAAATAGTGACGATAGCAGTGAGAAAGGTGTTGGATCCGAAGAACAGTGGAAAGACAACGATGCGCTTAGAGGTGTGTGCCGTGTGAAAGCAGAAGCTGATGAAGGAAGGACGAATGGCGTGGCAGAGCAAGAAGAGGATGACGAGAACTCAGCAGCTGTTGTCAAAAGGAACGATGCCGATACTGATGGTGACGGCGATGGCGAATCACAGGACACCGGCAATTGTAGATCTGATGGCAACGGCAACGGCTTTGCCCAGGAATTAAATAGCAATGTAATTGTACAATCTAGAAAACGGACTAGCAGTGAAGAGAGTGATGAAATTCCACTTAGCAAGAAAATAAAAGCAGAACCTTTGGTGCATTACGACGACGATGATCTTGTGAATGGCGACGGCTCAGAACCTGACGAGAACACTTGACTTCCTTAGACACTTAGATGCATTTCCGCATCATGACTTTTATGTGCTTAGTTTCACGTCCAAACTTTTGTTGTAATAGAGCTGTGCTCAGTGATGTTTTATTCTAATTTATTCTCCATTTTTAATTCCACTATATTAATAACTGACCTGCTAGTTTGATTGTAGATTGCCCTTTGAAAAGTAGCCATTTATACAGAATTCATTTCAGCCATCACAACTATTTTTTTAACTCAAAAAGCAAAAATTCTTGTAACGTTTTTTTTCTGGGATTATTTAGTGTGTCAGTCAAGCCATGGGATTAATGATCATACTCTCAGTACTGTTCATGGAGATAAAAGTTGGAGGGTAGGAATTTGAAATTATACTTGCAAACTGATTGTAATATCCATTAACTTCATGTGAATGTGTAAGTATAGGTTATCAGAAGAAAAATGTATATTTTGCAAGACATTGTCTTTCAGTCTTGTGGTCGCCCCATATGCTGAATCATTTCATGACTTTCCTATGTCTTAGGAATTGAGAACAAAGTTGTTTATGCACGCTGTCAAACTAGTCAACCTTGAAATATCGTTGGTTATTGCTTTCCTTCTATGAAATTTCTGAAACTCGTGATCGATTGTCATTTGCTTCTTTGCTTCTTCTGATGAGTGTATAACTGAAGACTAATGTTTAAACATATACGTTATCTTTGTAGATATGCTATTTTAAATTTGTTTAGAATAATTTATTATCTATGACGAAAATACTCAATTTGTAGCCGATGTCAGTTTTTAATTTATTTTTAAAGTTCCAGGTAAATAGTAACGAATAAAGTATTGTTTCTTGGTAACATTTCTAGTAGTTTTTGATGAATAAATAATTATAGAATCTGTTAAGTACACAATCTATTTTTTGACGAAATACTTCATTCTTAGCCGAATCAGAGAATTCTTAGTCGAATCAGAGCTCATTCATTCATCCCATCTATTTAGTCGATTTTCACTGTTGTGGATGAAGATCTTTGTCACATGTTCGGGAACTGGGAAATATCCTTATCATATTGATGCTTTTTTAACAATTCCCTACCTATTGATTCATCATCAATTTTTGTGTGGTTCGTATTGATAAATCAAACACATATTGTCATCCAGATGGTTCAGAAATATCTGCATAATTTGGTATATGAACACCGTTTATATTTTATCTTTTTTTTTGCTATTACGAATTTTTAAAACGTCTCATATTTTATATACAGTGGAACAGCTTCAAGGGAAAAGTTGAATATTTTGCTGATAGCGTTTAGTCTTTATTATGTGTATAGCAAAAGCGTCTAGTGCATAAGATTTTACATGTCGTTAAATGACAAGATAATTCGTTTATACTGTACTGTTTATTGGATTGTATTTCATACTGTTTAACTTGTTCATTTCCCCCAATAATACAAACATTGTTAGAAGGTCATTGTATGTTGAAATCTTTGCTAAAACAAATGATTAACGCTATGTCGGCTTGAGGAAATTAATTAGTAGATTCATAGGCAAGTGCTATGGCTACAAATTAAACTATGTAAATTCATAGTGGCCTAATATTCAACGGTTTAATCCCCATGAAGTGACAGGAGCTTTTTGCATTTATATACGATTCTACTGCAACTTTTTGGAAGTTGGTTAAGGCTGTGCGCAGGGTTTTCAGTCATAATTTTTTTCCGAAGTTTCTTGCATTGTGTATTATTAGTTTCAAAGCCTATTTCAGGCTTCCATTATTTGAACTGTCAAACAAAGGACGAGATGAGACTGTCGATATTATGCGACATGTCAGTATGCCTGTTGCTATAAGTAGCCTATGTATGAGCCTTTCTTATGAACGCTCCAACAAAACAAGAATATTTGGAGAATTCGCAGCTTTCACAGCGCACGAGTCACAAAGTGAAATGAATTATTTAGATGCACCGACTGAGCAAGTCCATGTTCATGTATTAGTTTTTATTGTATACAGTAATGCAATTTACTGTACTCCATGGGTACCTTAATTAATAATAAAGACTTTCTGTCTATTTGTGGATGCAATATGTCATTAATTCATTAGTCATTGTGCTATGACTTTTTTATTAGTCTTCTAAAGCTTTATAATGAGACTTTGATAAGCCTACTGAACAGTAACATCATTTAAGCAGCTTCCGCTCGATAGTAATTAATAATTATTGCTTCTTTCTGATTTTTAACTTACAAAGCAACTAGGCCTACACATGAATATGTCAGAATAGCAAATGTTTGCAGGCTAGCCAACATTATAATACACCGTACGATGATATAAAAATGTTTGGAATTTCTGTAAATCAGTCTTATATCTTATATCCAGGAAAAACTGGGTAGAATAAGAGAGAAATACAAAGAATAACAAATTTGAAAACCAAGTTTAGCATGTTCAATTAAATTCTCTCGTATAAAATCATGTAACGCTATGGAGTAGATAGACAGACTGTCACGAAACTGTTGGCAGATTTTCGCCAATTCTTGCAATAAAGTAATAAATGCTGTAGTCAGCTACTACAAAAATAATGGTAGCTTATTACTTAAGCAACCTATTCTGAATGCAATGCTTTAGGTTTTAAACTTATAGAATTGAAACTTCTAAAGTACTATCTTCAGGATTAATCGTACCGACTCAACAGAGATTAATATTTGAAGCATGGATGATTTCCTACTTATCAATTCAATTAACATTCTGGGATGCTTCTAGAGAAAATTTTAATGATTGTTTTTAAAGTGTGGTTCCAATTCTTTTTTGTTTCCGGCCACGTTGATTTGCAACGCTACTGTGAGTCTTGTTTCTCAAAAAATAGAAATTATTTTTTCTACAATCATTATTCTAAGTGCAACTGTTAGATTAACATCGTATAATGTGTATTTTTCTTGGTCCATTAAAAATAGGTATTATTTTGTATCTTGATGAGTCAATTGAACATTTTGCCTTACCTTGTATTTGTTTTCTGTTTGCCATGATAAGCTTCTTCTTTTCCTCTACATTTTGCCAGCCACTTATTTTTAAATATTTTCATATTATACAGCATGTTATACAGTAACATCTTACAATTATGCACCATTTAATTTCATCAGCTCTCCCCTTCAGCATAATACAACATATCAAACCTCTTGAAGCTTGTATGTTTAGCGACAACCAGGAACTAGGGTCAAGACATTGTATTTCTCAAGTTACGCTGATATTTTTCTTAAGTTAAGCTAGCTTATAGTGTTAGGGAATATGCCATGTACAGAAATGCGGAATTCCGTAATTGAAATTACACCGCTCTTACAGCATTCTTTTATCTTTTGTCTTAGTTCACAAGATAGATTTGATTTCTTCCACGAGTCTAACAATATTTTTTACTTTTATTGAACGCTGCATTGCATTCGCGAGTAGAAACGTATTTTGAAATGAAATGGCAATCAAATTTTATTAATTTTTATGATAATACCAATATATTGAAATTATTTTGATTTTCAACCAAATTTCAAAACATCACTGAACTGAATAAGAGATTGTATATCTGAATGAGTAGTTGATTGTTCAATAAACTTGTAATTTATAATTATATGTACCTCATTTAAGTAATGGCGCCTCTTGTCTCTGCTGATTCAATAACTGCAACAGCACATTACCAAAGTAGTTTATTTGGAAAATCCTTTTGCAATTGGAAGATCTGTGGTTCGATTCCTAGCATTGATCAAATATTATTGTGTTGTGGCATTCATTCATGTCCGTTAAATATTAAATGCAGTTGCCAATGTAGGCAGTAGCGTAGATCTGTATAATTTATAACATTGAAAAAGATTTTCGAAGTTAATTACTTTTTTAACCGTCTTTCAAAACAGAAGGAGGTTCTCAATTCGACCTGTTTTCAATATTTAGCAATTCAATACAAATTGTAACATCTTTCTAAAAGTTGAAAAATGGTTCATGTGGTTGGGTTGTATAAAGGTTGTATGAAGAACCCCATTATAAGGGAGGCTAATATTAGCGAAACTAAGTGAGATAGGAATTTTATCTTTATTAAACAGGAACACAATATCATTTAAGAATATGCAATACTGTATTGCTTTAAACAAAACGTTATTCAAATGGCGTCCTCTATCCATGATACACTGATTGATTCGTTCTCTGAAGTTATCTACGGTATCTATGTGTCACGTCGGGCGGGATTACTTGAACTTCTTGTCTTATTTGCTTGAGGGCCAGGAAACATTTCTCTCACCAATGCGGTTGATTGGCGTGATAAATGGGCTCTTGGCTCGTTTTGTTGGTGCCATACTTTATCAAATTCATTAAAAGGCTCGCCTAGTTTTGGCTGGAGGAAATCATGGAGCATGAACCAGGAAAGATCACTTCTTAACATGAATGAATGACGGCATTCGAGTGACGTGTATTGTTCAGAACAGTTTAATATTGCATATTATCAAATGGCATCATGTGTGCTCTTGATTAATAAAAATAGAAACTTACTATAGGTTGATAGAAAGAAAAATTTACTATCTTACTTATGAACTTTCCTTCAGTTCTTGACTTGAGCGACTTATGAAATTACATTTCAAGAGCCCCTCGACGGAGCATAGATACGGCGTTTCGTTTCATCAGCATCCGTAATTGGAGATTTTTATGCTCTACTCTAGTAATGTAGATTATTAACCATAGGAAATGAAGAATCTATGCATTATTTGTGTAGGAGTCTTCTTAACGATAGGAAAAATATGTGAATCCCATTAGTTTACAACATGGCGGCTCTAACCAAACCTAGTAAATTAAAACTAGAATACCTACATATGTTGGCAACGTCCGCCATCTTTTGTAAACAAATGGGATTGATATCTTAATCCTGTATTTAGGTAAACTCTTTGTGTAGGGGTTGATTTTTCAGGTTCAAAATACAGGTTTAGTCATGGGGAATCGAGTGGTTTCTAAATGGCTGTTAAAGGGCCCTTACACTAGTAAAAAAACTGTCAATAATATTGAAGGACCGATATTGACAATACTGGTTTGTGATATTTTTTTGCTTACACTTATCAATAATACTGTCAATAAAATTCGTCAGTAGGCCTATTTGTCATCGTGTATGATTTGTGAAGATTTTGTTAACCTATTTCGTTAAGAATTAATTAGTTGATCAAAAATTAACAAATAATTAAGTATGAATAATAAAGAAAAGGCTTGTTTGGCTCTAATACTATTTACTGACAATAATATTACTGATCATTATTAATATTTACTATTATTACTGACAATAATATTGATGTACACACAACTCGTCAATAATATTGTCAATAACAGACGGCATTGATGGTGGATTTCTAGAAATCTAGATATTCTTCAATAAAAGTCATCAATACATCAGTATTATCTTTTTGTCTCAATATTATTGTCAATACTAACTTATATTGTCAATATTTTGACTAGTGTAATAGGGCCCTTACACTAGTAAAAATACTGTCAATAATATTGAAAGACCGATATTGACAATACTGGTTTGTGATACTTTTTTGCAAACGTCCCTTACACTTATCAATAATACTGTCAATAAAATTCGTCAGTATTTGTCATCGTGGATGATTTGTGAAGTTTTTGTTAACCTAATTCGTTAAGAATTAATTAGTTGATCAAAAATTAACAAATAATTAAGTAAGAAATATAAAGAAAAGACTTGTTTGGCTTTAATACTATTTGCTGACAATAATATTACCGATTATTATTCATATTTAATATTATTACTGACAATAATATTGATGTACACACAACTCGTCAATAATATTGTCAATAACAGACAGCATTGATGGTGAATTTCTAGAAATCTAGATATTCTTCAATACAAGTCATCAATACATCAGTATTATCTTTTTGTCTCAATATTATTGTCAATACTAACTTATATTGTCAATATTTTTACTAGTTTTTATAGTATTGCAGCATAAAGGTGGACTTACACATAGCCTGCCATGTCGCTATATGCGATTTTGACAACCGGTAACCGGTCGCTGCCTTGCCACTGCCTAGTTGCTTGTGCTTCTCTAAGAGCGCACCCTACGCAGTTGCTAAAATGGACACGGATGATGTGGACTTAGTGATCGCAACCACTGCTTATGTCATCATATGCAAAACTAAGAGAAGACAGCGAAAGATGTATTTGATAAACAATGTTTTTCGGGCAGAAGATCAGTAGGGAGAGTTCCATACTCTTTTTCATAGACTGAAAGATGACCTGATTTATTTTATGAGATACTTTTGGATGGGCTTTCACAAGTTTCAGTATTTGCTTGACCTCCTTCCAACTTTGAAGAAGAACACAAAGTGGAGGAAGTGTATTTCAAACGAGGAAAGACTTTCCTTGAACTGCAAGGCACAATGGGCTCTAGCTACACGTGGTGACTTCGGACGTTTCCGTAGTGAACCGAAGATTCCCGAATGGCGATCAGACGCACAAAATAACCGATGAGGCGCTGCCTCTGCGCCCAGTCGGTAACCTTTATAACAGGTTCCCTGCCAATACCGTGCCACTGACGCGAACCGGTCACCTGCCACGAATAGCCCTCAAGAGCGATCAGATAAAAACGGAAAAACGGAAGAGGCATGGCATGGACACTATTCCATGGGCAGGCTATGTGAAAACCACGAACATGCTGTACTTTGTAAATAGAAAATCCAAAATAGTTATTTAGACTAAAACACACGGCATGGACATGACAAGCTATGTGTATATCCACCTTAATATTCTCATATTAAAAATACAACATTTATCGAAATTCATGTCATGTTATCATAATTTCATTGAAAATTCAAAACTGCGATTTTTTTGTAATGTTAGACCATGCATTAAACAATTGAGTATAAACAGCTAGCGAAATAGAATTATTTTATTGAACAACATTTATAAAAACAAAATTGATAAAGTTAAATTCTTTGCTTGTAATAATATCAATTTACAGATCATTTCAATTTGTGAAGAAAGTTTTATGTATGCTGAATAAAGCATATGTTACACTGCTATAGTGAAATAGTACAACGTGTAGATAAAAAATACTGTATTTGGCCTGGACGTTGAAAGTTAAAGCCAACTTAGATAGAAACAGTGTTGGATTTCATCCATCTATCAGTGTGAATCAGGATTTAATTGATCAGCACCCCTGGATTACTTGCCAGTCATTGCCTTGAACATCTGGCCAAACGCCTTTGCGCCCTCTTCATTAGCCTCCTTGTAGCCCGGCGCTGCTGCCTTCACCTTCTTGTACCAACTCTGAATGTTCTTGTAGGGACTGAGATCATACTCAACAGCCTGGAAATGAAAATATCAAGATCAGTCCACATGTTTAGAACTTAATAATAATATAACAGAAAATTTAAAAAAATGCATGATGCCAGTGATCAGAGGCTACCCTTCAATTGAACAGTTGTATTACATCAGTGCTAAATTAATAAACATGTTTCCAGAGGAATATCTGGACCAAACTTTGAACTTTGCTAAAAGAAATATGAGCATTCAGAACTGGATAGAGAAATTTTTTCTTTGAAATTGAATTCTTGGAAAGGGATGAGGCTCAGGTATAATATATTTTTGATTCTGGATCAATAGTTGGAGGTAATAAAGAACAGAAAAAAATTATTGAAATAGTCTGAATAGTAAATGGCTTCAGCAGACAAGTTTAACTTATATATTTTTAAATAGAAATATTGTATATGATAGATAAGTACTTGTAATGAAAAACCTCTGGTAACTAGGCTTTATTATCCAAAACTAAAGTGAAACATGTAAAAGTTTGAACATGTGATATCTATAGAACATATATGATATTAGACTATAAAATTGTATGAATCATCACATTCTTCCTTCCTTTTAAAAATTTAGTGAAAAGTCCTTTAAGTTGGAAGGCATTCTGCGCACTCTATTAGAGTGTCGCAGAGGCTGTGATTCTGCATGCTGGTTGTCTTGATTTTCTTGATCTTGATTGAAGGGTGTTGAAGGTCCAGGCTCTTGTGGCCTAATTGTCTCTGGCTCTGTCTCATGTACTATTTCTGAATCAGTCATTACCTCACCCTGAGGTGCTAGATGTTTTAGTGAATCTGTCATTTCTTGTCCATCTTCAAGACGTACCTTGGCATACTGTGGGTTGACTTCAATGATGTCAACTTCCTCCACCAAAAATGGATCAAATTTGCTTTTTCGAACATGTGCCTGAACATTCTTTCATGGGGCATCTCATTGTTTGCTGTGCACAACAGTGACCGAATTGAATGGAGAGCATCAGGGAGTACTGATTCCCAATCTGATGGATCCAACTTTCTGTATTTGAGTGCAAGAGATATTGTGCGCCAAATTGTGCTATTTTCTCATTCAATTTGGCCATTACATGTTGGGTTGTAAGGTGCTGACATGGAAGTGGCTACTCCTCAACTATGAAGGAATTCTGGCAGCTCTCTGGATGTGAAAGATGTTCCTCGGTCAGTGTGTATGTAAGAAGGTAAACCAAATGTGGTGAATAGGTCCAAAAGACATTGAATTACCAGTTGATGAGTTCATATTGGGACAAGGGTAAGCAAATGGAAACCGGGAGTAATCATCAATTATTGTTAACAGATATTTATTCCTTGTTTGATGGAAGAGGGCCCTTGAATTCCATGCTAATTCTTTCAAATGGATGTGTTGCTTTTATGAGAGTAGACAATTCTTTGAAAAATTGAGGTTTTATGACATTACAGGATGGACATGATGAAGTCATCTTTTTGACATCCTGGACTGAATAGGGTAAATTATGAGTTCTTACCCAATTGAACATTCTAGTCACTCCAGGGTGGCATAAGTCACAATGTAAGGAGTATAATATTTATTAATTTGGGCTGCATTACACACCCTGGAGAATATGTCTGCTACTTGATTATGTTTCCCTGGTCTGTAAATTATTTCATAATTGTAGCATGACATCTCCAATCGCCACCTCTGTATCTCTTCATTCTTTATTTTGTTTTGATGAGTCATATTGAACATGAATGAAACGGAGCACTGGTCTGTGATAATCTTGAAGAATCTTCCAAGTAAGAAATGTCTCCACTTTTTCAAAGCACTAACAACAGCATAAGCCTCTTTCTCAATGGCTGACCTGGAGTAGTCATGTAGATTATTTATGTAAAAAGTTAGCCAGAGTCATGTTTCTTCTTAGGAAACTAAAATGTTGTGTTAGTATGGAAGTCTCGATTCTCACCTATTATGGTCTATTTCACTCACAACTAAATTATGGACTTCGACTGTGGGGTAACAGTAGTGAGATGAAAAAAGCATTCATATGGCAAAAAAAAGCTATTTGTTGTATTGTTGGCCTGAAAAGTGTTGAAACTTGTAAAAATAGCTTCATTGCACTAAATATTATGATGCTTCCATCTATGTACATATACTGTAATCTAATCTATGTAAAAAAAATTAAATAACTTTCAACAACACCTTCATCAACATAGCCATCAAACTAGATACAGAAAAAACCTAGTCAAGCCAAATATTAGACTAAGCAAATCATTAAAAAGCCATATGTATCAACAAGGTTTATTGTTCAACAAATTGCCACCCATATTCAGGAGCCTGCCAACTCATTTCCACAAAGAGCCTGCCAAAGTTCATTTCCACAATATCCTATTGGCTAAAACAAAGGGCTTTTTACTCAATTGAAGAGTTCCTTAATCATGATATATGACATCGATAGCTGGACTGGTTACAGAATTTAATTTTAATTGACAGTTATAACTGATGGAGTTGTTCTTAACATCCTTAGTAATTATGTAACATTACATGGTCTTCATGTATATTTTGGTGTCTGACTATTTTAACTTGTTTGACCGGGTCGCATGTTGCATCCTCACAACTTACAAAAAGACAAAGCCTATTGTATTCAAGTATTTAATGGCCAATAAAAATATTGTATTGTACTGAATGTTTACGCTCACTGTCATTCAGTTTTTGTGAAAAGAATGCTACTGGCCATCCACACTGTGATAGGACAGCTGAAATCAAGAAATCAGAGGCATCTGTTTCAACTAAAAATGGTTCCTTAGAGCTTACTTGCCTTAGAAATCTCAGCTTTGAGTTGATTAAAGTCAGATATAGCTTCAGGAGTCAAGGGAAAAGTTTTTGAATTAAGAAGCTGTTTGACTTTGTTTGAATAGTTGGGAATCCATTTTGAATAGTGTGCAAACATTCCAATTGTCCGCTCAAGAGCCTTTTTTTGTCTGGAGGTAGAAGATTGAATAGTGGTTTTAGATGTTCAGAGTTGGGAGATATGGTTCCATTATCAATTTTGTAGCCAAGCAAGTTTATTGAAGTTAGTGAGTATTTGCTTTTCTCTTCACTAATTGTGAAATCATATTTTTGCACTACATCCAAGAAGCATTTGAGATTTTTATCATGTTCCTCCTGATCCTTACCACAAACTGTCACATCATCCAGATATGCATACGTTTTTTCAAGTTTTTCATGAGTAATAATGTCATCAATAACCTGCTGGAAGGTGGGTACACCATCTGTCAAACCAAAAGCTAGCCTTCGAAATTGGTACAAACGACCACATGCCTCAAATGCAGTCTTTTTCTCTTAGAGATACCGTACTTGGTGATAAGCGCTTTTCAAATCAATTGTGGTAAATACAGAATTTTTTGAAACTTTAGAAACAATATCTTGAAGGCTAGGGAGGGGATATGCATCAAGGTGTGTGTACCAATTAATAGTCTGAGAATAATCTATCACCATTCGTTTTTTATGATTTTCATTCTTCACTACAAATGCTTTTGCCCTCCAGGGAGACCTACTTTCTTCAATTATCCCATCAGCAAGCATTTTTTCAATTTCTGTCTTCATGAAAATGGCATCTTCAAAAGAGTGCTTCCAGGATTTAGTGATTATAGGTTTGATGTCTTTAGTTAAAAACTCAGAGAGGGGAGGAGGTTCTATTTTTGCTGGAGCAAGGTAACTGATAGTCAATGGAGGTTTAGTTCCCCCAAAGGAAACTTTGAGTTCAGAATGTTGTTTCAATAGGTAATGTCCAACAATAACATTAGCACACAAATCAGGCAGTACACTGAATTCTGTTTTGGTGTATTGATTACCTAACAATTCCAAGTGAGCAACACAGTAATACGAAATGGGTTTGCTGAGAGATGTTGAAGCCATAGAGACCACACCAGTTGTAGGATACATTTTCAGATTGCAGTTTTCAGCAAAGCACCGAGATATAAATGTCTCAGAGCTTACTGTATCTATCAAAGCGAATGTAGGTGTATTATTTACCTGAACTTGTACTGTAGCTTTGTCAAGGACAGTGGAGGCTGCAATAAGTGCAGATGATGAAGAAACGTTTCTAGCTGATTTACAGACATTTTGCCAGTGACCTATATTTTGGCATTTTTTACAAGAATCATTCAGTGCTGGGCACTGCTGATGAGTTTCATGATGCTGACGACCACAAAAATAACATTTTTCAGTTTTAAAAGTCGAATTACTGGGAGGTCTAACTGCTGGCAAATTTGTTGAACCTTTGAATGAATTATCATTTTTCTGAGAAGTAGATGAAGAAGCATTAAGAGTTAGCTCAGAAGAATAAGAAGCTGATTGGCTCTTGGCAGATTCCAAAGCACAAGCTTTTTCAACAGCCTCATCAAGAGTTAGATTTTTGACCTTCAATAGTCTCAACCTATCTGTTGAGAACTGAGGCCACGAATAAATGAATCACGAATATATGTTTTCCGATGAGTTTTAGCATCAACATCTGCAAACTTGCAGTTTTTACTCAATTGTTGCAAAGCTTGGTTATATTGGTCAATAGTGTCTCATCAATAGTCAATAGTCTGTGGACGGCCAGTAATCCCATTCTTGAGTAGCTGTAGGAGAGTGCTGATCTCCATCAAGCTTGTCTGGTTTAAGGAATTTATCCATTTTTTATACTATACTTCGAGTTTTGGATAATTTGTAATGAAAAACCTCTGGTAACTAAAAGCTTTATTATCCAAAACTAAAGTGAAACATGTAAAAGTTTGAACATGTGATATCTATAGAACATATGATATTATAAAATTGTATGTATCATCACAGTATCATCATAGCTTCTTTTTTCTGCATTGTATCATTGTACTGTCATTGTCATGTTTTGCATTCTTTTGCGTTTTGGTTTTTGAAATAAATTGAATTACCATATGTCAAGAGTGATGTTATTCGATCTGCTTAACAAACTAAAGTGCATAGATTAGTATGTTATTTAAAAATACTATTTCCACCCATGTGCTATAAGTGCATAGGGTTGAGTAGACACAATTAATGTGATACATTATGAGCTACTATGATGTTGGCAACATAAAAATATCAACAACCTTATGGAGGTTGTACCCAAGGAGGAATAAGTTCGAACCGATATTCCTTGATTTATTGATTGATCAACTGCTTCTATTAATAGCAGAGTTAAAACTTGAGGTCCTCTCTAACACTTAACCCCAAACACAATTCTATAGCTCTCATAATAACATTGGTTATTGGTCTTGGTTACACCTCAACGTATATCAATTTAAAAAAAATTTCTAATATATAAATAGCGCCGAATAGAACCAAATAGAATTCTTCATCATAAGAGCCTAATACAGTATTTGAATTTAGCATATTGTAGCGAATATGAAATTGGAGTGAATAGAGAGGAAGAAGGCACAGTGGTTCTTGGCATTATCTGCTATGTAAATGTTTACTTTTAAGCAATCAATTACGGTACTCTGCTTTTGACACTTTTATGCTGGTGTTTACTTGGTAATTTGTAGAATGTTCTAGTTGTTTGATTAGACATTAATGGAATCTTTTCGAATATTGTAGAAAGTGCTAGTTTCTTTATTTATTTATTTAGAAGTTGGTAGAGAAATCTAGAGATAGGCTATCTCAATTATGATAAAGTATATAAATAGAGGAAGTCTCTTGTAAATGAGTTCAGTCTTGTCTTTGAAATTCGTCATGATAAGCAAGTGTGACAGTTAAGTAGTTCAGTTATTGTTCTACATTGATAAGTGGCAGTAGTGACAGTTCACGTTAATACTGATAGTGAAATCCCGTTGGCGCTATTACAAACCATCTAATGAACTTTCTCTGTGCCTATAGTGATAATTCTTTTACCTATTACTGTATTATGGACTTGTGCTACGTGAGTTAATTGTTCTTTTTCGACGTTTCCTTTTGAATGTTGTTGGACAGTTTATTGTACAGTTACTATTTAATATAAGATCGGCCTTTTGACATTGAGTGATTGATTTTTGTACAGTTTATTGAAAACTCATTATCAGTTGAACAATATCGTTTTATCTGTTTCCGATTGCTTATTTTTGTGTAAGAAATTACTGAACAGTGTGAGTTGTGAATTATTTGTGTTAATAAAGTGCGAGTGATAAATTTAAGTATTGCCAGCGTTATTTTAGACATAGAACCCGTAACAATATTATCTTTCTCACTTCAGCATATCTATAATCTTATTTGAGTTACAACCAACTTCTTGGTCACCTGAAGGGCGGGTATTCCTCTGTACACTAGGAAGGAGTAGGTTGACCAGGACCTTTACCTGAGTGAGGTGGTATACTATTTGAAACTTTATGAAAGACTAGCTATTGTATCCATCCTTTGTACAGATTATTTTTAGAAATAAGACATAGATATCATTTAACAAAACATTTAGTAAACAATTCAGTGACATTTATCAGAGAGAATATTTGAGAACAGCTAATTGATATATCATGATAAATCACATGAATCAGAATATATCCAAAATCGCACAATAGCCTACTTGGTTTTTAAATGTTTAATATTCTGTTAAAAAGAAGTTAATTTAGTTTTTTATAGCTAAAGACATTGTCAAAAAAGTTTTCAATACTGATAAATAACTTAAATCCCGATCAATGCTCTCGTTTTTCAGGAGAAGGCCGCATAAAATGCCTTTGGTGCCATGACAGACAGAAATTGAGATAAGACTTATTTTGGCTTCTTTAATGTATAAAACATAAAAATAACGAAAAATATTTTATTCTTGTAAATGTACAGACAAAACTCTAATTTTATTTATACAGATGTAGGTACCACTAAATGGATGTTTACATTGCAAATTGTAATGATACAAATTATCATCGACTAATCTCAGATGTCCTTGACTCAAATTTACCGCCTCTTGGGTACAAAAAAGCTATAAACAGATGTGTCAATAATATTGAAAGATCCATTTCTTATAAATTAAAATAGTTGGTAGCTTTTGTTATTGTATTTATATTTTGTAAAAGAGATCAAATAAAAAAGAAAATTGTAAATAAAATGATTGTATGAATGTATTTAATAATAAAGTCAGTAATAAGAGCAGTAAGAATATAATTTTAGATCCAGACCTTTCTTTTGGTTATGGATTGGGAGAGCGCCAGAGTTGGTCGACGACAAACATGGACGATTTTTAGACCGCATCTGACGCTGCACGCACCCGACAGAGTGGGTCTACCCAGGAATGAGGCCCACTATAATAATATCGTGTGACCTGGCTGGCTCAGGTCTGGTGTCAGAGTTATCAGGTCGCACCTGAATAAGTTCAGGGCCTCTGACGTGACTTAACGACTGTTTTTAGGCAGCCGGGACCGACAGCTTAACGTGTCCTCCGAAACACGGGAGTGGCCCGAGGTAAAAACTTTCGGTCAGAACTGGGATCACTACTCTGTCGTGAGGGGAAGAATTTAAAATCGACCAACTTTGTCACTTCACCACAAGTCGCAGGCCCACTCTGTTGTGAGGGGAAGAATTTAGAATCGACCAACTTTGTCGCTGCACCACAACTAATTAATACAGTAATTTATGGTAACTATTGTAGAAGATTGTATAATTGTTGATTTGACTTATTGTCTTGTACACCTCAATAATGGCACAAACTTGAGGCTCCAAGAAGACTTCATTCATCAAATTATACTTTATTCCAGTGTTTATTATAGAGCCTCAAACCTACTCACAGAGGAGAGGACAGAGCTGCCAATCTCATAATCAAGTTTTTGATGTTGTTGAGGTCAATTAACTGAAGTTGCACTGTCGATATTTTGTATGTATTGATATTGCAAACCCTATAGGTCCACTATGTCGCAGGCCCACTCTGTCAGAAGGTGAAGTAATAAGAATCGACCCAGTCTGTTGCTGCATGCACCTGACAGACTGGGACTACTCAGGAATGTGGTCCCCTTTGTCACAGGCCCACTCTGTTGGGTGGAGTAGAAATGAGAATAGACCCAGTCTGTTGCTGCATGAACCCGACAGACTGGACCTACTCAGGAATGTGGACCAGTCTGTTGTCAGCATAAAATAAAAATCGACCCACTCAGTCATCAGTGTAAGATAGAAATCGACTGACTGTGTCGTCAACCACTTTTGGCGTCATCCCCATGGATTACTATGTTGAAAACGTATGAGTAATTGAGAGTTTCTTGTTATTTTCAGCCATACTATTTTGAATCTTGTTGGAGCTAAAAAAAAATCATGTTTGTGATAAGTGCTTTCAAGGGTTTCTCCAAATTACTAAAATATTTAAAAAGTTTATTATTTTTTTCTATTAATCTTCATCAAAGTGTAAAAGGTAAGTATTTAGACCTAAGATGTGACCTGCAGTTCTTTTCATGTAATTTTTCCATTTTAGAACTGATAACTTTCAAAATTACTTTCATCTTTCCAATTTTTCTTTCAACAATGTATCAATAGATTTGGGTGATGGGATGTCACATAAATAGTTTATATTTTTGGAATTTAATCTCGTTATTCATAGTTTTAGTTCACAACATATTCGATAATCTCAGACACCCCAAAACCGATAGCCTGTCCTTAGGGACAGTGAAGTTCACTCACCAAGCCATATGCTATAAAAAGGGAATGCAGCAAAATTTATAGTCAGGCTGCAACTGCAGGTTCAAAACCCCTATGAAGAGGTTGAAATCCAATTGAATTGCTTTCTTTTGACAGATTAGTTTTACTTTATTTTGCAGATTGTGTGCCAAAAGAAAGAGAAGTTGATCAATAGGCAGCCTACACTTCATAATGAAATTAGCTGTAGGCTACTGTATCTTGAGCCATTTCGGGTTTATTGAGGGACTGCTATATTTTCATCTCACTTTCAACTTACCTCAATGGTAGAAATTGAAGCGACTATAGC
Organism: Conomelus anceps; assembly: GCA_948455865.1. Taxonomy (NCBI): domain Eukaryota; kingdom Metazoa; phylum Arthropoda; class Insecta; order Hemiptera; family Delphacidae; genus Conomelus; species Conomelus anceps. The sequence continues at coordinate 75,913,528 of OX418217.1, forward strand.
CAGGTCAGCCAATGTGAGGTCTTCACCAGCAACAAATGGTGTCTTCTCCAGAAATCCATCAAGGAAGACTAGAGCATCACCAAGACTCTTCTTCTTTTCTTCATCAAGAGGAGCTCCACCAAACATGTGTGGGTACTAAAATACGAAAAACTTTGAATTAATAACACATAGGCTAGTAGTAACTTACATATTATGAATATAAATTATTGTATATTATAATAATTTTGAGTGCAATCATTTTACATTTTCACATGACTGAAAAAAAAATGTAAACCAACTATAATACATTTTATATTATGATATTTATAATCTTTTATATAATATCTCTTTCTGGATACATACAGAAACCTACATCTAAATAAGGTGTGACATCTTTTTTCTTGCTGATGAAGCCCACATAAATTCTGAGAATTAAAGTGGGAAGATTCCGAGCCACCAGATACGTTGTAGCTACTTTATAATATACAGGATGTTTCAGAACTCTCTACCAATACTTCTAGGCAGTGTTTCTGGACCATTAACAAAAGTAAATATTGTAATAAAAAATTTCTAAAATCCCCAGTTACTCACACAGCCGCCATTTTGTCTTTTTCACTCATTATTTTTTTTATTCGAACACCTCTGAATGCATGATTTTGAAATTTTGCAAACAGCTTTATAACAATCTTGAAAAAATTAATCAGAATTTTCCGACATCAAAAAACAAAATGGCGGCCATTTAAAATCTTTGAACAGGATTAAATTAATAATGGCTGATGATATCAAAATTTGACTGGAATAACGTTTTTTAGATATTTTTATTGCAAATTCAACGATACCTCATTTTTCAAGATTGGCCAACAATTAACAGAGATATGCTACTTCTTAGGGTCTGCGGTGGTTGAGAACGGGTTGCAGTTTTTCGCTTCCAACCACTGCACACCCTAAAAAGTAGCATATCTCTGTTAATTGTTGGCCAATCTTGAAAAATGAGGTATCGTTGGATTTTCAATAAAAATATCTAAAAAACGTTATTCCAGTCAAATTTTGATATCATCAGCCATTATTAATTTAATCCTGTTCAAAGATTTTAAATGGCCGCCATTTTGTTTTTTGATGTCGGAAAACTTTGATTAATTTTTTCAAGATTGTTCTAATTGTTATAAAGCAGTTTGCAAAATTTCAAAATCATGCATTCAGAGGTGTTCAAATAAAAAAATGAGTGAAAAAACAAAATGGCGGCTGTGTAACTGGGGATTCTAGAAAATTTTTATTACAATATTTACTTTTGTTAGTGGTCCAGAAACACTGCCTAGACGTATTGGTAGAGAGTTCCGAAACACTCTGTATACAATAATATATGTATACATTCAACTAAGCTTCATATATATACAGAGTGTTTCGGAACTCTCTACCAATACTTCTAGGCAGTGTTTCTGGACCACTAACAAAAGTAAATATTGCAATAAAAAATTTCTAAAATCCCCAGTTACTCACACAGCCGCCATTTTGTCTTTTTCACTCATTATTTTTTTTATTCGAACACCTCTGAATGCATGATTTTGAAATTTTGCAAACAGCTTTATAACAATCTTGAAAAAATTAATCAGAATTTTCCGACATCAAAAAACAAAATGGCGGCCATTTAAAATCTTTGAACAGGATTAAATTAATAATGGCTGATGATACCAAAGTTTGACTAGACTAACTTTTTTTAGATATTTTTATTGCAAATCTAATAATACCTCTTTTTTCAAGATTGGCCAACAATTAACAGAGATATGCTACTTTTTAGGGAGTGTGGTGGTTGGGAACAGGTTGCAGTTTTTTGCTTCCAACCACCACACACCCTAAAAAGTACCATATCTCTGTTAATTGTAGGCCAATCTTGAAAAATGAGGTATCGAAAGATTGGCAATAAAAATATCTAAAAAAAAGTTATTTCAGTCAAATTTTGATACCATTACGGTAGCCATTATTAATTTAATCCTGTTCAAAAATGTTGAATGACCGCTCTTGTTTTTTGATGTCAGAAAATTTTGATTAATTTTTTTTAGATTGTTTTATTTGTTAAAGTATGCATAATTTCAAAATTATATGTTCAATGGTGTTCAAATATAATATAATGCATGAAAAAACAAAATGGCGGCTGTGGGGACTTTATAAAAAATTTATTAAATTATTTACTTTTGTTAGTGGTCCAGAAACACTGCCTAGAAATATTGGTAGAGTTCCAAAACACCCTCTATATATATATAAAGTAGATTGTGCAAACAAGACTCACATAAGCATCTCCAAATTTCTGGTAAAGTGTTCCCATATCAAAGTAGAGCCGTTGGTTAACCTTGGCGCGCTTCTTTGGGTCCTTTGGGTACAACGAGTCATCCTTTCCATATTGATCTGCCAAGTAAGTCATGATAGCACGGCTGCAGAAAAAACATCAGTTGGGTTTTTGTTACAAGTATATGTTTGTTTTCAGTGTTCCTTATCTATACTATTTATCATATTCACTATATACTGTATACTATACTGTATATATATACTTTTTATTTGAGAATAATAGTAGCTTATGCAACGTTGTATTAAGTTTATGTATTAAGACAGACTTTAAACCCAGAGTGATATGTAGGGCACGAGCTTAGCTATAGAGTTCTAAACATCTCTCATGTGGCTTGAGGGCGAAATATATAATCGTTGAAAACAACTAGACTATTTTATTTACGACTTTCAATAGCTTAAGTTTAATTCAATTCGCCAATCACTTGGATAGCTTTTACGTAAACTAACACTAAAATGTTTTCTTGTTGACGACAGTTGTGTGATTGATATCGAATTGAAACTGAAGTTGTGCTAATCATCTGATGCAACTATTTGATAATAACCTACTCATTAAAACACTGACTGGAACAAATGTTCTTACACTCTCATTGGTCTGAAGTCCGTGGTTTGAAGCTACTCCGATTGCATAAGAACTTCGATCATTATACAACTGTTTTGATCAAGCTTGAATGAAGTCAGCGGTTATGACATTAATTTCTAATCTCTAATAACTATTTCATAACTTAGTTGTAGAAAAAATATAATATACTCAGCATAATAAATTAATGGTTCCTAACACTGTTCAGCTTCTCACAAACATCCAATAGAGTCCACTATACTACTACAACGACTAACTAGTACAATACGCCACTGTCATAGTAGTTTCAAGCTATTCATTTATAAAGGTCTAATTATGTTGATATTACCATTCCGTCATTAACATTGATTTCATCTAGTAATAGGGTGAACAGTATTTTCTCATTCCATTACTACTATTACAATTTTTATCATTAGCCTAATCCTAATACCATATTTATTTTTTGCTAACCATAATTTTTATTCTCATCTTTATTTTTGACAGCCTTAGCAGAATCGGAAAATGGAGGTATATGGGAATAAGAGGATAAGGAGAAGGAAGAGAAGGAGGATTGAGTAGGACCGTTTATACCTCCATGGGCCAGACAGCCCTACCAGGGATGTTGTTAATATTATATTCACTCAGGTAAAGGGAACAGCAAAGATTAACTGTAAAGATGAGTGAAGAAATTTGGTTTTCTTTCAGTTCTATTTCTCGTTTATTTATTATTTTATTGTTAAACTTCACTTTAGACTTCCGAATTGTAATTTACGGTATTATTTATAATTTGTAATGTAAATTGTAATCTACGTGTTACCTTACAGTAGGCGATAGGCCTTGTAACAATTGACAATAAAATTAAGATCTATTAAATAATTTGTTAATCAAATCAAATATCTATTAAATAAAGAGATCTATATGCATCTACTACTTGAACATACATACGATAATCTCAAATACATCACTCAGCGTGCATAAAACTTGACTCAAACTTTTTTACATTATTTCAGAGAAGTGGTGAAAACTTGACTCACCTCTCGTTCAAAACGAAGCCGTTGTCATCCAGGGTTGGAACATTGTGCTGAGGATTCAGCTGTAACAGATCAATAAACTAGCATTAAAATCAATTTGGTACTGATATCGATCGGTACGGCTTTGCAAGTTGTAAACTGATAACTGCTGTTATCCTTTTTGGATCTCATACGAGAATACCTGCACTTGGTCTTTTTCATAAATCTTCATCTCACATATATGAAGCCCTCTGATCTCCTACAGATTCGGTACTGATGAGTCCTACTACAGAAGGTTACAGAATAAACTCTTCCTTTTTTCAGCAAATATTATCTCTCCTAAAATTTCTGAAATATATTGATCTATTTTCAAACTGATCTGTGCTCAACTCTCCAAAATACTTTTTCAATATTTCGTTTGATGGCTGCTGATCATGCATGAGGAAAGACTCCAATCTTAATTCAGCGATTTGCTGGGTGGACTATGCAAAGTGCGCTCCATAGCTCACTAATATTATACACAATATTATACAACCTATTATATTATTATGTAACCTTCTATAAGTGTATAAATATTATTCACTTCTATATGTGTATAAATATTGTAGAATAGGAAGAAATTACTAGGTCTTATGAGCGTGAGGTTTGTCTTATTCAAGGTTTAATTTGTATCTCTTTAGGTTTTCGGGGGATAATTAATTAGTTTTCTAAATGGAGAATTATTAAATTATTGATGGAACACATTATCGAGAATGAGTACTCTACATAACAAAATTTATGAAAACGATAATTTTTTCATTTATCTTGAATTACTGCAAGAAAGCACTTCTATCAAGAATGGTTAAGAAAAATATTGATGAATTTCACACTTTAAAAAGTGTAGGAACAATTGAAAAAATATTCAAGTATTTAAAAAGCGTCCAATAAAAGCATTTAAACTGATATCGGTACTGTTCTGATCTCGCAATTGCTTAATGTCATTATGATTTGAATGTTGACTATGGCCTACTCTATTTGGACAGAAAAAGCGCGGCAGAAAGAGTTATTTATGTATTAAGAGCATGAAGCGCAACGTTTTTGCTTGAGACAAAACAGTTACTGCACGACGCATAGCGGAGCGCAGTAATTTTGCAATAGCAATAAAGAAGCTTCACATGTGAATTACATACAACATGTTTCCTACAACTGCATTTCTGGATTCCAACACAATAAATGCTTGTAGTTTGTAACATTACAGATTTTAGCGTGCGTGGATTTGGTTAGCATGCGCAATTTTTATGAGAATGAGGTTATGAGAATATCACGGATTTCGTGATCCACCAATGAGAAGTCATCAATAAAATCTGGCGAGCGGTAAAGTATATTTAGTTTTCAGCACGTAAAGAACTATACTTTACAAGCAGTTGTAGGAAAATATTTTTATACTCACATACAATTTTGTCTTTATACTATTCGAGCAGAGTATTTGATGATGATTCTTCGCCTAATTTATACAGCTGATGTGAGATTCACATGCCTCCTCATATGTTGAATGAGTAGCCAATGATTAGTGTAGCCGTTTGGATCGCATCGGTAGGCGTAAATTCTGCTTCTCTGCTTGTAAGTCACACGCTTTTTCTGCCCCGTACATATAAGTTATAAGTTAATGGACTCTTTATAGTGGCCAAACTATAAATTAACAAATCCATTCTATAAGTTATACCGTTAATAGCTGAGGGCCAAAGGCCCTAAACATGTATATGAGTTCTAGTAGTTTTGTCAAAAGAGTCCGCTCCGCAAGCACTGGTTCAATTTTTTAGGCTAATTTTCCCATTAGAATAATAACTTTTTGTTTTTATAAATCTCTGTACATTATTACTGTTTTATTGATAATTTTTCATTGCCTCACTAATTTGAACCAATCCAGACTAAATCAGTCCAAGACTCGCTAGCTTACCTTGATGAACTCAGGAGTGAGGTGTTGCCCTGACTTCAGATCGGTTAATTTTAAGTTGAGATCCACGCCAACAGCTTTGGCTGCCAGAAGGACGTTTCTGCATGGAGCGCTTCCAGGGACGTAGTACAAATCGATTGGCATTTTGACCTGGAAAGTAAAAACAAGAATTTACCATTAAATTCTCTTTGTGTATATTAGCGTTAACTTTCTTATCTCCATATAAGAAACCACAGTGTTTCAAGTAGAATATAATATACGTTCCATAATAATAAGTGTTGAAAGAAAACGAAGCAAAAGTCCATTCTAAGTTCTGGTTTGTAGTAGTCGACAAGCCATTATGATGACTAGTTGAGAGCGCAACTATTTTTTCAAACTAATTAAGGATTAATCTCACTTAAATGAAATATTATAGTGACTCACAGCTGTATATTTAGTGCGTGAAAGTATAACTATCATTCTTATCAGAATTATTGTAGCCTACTAGGCCCACTACACACAACACACAGTACTCTGCTGTCTGCTGCAACTAAACTAATCAACATCACTCTTCTGGAGTCCCTGAAATGGAGGAAGACTCTTCCAAGTTAAACCAATTTTGGAACCACCTCTCATTTGTATTATTACCAGGAGATGAGAGTTACAAAGTGAGCCATTCTCGACGAAAGCTTGAGTTGAAGTTGAGCGTTGAATTGTTTTTGAAATTGAGCGTTTCAATTGCCTTTTTGAGTTGCATTGATCAGCCCAAAATATTGTTGTGAATGATATCGTGGCAACCAACTCATTCTGTCACACATTATGAATGTCTGTCTGTCAATTAAGAATGAAGATTGAAAGGATTTCTGGCTTCTATCGATTGAACCTTGTATCTAGTCTATTTTAGTTGTTGAATTGTGCATCAATAGGCCTAATCAATAATATCTTCCAACCGAAGGTATTAGGGCGAATATATAATAGGGTTATATGGGGCGAAAGTAGCCCTGCTATATCAAGCACCAAGCTCATGGGTTTCAATGACTATACACATATTTTTGACGAATCTATTAACGCAGAACCTGTCAATTCAGTGCAGAGAATGCATCTCAATCGATACAATATTAGTGCAAAGCTATTTGATTATCGAATCCTCATGAAAATGTCTTTGCATGGAGTTTGCAGCCTTTTAAAGGCTATAGTTATATTCCTGGATTTCTTGTTCCATGACGAACTGCGTTGTTAATATTAACTTTTCAAGTGAATTCAACGACTTGCAGTCAAATTTTTATTAAAATAAGTAGTATTTCACTTACTTCTGTAGGCCGAACGTTTTCGAGTTGTTAAAACCCATATTAAAGGCATCCTAAATATCGATGTTGGTTTGCACCATCACTTCAAACCCTCCCCAAAATTCACAAACCTGACATACCTATAAGACCAATTGTAAACTACCGAGAAGCCCCAGCATACAAACTAGCAAAACACATGGACCAAATACTCAGAAAACTAATTAACATTAACAACAACACATACATAAAAAACAGTAGTGACCTCATCTCAAAAATAAAAGACATTCCTCACAACTCCACTCTTGCATCTTTTGATAAAACAAATTTATACACCAACATACCTATCAATGAAACAATAAAAATAATAAAAAACATGCTTATTCACAACAACACAGCTACCGAACATATAAATGAAATAATAGACATCCTAAAAATCATCACTCAACAAAATTACTTCACATACAACAACAAATTTTACTCACAACCTGATGGATTGCCAATGGGCTCACCAATATCCAGCATATTTGCTGAGATCTATCTCCAACACTGCGAAAACACCCACATACTCTTCAACAACAGATTCTCACAGAACATAATATACTGGCACATCAGATATGTAGATGACATTCTACTACTATACAGAGGGAACAAAAGACAATGTGAACAGCTCCGATCACACAAACAAAATACACAAAAACATTCAATACACAGCAGAATATGAACACAACAAATTAATAAATTTCCTAGACCTCTCAATCACAAAGAACACAAACCAAAAACACAGCTTCAACATTTACAGAAAACTGACAATGACAGATACCGTAATACACAGCACATCCAATCATCCAACACAAACACTCAGCAGTCAGATCAATGCTACACAGACTGAACAACACACCACTATCCACCGAAAATTACAACACTGAACTCAACACAATTAAAATACCTAGCACAAGAAAACGGCTACAAACACGACCTAATTGACAAACTCAACCATAAAATAATAACCAAAAAACAAAACACCAACAAAAAATACATCACAATGACATACTATAACCCACAATCAAACAGACTAGTCAAAATCTTCAAAAAATCTGGCCACACCATCGCATTCAGAACAAAAAACAAAATAAAAAATGCACTTGCACCAAAAACCACAATGAACACGAACAAATACGATCTCCCAGGGATCTACAAACTGAACTGCTCTGACTGCAACAAATTTTACATAGGACAAACAGGCCGCGCATTCAAACAACGCTACAAGGAACATTCACAAGCTTTACATACAAAAACAGAATTGACTTTTGCAGACCATATCATTCAAACTGGACACTTTTTTTACTGAAATCACTACCAACTTACACATTCTATATATAAACTCTAAATGACACGAACTCAACACCTTGGAACAATTTGAAATTTGGAAACACACCACACACAATAAACAAAACATTCTCAACGAACAGTTACATTTTAAATCACACAAAATTTTTGACCACATTATACAGAAACCACAGTTCTTCTAACCAACAAACCAACATCGATAATTTAGGATGTCTTGAAGATGGGTTTTAACAACTTGAAAACGTTCCGCCTAAAGAAGTAAGTGAAATACTATACTTATTTTAATAAAAATTTGACTGCAAGTCGTTGAATTCACTTGAAAAGCTATAGTTATTTTATTATCATTATTTTATTTTCTTTGTAGGCCTATAGGCCTATAGAGTTATTAATTGTGGCCTCAAATGAAACAGATCAGAGTTTTCTTGAAAACGTTACTCGCTTATTGAAACAAATATTTATTGTTGAGGCTTGCTCATACATTATCATATTTTCGAATCAGATTGTTAATCGCAACGCTGTTCGTCAAAGCTCACATCGTCACAGTTGCTGATATTATTAAACAACAGTTACTGAAAGTTAAGATTTTGTAATGGGTTCTATCACTAAAAAAATGCTGGTAACACTTTAAATTAACACTAAAACTTTATTTACACAAATTACCTACAACATGCAATAATCAGTTTATATCACACAAGAAAAACCAGTGAGAAACAAACAGTTCAATACATTCAACTAATAATAAATTTACCATATCACATATCACTGTACAAAAACTAAGTTAATTACTAACTGTCAATTGCTGCTCAAGTGTGGGGCAATTTGGAGAGTGATCGGGTAGAAAAAATCCAAAAGTATTTTACTAAACGTTTATTTGGACTCCCAAAAAACATACCTGATTATATGTTATTTATTTAGAATGTGGAATTAAGCTGATAAGGATTTATACATTCAGGCTTCATTAAAGTTACGGTACGTTATTAAAGTATTCAACATGCCGGCGGATAGGTATCCACGTAAAATCGCTGATGAATTTTTTATCAGAAAGTGTGTATGGTATAAAGTCTGGTTGAACCTTTGTCAGCATTATGATATAGAGTGGTCTGACAGTATTTTACAAGCGATAGGTGGATAGGATCTGCGGATGAAATGCTTCTCAAAGTGAGCCAGAGAGAGCATCTATTGCATGAAGAGAACGTACTGAGAGGTCAGAATATCATAGTATCTATGCTTTTTCTTTGCTGATAGACTTGGGAGATTGGAATTATTTGAAAGATAATTTTAAAAGAGGAGTTAAAAATATAATTTTTAGGGTGAGGGTATCAATGCTACCACTAAATTCATTTTAGACCTGGTAGGGAAGAGAATAGATATGAGTGTTCCATGTGTAACAGACGGGTAATTGAGGATATGGGTCACCTTATTGGTAGGTGTAAGGAGGGATAACAAGGTCATGGTTCGGTCGCAAACATATGAATGCAAATGCAGTAATCAGTTTTATTTAAATGGTAGGGATTGGAATCGCCTTGTTGGAATCTTAGGGATGCTCATTAGGGTTTGGTTGGTGAGTGTTAATTTTTGAACATAATAACTATGCGATATTTATTGAACATTATAATATTATTATAGAAAGTATTCAAAATGATTATTTCAATTTGATTTTTTTCTTTCTTTATTTTGCAATTATCCTTTGTTTCATATTCTTGTATTTATTAGGACATGGAATTTATTATACGACTTGAAAATTATGTATGAATGCGTGAGATGTATTGATAAGAACAGTTATGTATTTCTATAAACTATTTTTTTATATAAAATGTTCCCAATTTTATAATAAAAACATTATCACATCAAGTAATCAAGTTAGAAAAGATTTTCAAAGTAATTTCAAACAGTTTTTCTGCCTAAGTAGAGCTTAATGTTTCGTCTATTTCTAGTGGTAAGCGGTGTGCCTGCTAATCGCGTAATCTACTAATTCTATTTCAAAACTATTATCAAATATTTTCTAGTTGGAAGGGTAGATTAGATAAATTATCTTTCGGCAAACTGTAGATACGCTATCAACTCGACTGTCAGCCTCGGACAAGTCTTCAATGATTTTCTAATAATAATTAAATGCCATTCTTGTTTCAATTGACTTGTTAATACAGTATCATGCATTATTTTTTTGTATGACATGTTTTGTGAGCTTTGTTTTTATCAAAATAAATCATCTATCTGTCCAAATGTCAATAGGTTGATCAATAAAATTGTGAATAACTGTTCACTGATGTAAAAAGAAATGTCTAAAAAGCAGTTAAACATTTAATAAATAAACTGAACACTTATGAAGCACAGTCTGTCACTGTAACACAATATATAACAATAGCACAAACTGTCACTCAAACGAACATTTTGAAGAACAAATAACAACCGAACTTCCTGCTGAACGCACCGCCGCTTTTATAAGTTTGTTTGTTCTTGAAAACTCCATTTCCAGAGGCTTTTCAATGTTCTATTTACACAGATAACAATACCTCAGTTCTCGAGCTTACAAGAACCACTTGAACATTCTATATGATCATTTGGCATATGAGAGTAAGAAAGACGAAAAGATGGGGGAAGAGAGAGACAGAAGATAAACAACAAATGCATGTTATCAGCGTAACCGGAAGCACTGTTACATAGAGAGTAGAGTAGAATAATGTTTTCTACTTTCTTACAATATTTTAGGCTGACAAGAGTTTTCAAATAATGTTCAGGCTCAGGCTTCATTAACTATTATTTAATCTGGCTATAAGTTCAATAATATATTGTCTAAGTTAGGATTTACGTCTTAAAAAAATGTTTCAGTTTGTAGTTCAACAAAGCATTTTTTTGTTGACTGCTAGGTTAATTCTTATGTAAGTAAGCTACGGTGGCTATTTGCTCAAGTGGCATGTGACAAAGATATAACATTAGTTGATTTTTTCAGCTTCTACTACTTTCGAAAGTTATCTTCCTGTCAAATTGAAGATAACACTATCTCATTTGAAAAGACACTTCTCAGAGTTCAACGTCAATGCAATTCTAATTTTAGAGTTCATTGCAATTTTATAACTTTTGTAATTTGTATGTATAATCAACGTAATAGTGAGTATTTCACATGAGAAAGCTCATTTATTTTGATAGAAATTGATTTATATTATCTAAAAATATGTTTACAAATATAGCCTATTGAAATATATTCAGGTACCGTACGGTACTTAAAGAGTAATGCCCGGTTTCTGAGTAGTTCATTAACTTAATGGACCATTAACTCAATGCTGGAGCAATGGGTTAATGATCCATTAAACTTAATGAACAACTCAGAAACCGGGCATTAGAGATATAGAAAAGCTACAAAGGCAATTCAATGGCAAAATCAAACCTTGTTAAGGACTGTTAAAAAGTATGTTTATGTTTCTGTTTTATGTTTTATCCAATTAAGTTATGTATTCACACCAGCGAACACATAAGACCAATTGGTCTTATGGGTTCGTTGATTCACACCATACAGTAGTTAGTCGCTATTAATATAAAAATTGCATAATAGTTTGCATACCTTCTTGTTCTGAAATCTTGTTTACTTCATTCATTTATTAACTCCACTTATTTATTCTATGGGGTTGGCAGTCGTGTTCTGCTGTGAAAAGTCTAGTGGGATAGTGTGCTGGTAAAATACATTAAAGTGGAAAAAGTGCTAAAATCTTGATTTAAAGGAAACGATTAACATCTTGAAGACTATTGGTGTCTAATTCAGAGAAAATTCTACCATTTTCTCTTCTTTTCAGTCTATTAAAGGCATTTGAAAGTGTGCAAGTGCAGTTTTTAAGGTTACAAAGAAAAGGTTGCAGCTACAAATTATACTCGTTGGGGAACAGAATGAACTTTGATCAACTTGCAACGAACCTTTGAGCAGAAATTTACCATTCATTCAATTGCAGGGAAATAATGCAATAGGAGCAATAGAAACAGTAATATATTAGGACAAAGATAGAGCTAGGCAAAGAAGAAAAGGAAACTAAATACCGGACACCGGTCTTGTTATCAACAACTGTTATCTGCTTTCACCTGCCGAAATTTCGTGATAAACTCATTAGCTTCTATCTCTACCGTTAGTTTGCATCTAATAAAATAATCCGTTAATCACAGTCATTGTTTTCATCGCAAACATAATCGTCGATCTCGTTATATTCTCCAATACCTCTGTCATACTCCACACATAGGGTAGGCTACAGAACTTGTTAGTGAATTAAAAGTGTCTGGAGCAATCACATATACATCATGGCCAAAATTGAGGAAAAACTGGACAGAATTTTGGAAAAGTTGCAAAAACTTGACACTTTAGAAAATAAAGTAGACACATTTAATTGTCATTTTGGAGAAGAATAATAAAAGAAATCAAGTCCGAAATTCACCAGATGAAACAAAATTATTCAAAAAATGAGAGGATCAATGAAGAAAAAGAGAGAAGGTATAATCTATTGTTCTTTGGCATGCAGGGCAAGAGCTTCTTTGTCATGAATGAAGAAATCATGAATATATTAAAGTTTTTGGCTTCCGAAGTAAATAGGAACTGTATTAGAGACTTATGGAGAACAAATGGTAACAAAGACGGATCACCAGTTGTTGTAAAATTGAATTCAATTGCAATAAAATAAAAAAAAATATGATATTAAAAGAAAAAGGAAAACTGAAAGAAAAGAATTGCTACAGTTATGTTAAAATTAAAGAAGACTTCACTCGAGAGATCAGGGAAACCAGATAATAACTATTTCCACATCTTTTAAGACTTAAAGGTGTTGGGGAAAGGGTTATCATGATCAGAGATAAATTAAAAGTAAATGATACAATGTGGTCTCTTGAGGAGTTGAACAAACAGGTGGCACAGTCATCAAAAAGAGCGAGAAGTGAAGAAGTATCTCCGAGGAAGCTGGAAGAAGAGAACAAGAATATCCATATTAACCATTCTACGAAGAAAGGTAGAAAATTAGCCAGGAATGATAGAATAGAGCGATTTTTCACTAAAGGCACAGATACAAATAGGGACGTCAACCAGATGTTTGAGCAGGGAAAGACAAGTAGAAGTGAGGAGACAGAGAGATTAGGTGAAATGGAAGATGGAGGTCGAGGAAATTTAACAAAAGAGTCATAGCAACCACAAGCGGAACGCGGCATCGGATTTATACGGAAATGGAACAACACAGCAAGGAAAAGGAAATTAATATACATTGGAACATTCAACGCAAGGTCAGTCTTAGGGGAAGATAAAATTATGGAGCTGGAAGAAGCAATGGGAGAAATAAAGTGGGATATTATAGGCATAGCAGAAATTAGAAGAAGTTATGAGGAAATAGCAGAAAGAAATAGTGGGCATATCTTTTGCCACTCAGCAGCCACGAGAGGAAATAGAGAAGTTGGATATTTTGTGAATAAGCAACTTAGAGATGGATTTTCGGAATTTAGGGCAGTATCAGATAGAATTGCGCTTCTTAGAGTAACAGTTGGCAACAATAAGCTGATGATGATCCAGGTGCATGCACCAATATCTGACAGTCCAGAAGAAGAAATAGAATTATTTTATGAATCAAAAGAGGAATTAATTTCTCAGAGACAAAATGGAGAAAAATTAATCATTATGGGAGACTTTAATGCGAAGATAGCTATGAGAAATGAAGATGGGAGCATCAATAGACTTGGGAATGAAAGAGGTGAAAGGCTATTGAATTTCGCTTCAAGTAATAATCTAAATATAGTGAATATGCTATATAGAGGAGATATTGAAGACAAATGGACTTGGAAATCACCAGTTGGAGGGCTGCATGAAATTGATTACTTGATTGTGGAACAAAATAACGACATGGTTAAAAAATTAGAGGTGATTAAGACGTTCAAGTATGACTCTGATCATAGACTGTTAATGAGCGAATTACTACTCCATAAAAGAAGATTCTTCATAAAACAAAAATGCATATGAATAGAGCAGAAGAACAATAGAAGGTTTGCGGAGAATTTAGAAGAAGAAATAAGGAAGCAAAATATAACAGAAACTAGTAGTATTGAAGAAATATATAAAAATATAGTGCAATCTATTCATATGGCGTCCAGAAGATTGGATGCAGTGCAGCAGAGCAGAAGAAGAATGAGCAACAGAATTTCACAAGAAACTAAGGATCTAATTGAAAGACGTGAAAGACTGAATAGAATTGTCACAAAAACCGAAGAAGAAAAGAAGGAACATCGAAATCTTAGGAAGGAAGTAAGATGAAGAATACGGAGAGAGTTGAAGGAATATGAAGAAAATATTATATCCTCAATAATGGTAACCTCAGGATCGACTAAGAAAATAAACCAGAAGCTCAGTACTACTAGAAAAAAATGGATTTCTAAGCTAAATACTGAAGATGGAATAGCAACTACAAGAATGCAAATATTAGACCAGGTGACGTACTTCTATGAAGAATTGTACAAAAAAGGAGATGGTAATGAAATATGGATAGAGATAGAAAACCAACAAATACAGGCAGAAAGTATAGAATTAGATATATTCGGAAGTGAAATAAGAAACGCAATCACAAACCTGAGAAAAGGGAAAGCTCCTGGAAATGACGGTATTACATGTGAAGCAATAATAGCAGGAATGGAAAAACTCATACAACCATTGAAATTATTATTTAATCGAATTTTAAAGGAAAAAGTAATACCTAAGGATTGGTAAACGAATAAGATCATAATATTATTCAAAAAAGGATCACGGATGGATATTAGAAACTATAGGTCAATAACCCTCTCTTCAGTATTGTACAAAATTTTTGCTTCTATAATTAAAAATAGAATAATGAATAAAATATATGAAAGTCATCCAACTGAACAGGCGGGGTTTAGACCTGGGTACTCCACAATTGATCATTTACATGCAGCAAACCAAATCATTGAGAAGTGTTCAGAGTATAATATACCGCTATACTTAGGACTGGTCGATTTTCATAAAGCGTTCGATAGTCTGAGTCATTGTATGATATTGCAGGCACTAGAAGAAGCAGGAGTAGACACTGAATATATAAAAGTCATAAAGAAGTCTATATGAAAACACTGAAGTTTATGTAGAGCTAGAAAGAAGAGGAAGAAAAATTAAAATAGAAAAAGGACTTAAGCAGGGTTGTCCGCTGTCCCCGGTTATCATCAACTGCTGTTTAGAATATATATTTTGCAGGATGGAGTGGGAGAACAGAGGTCTTCATATTAATGGACAGAAGCTCACAAATCTTAGGTTTGCTGATGATGTTATGATTATAGCAGAAAGTGCATTGCAGATGAAGGAAATGTTGCAAGACTTGATAAATGTTAGTGAAGTGATGGGCTTACACCTAAATTCTCAAAAAACAAGAATTCTGACTAATTCGGAAAAAACCAGTGTCGAAGTCAACTGTGGCATTATTGAATATGTAGAGGACTACGAGTATTTAGGGCAGATATTATCATTCACAAACCGAGCGGCCAAGGAAGTGAAGCACAGAATTGACAAGGGTTGGAAAAAGTTCTCGGCGCTGAAGAGAATATTCAAAGGAAATTACTCAAATTTTTTAAAAGCCAAAGCTCTGACTATATGTGTGTATATCCTGCTGTATTATATGGATCACAAACTTGGTCACTCACCGAGAATTTAGATAGGCGACTTAAGACTACTCAAACAAAAATGTTGCGCAGTATCCTTGGGATTAAGTTGAGCCAAAGAATAAAAAACACTGATATACTGAGAAGAGTGAGGGTAAAATATCTGCAGAAGGAGGCCCATCTAACAAAATGGAAGTGGGCAGGTCATGTTGCGAGGATGGATGAGAACCGATGGGCGAAGATTGACAGAGTGGACACCGAGAGACAAGACAAGGAAACGAGGACGGCCACCTATGAGATGGAGTGATGAACTCACGCAGAGAGTAGGCCATGCATGGGCTACTACGGCTAGAGACAGAGGACAGTGGAATAAAATAATTATGAAATTTTGATCTGAACTTTTATATTACACTTGATATGCATGTAAAATACTAAAATATTGTTATCAACCTCAAGTAGTACCTCTATACTTAGAGAGGCTTTTGTTCGTCATCGAATGCAAATAAAAGCTTTATTATTATTATTTAACTTTTCATGTGAAATTTAACGACTTGCAGTCAAATATTTGATAAGAATAAGTATAATAACTCACTTAATCTGGCCGAGTACTTTCGAATCTATGAGATTCATCTTCAGAGGCTCCTAGATCATCATGTCAGTTTTTTGGTTAGAGGTGTTGTGGTTTTTGTAAAATATGATCAAAAAGTTTGTGAGATTTAAAATTTAGTTGTTCATTGAGAATGTTTTGTTTATTGTGTGTGGTGTGTTTGTATATTTCAAATTGTTCCAAGGTGTAGAATGTGTAGGTTGGTACTGATGTCAGTAAAAGTGTGTCCAGTTTGAATGATATGGTCGGCAAAATTCGATTCAGCTTTGGATGTCAGGGCCTGAAAGTGTTCCTTGTAACGTTGTTTGAATGTGCGGCCTGTTTGTCCTATGTAGAATTTGTTACAATCAGAGCAGTTTAGTTTGTAGATCCCTGGGAGATCGTATTTGTTTGTGTTCAGTGTGGTTTTGAGTGTAAGTGCATTTTTTATTTTGTTTTTTGTTCTGAATGAGATGGTGTGGCCGGCTTTTTTGAAGATTTTTGCTAGTCTGTGTGATTGTGGATTAATGTATGTCATTGTGATGTATTTTTTGTCAGTGGTGTTGGTGTTCTGTTTTTTGTTTCTTATTTTATGATTGAGTTTGTCAATTAGGTCGTGTTTGTAGCCGTTTTCTTGTGCTAGGTATTTTATTGTATTTAGTTCAGTGTGGTAGTTGTTGGTGGATAGCGGTGTGTTGTTGAGTCTGTGTAGCATTGACCTGAATGCTGAGTGTTTGTGTTGTGTTGGATGATTGGAGGTGCTGTGTATTAGGGTATCTGTCATTGTTGGTTTTCTGTAGATGTTGAAGCTGTGTTGTTGGTTTGTGTTCTTTGTAATTGAGAGGTCTAGGAAGTTTATTGAATTGTTTTGCTCATATTCAGCTGTGTATTGAATATTCTTATGTATTTTGTTTATGTATGATCGAAGTTGTTCACATTGTCTTTTGTTTCCTCTGTATAGCAATAGAACATCATCTACGTATCTGTGCCAGTATATTATGTTCTGTGAAAATTTGTTATTAAAGAGTATATGAGTGTTTTCGCAGTGTTGGAGATAGATTTCAGCAAATATGCTTGAGATTGGTGAGCCCATTGGCAGTCCATCAGGTTGTGAGTAGAATTTGTTGTTGAAGGTAAAGTAATTTTGTTGAGTGATGATTTTTAGGATGTCTATTATTTCATTTATATGTTCTGTAGTTGTGTTGTTGTGAATAAGGATGTTCTGTATTATTTCTATTGTTTCATTGACAGGTATGTTGGTGTATAGGTTTGTTATATCAAAAGATGCAAGAGTGGAGTTGTGAGGAATTTGTGTGTCTTTTATTTTTGCGATAAGATCGCTACTGTTTTTTATGTATGTGTTGTTGTTGATATTAATTAGTTTTCTCAGTGTTTGATCTATGTGTTTTGCTAGTTTATAGGCAGGTGCTTCTTGGTAGTTTACAATTGGTCTAATAGGTATGTCGGGTTTGTGAATTTTGGGAAGTGTTTGAAGTGATGGTGCAGAAGGGTGTATTTGTTTCAGTTTTCTTTTTTGTGAATTATTAATTATATGATTTGTCTTGTTGATTATTTGTTTGGTAAACATTTGTGGGATCGGTGTGTAGTTGTTTAATGTTGTTTTTGTTAATGTAGTCAAGTGTTTTTTTGTTGAGCTCTTCATTTTTTATGATAACTGTAATGTTGCCTTTGTCTGCTTTGATATAGGTGAGATTGTGAGTTAGAGCTTTGTGTTTCAATTCTTTTATGGTGTGGTTTTCTGAATTTATGGGTGGGTGTGGTTGTGAGCTGTTTGTTTTTATTGTGTTGTAGGTTTCTTTTCTAAGTTCATCATGTATTTGTGGGTCTGTGCGTTGGATGCTTGTTTCTGTTTCAATGACAATGTTTTTTGATGTGGATTTGTTGTTTTTGTAGTTCAGGTTATGTTTGAGACCTTTGTTCAAGAAAACGGCTACAAACACGACCTAATTGACAAACTCAATCATAAAATAAGAAACAAAAAACAGAACACCAACACCACTGACAAAAAATACATCACAATGACATACATTAATCCACAATCACACAGACTAGCAAAAATCTTCAAAAAAGCCGGCCACACCATCTCATTCAGAACAAAAAACAAAATAAAAAATGCACTTACACTCAAAACCACACTGAACACAAACAAATACGATCTCCCAGGGATCTACAAACTAAACTGCTCTAATTGTAACAAATTCTACATAGGAAAAACAGGCCACACATTCAAACAACGTTACAAGGAACACTTTCAGGCCCTGACATCCAAAGCTGAATCGAATTTTGCCGACCATATCATTCAAACTGGACACACTTTTACTGACATCAGTACCAACCTACACATTCTACACATAAAATCTAAAGGACACGAACTCAACACCTTGGAACAATTTGAAATATACAAACACACCACACACAATAAACAAAACATTCTCAATGAACAACTAAATTTTAAATCTCACAAACTTTTTGATCATATTTTACAAAAACCACAACACTTCTAACCAAAAAACTGACATGATGATCTAGGAGCCTCTGAAGATGAATCTCATAGATTCGAAAGTACTCGGCCAGATTAAGTGAGTTATTATACTTATTCTTATCAAATATTTGACTGCAAGTCGTTAAATTTCACATGAAAAGTTAATATTAACAACGCAGTTCGTCATGGAACAGGAAATCCAAGAATATTATTATTTATTCTATCTGCCAGCTGCCAATCTCAACTAACAGTAAAATATGATCACTCAATACATTGTGTTTTCGAAACATTCAATTACGGTATAAGTAACAACCCATGAACGGGCATCAATATGCCGCTGTTGCACTGTTTTTTAGACTTATTCCATGTCTTTTTCTATTTCAGGTTTCATCGTGATAATTGAATAAATTGCAGTTTTCATAAATAATGGGCTGTAAATTATGAGAAACAATCATTGGAATAACACGATAACTTCAGTACAATTAAAATAGTGTCTAAAAATTATGTCATTATTTATTCTCTTAAAATAACCCACCTTTCGGTTTGAGTACAATATGCTTGGATTTGCTGCGCACCGTAAAAATCCATACTGTGGAAGTAGTTCTCAGAGTGGGCCACTTTTATTTATTTATTTACTAACAAAAGCTCACAAGACTTCCTACTATGAGCCATAATGACATACAATATTGACATCCAAACAGTTGCGTGCTAGAAATGTTAATACAAAATTGAAATTAGGTAATTGGGTGCTCAATCCTAATGTAGGGCAATCAATACTTTAAATTCCAAACACTAGTATAAAGAATCTCACGCTTCAATTTATTCAGAACTTGAATCTATAAAAGTCTATGTGATCCTATATTACACAGAATTTGAAATGATAAGCTATCTTCAATCAAAACAAACTTATACGGAACTCAAAAAATTTATATCAGCAGTTCACGTTGAAAAATAATTTAAAGCCCTATATTTTCTCAACAGAGAGCTGCAAAAATTTTATCAGGTTTACGGTAACTTCGGAAGATCCGTGGTCCGATTCCGGGCATTGACTAATATTTTTTTTGATGTGACATTCATCGATTTCCATTATCTATTTTATGCAGAAGTCAATGTCTGCGTTTGCGGAGGTCTTTGGTATGATTCATAGCATCAAAACGAATATAAAAATTTATTTCTTGTTAATAAAATTGCATTTTTTTCTAATAACTAGAAGTTGAAAATGTAACATCAAATTCTTCCACTCCATACTTATTCGTTGGCTCTCCCAACCTTCTACCACGGTATATTATTCTACCATGGTAAATTTTTTAGTTTCCGATATTTTTTCATACATCACAATATCACAAAGGGATTTTGTACTCGCTATGAAATGAACTGTTAGTTTCCTTTGATTTTCTTACAGCTTCCAAATCATTCTATTGAGGGTACAAACTTTAGCAAACTGTACTTTTACTACAGTCTACACTGAGATACTGAAACTCATCACGTGATTTGGGAAATTTCCATTCGATTCACGATTAAATTTTGTGACTTGATTGTGCAATATTGGCTCAGTAAGTATTCGTCTACTATATAAGCGGCAAGCGACAGGACATATAACAATAAATATACATATACAATATATTAATGCCGAGATGTTTGCCGCTAGATGTTCGTATCGTGAGCGAGGTCAAGACAGAAAAACTTAAAATTTTTCTCTTGAACTGGGTAGAGCCATTCCTGAACTAATTTATTCTTCAACGTAGAAATATTAAATTTCCATTTTTGAACATACAACAAAATTTTCTAAATGTAGGCCGTGGGACAACAAAAATGAGCCCTTCTACAAATGGGACAATTTAAGTTTACACAAGTTACTGGAGTGTTATAGATGAAATAACAGAATGAAAAAAGATTTGGAGGTTGAAGTTAGCAGGAGCGGTTATAGTTATAGTCTGAAGAATTTCATTTACTTACTAGTAGGCTATATATTTTTTGGTATATTTCAATAAAAATGGTTCATCCTACGAACAAACTAAGGTCATCAAACCATCACTTCAAATCTTGTCAGACTGATCGGATTGAAGAAAAAGAAAATAGTCCATATTACATTTCCTGAAAGAAGTCAGGAAGCCGTACAATGAATACTGGATACTGATATATCTTGTCATTTATATGATACTGTGAGACATTTAAGTTGTCGAAGAAAAATCTTGGTCATGGTCAACATCCATTGCTGCAATGCCAAATCCACAATGTCATACTCTCCAGCAGGTGTGGCCGTGGCAGTTTACTAAAAATTACAATTAGTGAAGAATCTAAAGTTTGATGTAATACAATAAACTGAGGATTATTATTTATAATATCCTATTTGAAAGAAAAATATTTTTGCAAGCTCATGTTTGCATTCAACCGTGCTTCAACCAGTTAAGACAATAAATTGAATAATATTCTTCATTTTAGTGATCCCGTCAATATCTAACATTAACACTGGCACTGTATTCCATAATGTTTTTTGTTTTCGCTCCCGAGAGCAATAAGAAATACAGTGCGAGATTCAATTCATTCCTCCAATATTTGTGAATAAAAATCAAATCAATAGAAACGCAGTACCAGTTGTCATGTTACATTTGTTCATGAGTATTCCTACCTATTTTGTCAAACATCAAGGTTCTAATCAATATTTTATTTCTCAGCCTACCCTCTTTTGCTATTTTTTTCTCCATTGTTTGTAATGCTATCATTCTACTATCTAAAAGAATGCATAGAATTAAAATGCGCTCAGAATTGGATGGAATTTTGCTAATAAAATTGTCTCTTACTTTAATAAATCATTTTATGGGTGACTAGAAGTTCCTTAGTGGTGCCTGTGGTGACTCCAAATGAAAAAAATGAAAGTCATCTTAACCAGAGTTTCATATGTATTGTTGTGTGTTCTGACAGTGTAGTAACTCTAGAAATGTGTAAGCTCTTGCCTCTCTAGCGAAAAAAGCAATTGCAATAGAACTCATAATAAAGTGTTATAGGCCTTATGCATTTTCTTATAATAATTCGGCAAATGAATAGATACCACAGTCATTTATTTTTACAAAACGAGGAGAGTGAAATTATGTCGTAAGACATTTAGACATATTGTGTGAGCATTATTACTGTTTTTGAAGCTATTATAGCTTGTCTGCTATACTAACTGGACCAACAATGAGAACAACCTGAATCACCTTGTACTCAAGGATAGCATGAGAAATACCTGCTCAACGGTTGGAAAGAAGGACTTTCTCACAAATAAAATAAATAATGAGAACCCAAAACAGTTTCAAAGTGGAATTGCTGATTAACGTAAGTCATATTATAGAGTTATGAACGAATATTTCGGGTCAACGTTCTTGCCAGGCTACTATAACTAAGTCAAGGATGTTCAGTACCTGAATTTACTCGAATCACGCCATCTGAAGCATTCAATGTGAAATTATCTTTTATAGCAAGAACAAGTAGGCTACTGTTGGAAGTGTTCATAACTTTTTTCTGTTTCACTGTTTATAGCAATTGACTTAATTTCAATATAGTGATTAGGCTACAGCATATTTGTCTATGATTACAGTTTATTGGTCTACTAATTTGAGCATAATGAATCAAATACATTTAGAAATGGAAAATTATCACAAGTTATAGTTTAAAGTAACTGACAATTTAACAAACTGGCAAATATACAGAAACAGAATTTATTAATTTCAATTCCTCAAAGTGCTAATAATTAACTTTTTGTTGTAAATTGAACGACTTGCAGTCAGTTTTATATTGTGAATATATAATAATTGTACTCGCATTAGGCCGAACGTTTTCGAGGTATTGAATCTCATCTTCACGGCCTTAAGGTATTGAATCTCATCTTTAAGACCGTGAAGATGAGATTCAATACCTCGAAAACGTTCGGCCTAATGTGAGTACATTTATCATATATTCACAATATAAAACTGACTGCAAGTCGTTCAACTTACAACAAAAGGTTAATATTAACAACGCAGATCGTTATGGAACAAGAAATCCAAGATGCTAATAATTTATACTGAAGACTGCCGCAGTGGCGGATATTGACAACATTGAATTGCTGATGGAAATCGATGAATGCTACACTATACATAAATGAATCACTGGTACCACCGGGAATCGAACCACGGACCTCCCAATTGCCGGTGGTGACTATAGCATTCATCGATTTCCATCAGCTATTCAATGCTGTTGTCAATATCCACCACTGCGGAAGTCTTCAGAATAAATTAATAGCACTTTGAGGAATTCGAAATGAATAAATTCTGTTTCGGAAAATTATTGTTACGTTTGGCTCGTATTCAAATTTAAAGTCTTCAAATAACTATTTTACATTTTTGTGAAACATGGGATTTAGAATAAAGCTGCTTTAAGCCCACTTGTAAACTGCAAGAGCTCGTAGTCTACAAAATTATTCAAAATTCATCAGATCTCCCTCCAGATGTCTAGATACTGAATTTTATCAGTAACTTGATACTGTACGTCTGAGCATTTTGATTAGACGTTGTGGGGCTCTTTTAAAGATTATTGAGGAAGATAGGCCTAATACATTTTTCAAGCATACAAAAATAACATTAAAGAGTCAAAGTATTGTCTAATCTAAACGAAAGACAGTCTTTTATATATCACTCAAGTACATAGTCAGGCTACCTAATTTTTCTGTGTATGTAGCTTGAAGCATATTTGTCAGATCCAAAAACATTAAAACACGAAGCATTGAAGAGCAGATTGTATTGGTCAAGTAGAAAGAGTTGTCGAGTTTTCAAATAATCATAAAAAATGTAGCATAATCCAATAACATGATTAATTTATTATTCTTCATAGAATTTCTAATAAATTTATTGTATTGCAATTGAAACATTCAACTCTTCTCCATTTTCATTAACTTTTATGCAACCAAGAGTGGTTTCCTCAAAAATATTTTCACAAGCACGAGAGTCACCCTAGCTGTAATCTATTAACGACGAAAAATGCTTTTGCGTGATCTGGTCTCAATAGAACTCAGGTTAGTGATTTGTCAGGCGAACAAATTATATAGGAAGGCGAGGTCGAAGCTTTGTTGCTTTCTCAGGAACATGTAATTTATTTGTGAAGCTGGCCGGCTGAACAGGCTGAGCTCCCAAGGCAAGGCTCACTGACGAAGGATGCACAAAGCGAAACATGTTCATCAATGTTGGTTCACAGGGCAGCCGATAGAGGGCGCTGATATTTTCTATGCAGAGGAAATTGGAGGCAGGTGGAGCTGTGAGCACACCTTCACCTATTCACGCAATTTTGCTGACTGGTGTCTAGTTTTCTCACACAGAATGTCCGTATCCCGTATGTTAAAGTATTTATAATCTCACAAAAAATTGAAAAATCAAACTTGATTCGCTATGCGTTCAACGCTCTTGAAAAGGATAATCGTCTAGACGTGTAAATACGAGTCTAAGGGTAATATAAGTGTAAAGGGTTTATACTTAGTGGAGCTGTGGAGCAGCGAGCGATGAGTGTGTCCAGGCAGTGGTGTAACGTACACCCCCGCAGAACCCGTGGCGCGTGGGGGCCCTGGCTATAAGGGGGCCCGGACTGAAAATATCATTTTTCAAGAAATGGCCATTGTCATAGGCAATGTCTATTGTTTACTTCATCAATTCGTAAATAGCTTTAGTGGAGGAATTCGGAAGCAAGATGTTGTGACTTCAGGAAGTTAAATGGAGACATACAGAGGACAAAACACTCTTCAAGCAAACTTGTCTAGATAGACTGTTATAAATCATGAAATCTGTTATGAATCATGTCTTCACTGTGCAAATATTGGAGAAAATTAACCATTTCCCAATTGAACTCCTTAATGTATATTAGCGTATATGAAGAAATGGGAAGTGAGGGGTTGTGTAGAAATCAAAGTCAACATTTTTCTTCATACCGTATATTAAATTCATCAGTCTATTTTGAATCGTCCAGCTTTGCATTTTTTTCTTATACTGTAATAGGATCAAGTATAAGTAGTTTCCGTTTTCTCTCTTCCAGCAGGAATTTTCTTCTCTTTTCTTGACTAAGTGCTGATTTCATCGTAATTTATATTAAGTGCCTTTTTATTAAAATTGAATAACCTATGTCCGTGTGCGCGAACGAGGCGAATTCTGAGAGAACACCACTTCTTGGAACAGAAGCGGAGGTGCTAACAAGGAGGATGTGAATATGGACCTTATGGTAATTATTTATAATGAAATCAACTCTCATCTATTTCCATATTTCAGGAACCCGTAGGCTAGATCCAAAATCATTAGACTAGCCCCCCCCCCCCTCCTTGAAACATGATTGAATTTTAAAGTTTAATAGAGAAAAAGGGGTGTTTAGTTCTTACATAATTAATTATGATAACTGTCCTCAAAATATGCAAGTTTTTCAAGTGGTGGGTGACGGGGAATATTTATATGATTTTGAGGAGAGGGACCCGGAAAATCGGTTGCGGGGGGCCCAATTGGAGAACGTTACGCCTCTGTGTCCAGGCCATGTTCACTCGGCTCTATAGGCTTGACATGGCCACTTCTTGACTAATATCGAAACTGTTTCGCACGTTTGAACAATGAGCCTGGACCAGTGCCTCACTTCTAAATATATTTATATTGTATGAAGGTCTGGTGGACGCACTCATCAATCGCTCTCACTGCTCCATTGTGTTTAAATCCATTTCAAATGTGTCTAATTTCATACTGCTATGATCTTGTCTATAGTAACGAAGCTCCACTATGTAAGCAGCCTTATCCTTATCAAGAATCAAGTTTTGCCAATATTACAACTAGTCGTATTATTAATCAAACGTTGCTATTCTTTCACAAATGTCATAATAGAGAATAAAGACGCATTTCGCATACCATTAACAACTTTTTAGTAACATAATCCAACTACCGAGTCTGGAAGTGATCGTGTATATCAGTAAATTAATGTTAGATGTTAGTAGGCCTACAGCTCAAGCATCCGGGAGGGAACAGCAGTAATGCAATGTGGTAGTGGTCGAGTCTATAGTCACCATCATGAGACTGACCTCGGCTTGAGCAAAACGCCCATGAGACTCAGAGTGTAGATTTCGCCAAGAGATTGCGTTTCGTTTGCTTTGTAACTGTAATTAACTTGGGTAAAAACTAAGCAGCAGGTGAAAAGTCAATTGATATACTTAATGCAGGCTAGTAGAGTTGAAACCAGATTACGAAAACACTGAATCAGATCTAGAAAACTGAGAGTGACTTGAAGAAAGCCATTGAATAGGTGAGAAAATTTTAGAAATAGTTGAGAAAAATTTATGTGATGCTCTATAGGTCTATAGTACATAACTATAGGCTAGTACTATTCAGTTTATGTCTAGACAGGGCCTAGTCTAGTCTATAATCTTAGATAAATAAAAACTTGACTTGATTTTAATTTAGTTTCTATTCGTCAGTGGTCAAATTTCGTCTGAGCTAGTGCTACAAAAAACTATCTGACCTCGCTTTTTCAGCTCCGTGAAGCTGGCCCCACCCACTAAAGCACATTTTTCAAAATTAGTGCCAAAAAATGTGCTTAAAATGTGCTTTCATAAAATGTAATTTTAAAAAAATTTGCTCATCTCCTTGACATTGAAAACAGCTGAGTATATGGGTGGGGCCAGCTTCACGCTCAGCCCCACCCAGTGGATTTCCAACTTCATACATATACCAAAAAAATGTGCTTAAAATGTGCTTTCATAAAATGTAGTTTTGAAAAAATGTGCTCAACTCATTGGCCTTTTGACAACAGTAGAGTTTATGGGTGGGGCCAGCTTTACACTTAGCCCCACCCAGTGGATTTCCGACTTCATACATATAGAAATAAATGCGCTTAAAATGTGCTTTCATAAAATGTAGTTTTAAAAAAATATGCTCATCTCCTTGACCTTGAAAACAGCAGAGTTTATGGGTGGAGCTAGCTTCACACTCAGCCCCACCCAGTGGATTTTCATCGTCAAACATATACCAACAAATGTGTTTAAAATGTGCATCCAGAAACTATAGTTTTTAAAAAATGTGCTCACTTGCAAGTGAGTGAAACGAGGACAAAATTGCAAGGTCCAGGGTCATTCTGTCCCACCCAGTCAAGTTAAGACTTCAAACATACGCAAAAAAAAATGGTTTCATAAAATATAGTAGAAAAAATGTTCTGAACTCCTTGACCTTGAAAACAACAGTTTTCATGTCTGGGGCTGAGCATGAAGCTTAAAAATTAGCCCACTAACTTGTTAGTGGGTGTAAACCAGGTCAAAGTTCATTGTCAAATCTAATGCTGATTTTCTTAGATGAGCTTCGACTTCAGATACCTGTCAAGAAAATGTGCTTTTAGGAAAACTAGTTTATGAAAAAATGTACTTATTTATGGAATCATTTATTTATTTTATTCACATTAATTTATGAGTTTGAATTTTTCAAACTTGAGTAGTTATCAACATTAATACATTATTGTGCATCATAGTTGTTGCATAAGCAGATAATTAGACTTCGTAGCAGTTGAAATGTTTTGTTTTAGGTCTACCATACTAAGAATTAATACAATTTTTTAATTCTATGAATCTATCATTATTCATTTACGAACGCAATTTGCATTTGTCGTACTGAGGTGTTTTCGGTAATCAGTCATCAATAGTAGGCCTATGTTGAGCTGTTACAGAATCTAGAAATTAGTCATGTACTGTAAATTATTCCTTTTAATAATTATGTTAATTGAAAGTCAGACAGTTCTTCTAGTTGGCATATTCAGACGTAGTTCGAGAAGGCATGATTCATTAAAACACTGTATACTATCAGAAAGCGCAGATGACTAAGGAACTTGTCTTATAAAACTACAAAACCAATTTCCCTTTCCTATTTTTGTAATTCTTATATATCAGTATTATTATTATCCTTAATTCTGCGTGATAAGGTTTTAATAATAATAATAAATCAGAGATTAGCCTTACAGTATGGTTTTGTGGAAGAGGAGTGCCAATACTATCTCTTATGTCTTATCTCTTATGTCTCTTATCTCTTATGTCTATCTTCCAGCTCCGGTACTTGAAAATAATAGTGCCAAAATATACTGGGACCGGCCAATCAGAACTGACTTGACAGTGATGGCTAACAGGCCAGATGTGATGATTATGGACAAACAAAAGAAGTGTGCCTTCCTGATTGATGTGGCAATCCCACTAAATCACAACGTGAGAACAACTCAAGCTGAAAAAATCAATAAATATGCAGCTTTAGCTGAAGAATTGAAGGCATTATTCCATCTGGACTCTGTCAGAATTGTCCCAGTTGTCATGTCGGCCACTGGAATTGTCCCAAGGGCCTTGACAAGTGGTCTGAAAGAGCTGCGTATGAATTGTTTGATAGCGGCAATCCAAAAGTCAGTCATACTTAATACTTGCCACATTGTAAGAAAATTCCTTTCACAATAGCTTGTAGAATACCTGGCACATATGCCTGTATTTTATGAGAAGAGCCCATTCAAAAGGAATGTGAAAAATAGAGATAATAATAATAATAATAAATATTGTATTGAATATTATTATTATTGTTTATTTATAATTTTCTAAATGAAAAGAAAATTGGCTATTATATTTTTTAAATGTTATTAATTTGTGGAGTAAAATATTTTATGTAGATATAATGTATTATATATGCATTTTATTTTTGCTGGATGATGCCCACATAAGTTTTGGCAGATAAAATATTGTATTCTATGATTTACTCAACTATATTCAAATCGTATACATGAGGACATGCACGTTGATTTTCACATTTTCATCAATATTTACAACTGTGTCTCTTAAATCATCGTGCATTTCCCAAGATCCATTTCCTCTTATTACATATCACCGGTAATGGCCAACCTCGGAATCTCTATTTGGTGGTATGAAACCAACGGTGGGAAATTTATATTTTTGTATGACAAATTTTTAGGAATGTGTCTCAAAAAGGAACTAAATTCTTCATTTAATCCTATTTGTCCACCAGCATTGTGCAGTCGCTCCTCTTCATTAAAAACTTCAATCACGAGGTGTGGTCCAACACGTGTGTACTTCGTTTTAATCCCTGAGCAAACTGGACTATGAAAATAAATTAAAAAAATAGTACTTGATTCAACATATTATGCAAAAATGACACAAGAAGTAATAATCATTTCTCTATCGTTAATTAACCAATACTAGGAGTATGACAAACTGGAATAATGCAGTGAGACCTTACAATTTACGAACTTTGAAAATTAACAAACAAATTACTTTTTCGAATTTCCTGTTCAATACAGTAATAATTAATTATAATGATATTAATAATAATTATATTAATTGCTAAATAGGAAATTCGAAAAAGTAATTTGTTCAATACTAGGAGTTGAAAATTTTTTCAAAAAAAATGTGAACCAGTACCGGATCTTAGTTACTAGGGATATGCGAATTCTTTGAATAAAATGATAAGCGAGCATTCATGTGAAATGTAAGTAGTAAATCCAAAAAAATCTTAAAAACAGATATTCATGTTGGGCTACGTTCTTTTTCAAATCAACTCAATTGATACCAACAAGCAATTTTGTACTCAGTTGAAATACTAGTAAACCCCCTGCGATAAGCAAGTCGCTCACTAATAATTATAGTAGGCTACAGTTCATCTCGATTTATATACAGTGTCCACTCAGTAGGGTGCCAAACTCTGGAAGATGATTCGGTATTTTGAATACACAGACCGTTTCATATAAATGTAGACTGTAAGAACTGATTGAAAGTCGTTTGCAATCTGCTGTCAATAATTTGCATAAACAAACTTCTAATGAACTTTTTTTAGTAAAATAGCTAAAAACCTGGAAAGGGATGAACTATCTACAAACCAATTACTTTAATTAACTATATCAATTTAAATCTGGATACCAAATTTGTTATTAAGAGGCCTCCTGCTTCTTCAGTTTCACATCTTCGGCTGTATTGAAGAAGCAGGAGGCCTCTTAATAACAAAAGGCCTCTTATTAAGAGGCCTCCTGCTTCTTCAGTTTCACATCTTCGGCTGTATTGGGTAACCAAACATTAGGTAACCAAAAGCTACTTGATAGTTGGAAAAGCAAATAATATTTACATGAGTAAATTTAACTAGGTTATTTACAATTATTAAATAATAATAATCATCAAACGAATTTTTGGTTACCATGGTCCTGTGCTGTGACTCAAATTGTTAGTTTAGTGAAATTTGACAACTTCTGTTTTGTTTCAATTACATTAACTTTATAAAATTGTAAGACAGACTTCATAGATTCACGGATGGAAAATAGAGGAATCCTCAAATTTTTGGCAGGATTAATTTATAAACAGTTCCTATTTTTATCCGACTCATTGAACTGTGCAAATTGAAATTGCAATATATGAGTTTATCAATATAGAAGAAGGCATTTGAAAAAATTGAAAGTAAATATAATGTAGCAGAGTGAACTATATGGTAAAAAAAATGCACCCATACTATTGTACAAAAGCAGGAGTCTAATTATGAATTTTATCAATATGATACAAATCTCATATGAAATGACAAAATAAAATGTTATATTTAGGTACCGCTTTGGTTTTAAGTGATGGAATGATAAAAGCATTCCTTGGCACCCCACTTGTCTTGGTAGCTTAATGGTTGAGGCTGCATCAGCAGATGAAGAAAATTTGTTCTCGGCTAACAAAAAGAAATAACAAACTTAATTGTAATTATTCCAACAGCAACAGCAATCAATATTGCATTTTACTTTGCACGTGCATCCTAACAACGTGTGTGGTACACTTGTAATTTTAATTACAGTGGAAATCGTTTATAGCGACCTCGAAGTGACCGGCAAAAAACGGCCGGCCTAACTGTGTTTCAATAATGATGTTTTCAATAATGTCGTTTATGTTTGTCGTACAACACATTCAGATCCATTTTTCGAACTCCATTTTGCTGACTCATTCACTAACTAATTGGTACAACGTTGCATTGCGGCAACCGGCCTAACTGTGTTTCAATAATGATTTTTTCAATAATGTCGTTTATGTTTGTCGTACAACACATTCAGATCCATTTTTCGAACTCCATTTTGCTGACTCATTCACTAACTAATCGGTATAACGTTGCATTGCACAGAAGTTCTATAATAACATCCTGCATTGGTAATCCAGGGAATAAATTCTCCGAATAAACTAATATAGTAAACAGTAGGTCTATATAATATATACGTAGGCAGGCCGTTGTTATAGACAAAAAAGTTCAAGAAAAAAAGCAATAAGACCAAAATAATGAAAAATATAAACTATTGAAATGTTTTTTATTGTAAATATACATTGTTCTGAGCATTCAATATACAGAGTGTTTCGGGAAGAATCTGCCAATCTTCTTAGACGTCTTCCTCTCATTGCAATAAAGAAAAAAGTTCATATAAACATAGGTCCAAAAACGCTTTGTTACAGAAATAAATATGGCGGAAGATTTTAGCTACCCCTATAAATTAACGCATACAGAAATTTCTAGGTGGGAAATTGAGGTGTAAAATTGAGTAGGTTCTATGTAAAATAACCTGAAAATCGAATAAAACATGTTCCAAGTCTGAAACTTTGGTAATTATTTAGATATTCTACAAAATATGTAAAAATTGTCATAAACACATGTTTTTTATGTTTGAGAAGGAGTAACTAGCTAAACTAGCAATAATTCTTTCATACCAAAATTGTAGAGAATTTTATTTAAAAAATAAATGTGGAATAATCCAATAGTCTAAGTTGCACTAAATACAATTATATTATAATTGTCTTTGGTTGCACCCAAACTTCATAAAATTAGAACAAGATAGACTGATTTTGTGTGGCTGCTTCCAATGTACAATTCTTGTGTTTTGATCCAACAGAACATGATTTTATTAGCTTTGACTACATTTTAAGCTATGGGTCTATTAATCATTTAATTTTATAAATTGAATTCTCTATAAGCCTGATATGTTAAAAAGTCATATAAAATGATCACTAATTATCTATTAATTGAATACACTCATGATTACAGAAAAGGAAAGAAAAAGTGTAAGAGAATATTTGTATTGTACTGAGAAAAGAGAGAGGCTATAGACGCTCTGGAATGATTCAAAGTTCTCAAATTCAGTAGCAGTGCACATCCCTTCCTTGCTTTCCTTTCGGTGAGTTGATTTACAATTTTTATTATCTGTACCACATAATAATGAAGAATGAGTGTCCAGTACACAAATTTAATGGAGGGATGAAGGATTTAAATAATTTTACAACTGCAGCCATAGAACTGCTTAGGCAGTTTAAACTATGTAAAAATGTAAACTATCGTAACTTGAAACACATTTTTTTTGTATATGTTTGAACTTTGAGGTAAGAAATCTACTAGGTGCGGCTGAGCTTGGAGCTGCCCCACCAAGTAACTCTGCTGTTTTCAAAGTCGAGGAGTTGAGCAGATTTTTTAAAACTACATTTCATAAAAGCACATTTTAAGAACATTTTTTTGGTATATGTATGAAGTTGGAAATCCACTGGGTGGGGCTGAGCGGAAAGTTAGCCCCACCCATAAACTCTGCTGTTTTCAAGGTCAAGGAGATGAGCATATTTTTTTAAAACTACATTTTATGAAAGCACATTTTAAGCACATTTTTTTGTATATGTATGAAGTCGGAAATCCACTGGGTGGGGTTAGGTGTAAAGCTGGCCCCACCCATAAACTCTACTGTTTTCAAGGTCATTGAGTTGAGCACATTTTTTTAAAACTACTGTAATGATACATTTTTGGGGTCACAATAATAATGCTGTAATAATTCTTTATTTAAATTAGAATGACGTTAAAAGTCACTGTTAATAAGTTGACCTAACCTCTTTGTACAGTGTATCAATAGTGCATATCGATATATCGACTTATTGTAGTCAACATCGATATATTGACTTAGTGTAATCGATAACAAATAATCGACTATATCTTGTAAGGTTATGTTATTTCTCTCATAACATGTTATAATATAATTTCTTTATAACATTGGGATATTAAATTAAACATTTAATAAAATACAAACTTATGTATTATAATTTAATTTTATTATTGGCATCATTGTAAATACCAGCTTACTTTTTTCTTTTAAATAACTTATGTCTCATGTGGCAAATTCATTAACTTGACTAGAATAGTGATGATGTGGAGATATGACTAGAGTAGTTTTGATGAGTTGGAAGCTTTTTGGGTGTAGTCTTGGCGAGGCAAGCCAGCTTTGGTTGGCGTGACTTGCTTGGAGAATCTTGGACAGGAAGGATGTGTTTTTGCTTCTACTAGATTTTTATTGTTACAGTGCAACTTAGATTGTGTGGTGTATTGGATTATGTTGGCTAACCTGTTAGTGTAAGCTGTGACCTGTAGTTGATGATGTAGATGTTTGAGATGTATCATGTTTTTGTGTGGAGTTGAAAAACGTTGAATAAAGTATTAAATGTGATCATGAGTGTTAATCATTTCAAGACATAACAATGGCGACGAGATATTTGAACTTGTGCGTGTGAAATAATTAGGCTATTGTGTCTGATTCTGATATGGAAAACACGGCCGGTACCAGTGATCAACGAGTTCACGGTATAACCTCAAATCCACCTGTTTCTGGTAAAATGGCTTACGGAATAATAAACGAATTTGATTTGAAAGATAATTTCGGAAATTGGCAGGAACGTTTGGATATGTATTTCATCGCAAATGAAGTGGATGAACACAAGAAGGTTCCCATTTTTCTTACGGTTTTGGGTGCTCAAGGTTACTCTCTTGTTAAGGACTTGTGTGTTCCTGAATTGCCGTCAACTCAAACATATGAACAGCTTGTAAATTTATTGAAGAATCATTTACAACCAAAACCTAGTGCTATTACAGAACGTTTCAAGTTTAAAGAATATGAACAAACACCGGATGAGTCTGTGGCTGATTTTATTATATCATTGAAAAAGTTGTCTGTTCATTGCGATTTTGGTAAAGAACTCGAAAACAATTTACGTGACCAGATAGTGTGGGGGCTGCGTAATGACAGTATAAAGAAGCGTTTATTGAGTGAGCCAGACCTTACATACAAATGAGCTGTGGAACTTTCAACTTCGTTGGAGACTGCAATTAAGGATACGGCGAATTTAACAATCTCGCCTACCTTACCTGTGAATGTGATTCGTCCTCAACAGGAGAGGGGAAAGGAGGTTTGTTACTGTTGTGAAAACCAAATCACAGGAAATCGACTTGTTACTTGCAAAATTATTCTTGTAATACATGTGGAAAAGTAGGACATATATCCAAGGTATGTATGCAAAACCCTGTTAATTCATCTAATGTTCAAGTTAACAATCAGATCAGGCAAAAGTTTCCAGCAATTAGAGGCAGATTTGTGAAGCAAGGTTCCAGGAACCAAGTTGTCGGAACTTTTGGTGAAGGACAGCATCATGATTTTAATAGGCCTAGTGTTGATGGCTTGGTTGATAATTATAGGCAACATTCAAGTGTGACAGATTCAAATAATTTGCCTAATAAGAACGCTTTTAATTCATTATTCACTGTTGGTAATGTTATTAATTCTGTGGGTAATGATTTCAAAGATAGGCCAATATCGGTGGAATTGTCTGTTGAAAATTTTAAATGTGAACCGTTCGAATATAAGTAAAAGTAGCTTACATATTATTATTTTGAAAGTAAATATTATTATTGATGAACCTAGTACCGGTATATAACTTAGTTGAAAAGTTTACAGCTTCAAACTGGATAGAGGTGATCACTCAAACATTGAATAGGCTATATCATTAATGAACTAGATTTAGACTTTAGTGACATTGGTTCGAAAAAGTTTAAAAACATTTATAAAACCTGCATATTTCTTCAACTCCGAATTTCTTAAACATTACATTAGTCATATTAAATATTGTTAAACTTTGTCAAAACACCATAATGAGTTGAGAGACACTACCGGTGAAAAGGCAGACGAGTTGGTGGAGAACTTGTGTTGGGCCACTAAAGTGGACATTCGACCTGAGAGAAGATGGCAGTGGAAATTGATACGAGCAATTGCAGGGTAGATTGTGTCCACTATAGTGGCCTTACCAGGGCAAAGGGTTAATGAATCAGTTAATGACAGGGGTGAGAAGTGAACCCGACATTTTTGTTGCCGGGGGAAAGTAGTAGGGGTAGTGGTACACCGGAATTGATGGCAGATAACAGTGAAGTAATTGTGACAGAGAGTAATGCAGTTGAGTATGAGAATTGGGAAAGTATAGTTGAAGGGATAAGGTTGAACCAAGTAGTGGCATGGCAATATCAGATGGCTTGAGTTCACCTGGAGTGAGGCATACGACTAGAGTAAGAAAACCTGTTCAAAAGTTGAATTTGTAAAAGTTTAATAAGTTTAAATAAGTTTTAATAAGTTTATTTTTAGGAAGGAGGTATGTGGTGTATTGGATTATGTTGGCTAACCTGTTAGTGTAAGCTGTGACCTGTAGTTGATGATGTAGATGTTTGAGATGTATCATGTTTTTGTGTGGAGTTGAAAAACGATGAATAAAGTATTAAATGTGATCATGAGTGTTAATCATTTCAAGACATAACAGATTGTTAATGTAATTTTGATATTTTATTTTTTTATTTAACCTTTTGTAATTTCGTTTCTTGTCCAAGATTTATGTAACATCTAATTTGGAACACCATGAAAAAGATAAGTAATTAATATTAAGCTGTAATTGTGATGTAATAGTTTTGTCCCTCATGTATCGTATTGTAGGGTGTAATAATTTAGTATATTTCATTTGTAATGTTAATATTTTAGTGGCAAGTCGACCACTACATTAAAAGTATATGTATTTTCGATATCAATCTCTTTCATTTGTTCATGTATCGCAAAATCACCCGTGCCTACTCCAGTACGATATAGAAATTGAAGGACCGATAGCCATTATCCATTGGACACAGTGTTTCAGAGGCCAACCCGTACAATAGAAAACCTATTGTAAAAAGGGGGTATTGCACTACATTTTATGAAAGCACATTTTAAGCACATTGTTTTGGTATATGTATGAAGTTGGAAATCCACTGGGTGGGGCTGAGCGGGAAGCTGGCCCCACTCATATACTCAGCTGTTTTCAAGGTCAAGGAGATGAGCACATTTTTTTTAGAATTACATTTTATGAAAGCACATTTTAAGCACATTTTTTGGCACTAGTTTTGAAAAATGTGCTTTACTGGGTGGGGCCAGCTTCACGGAGCCCGATTTTTCTATATTCGATTACTTTTTTCAAGAACAGTATCTACTGTATGTTTCTTAGTTTATCATGTGTCGTCCTTTCAACACGCCATACTTGCAAATTCAAGTTCTTGAAACATAAGATTCTGTATTTTCTGGGTTTTCATTTAGGTACAAAATCCAATATCACATGTTTTTTATGAGAGTATGTTTAAAAAATAAATAATTTTATAACTTATTCGAAAATCTTTCTTTGTTTGATGAATAGTGTACAGTGAGTACAATAATAAGAAACATAGTTTGTTATTATGGAGTGATAGGCTACACTGTACAATGTAGAGTTTATTTAAACATTTAATGTTGGAAATTCCATCAGAATGGCATTTGTTCAGAAAAAGATCCATTGATACTTCACAGCAGAAAGCAAGTTTTTGTCGCGGTTGAAGTAACTTCTAATCTGCTTTTTAATTAATTGTTGTAATTGGCATATAAAAATTGATGATCATAAATATATATTTTTTGTAATAATCCTGGTATTGTATGTCATTCCTCCTTTTTTGTCATTCATTATAATTTCCTTTATGATTTATTTGTACAAACATTTTTATTGTAAAACTCACATTGATATTGTACCAATGTCAATGTACTATTGGCAGTAAGCTACTATATGAATTTAAAATTTTCATCTGTAGTTTGTTGAGGTTGAGAGGTAGAAAATACTACAGCAGTAAACAGTCTTCGCCTAATAAAGAATTTTTTCATTCAACTTCAAATGGACTATTAATCTAGATTCTGTTATGGAGTGGGCTAAAATATCGGTAGGGTCGGTGAGAATAAATAATTGAAAAGGAAGTAGGCGACCCGCGATCGATTAATGAGACATGAGGCAGGAAGGTGTTGGTGACTAGTAGACTACACACAGTACATAACGTGCATTTACAGCTGGCCTTCGCTCTCAGCCTCCGTCAAAGGTACGGAATACTGATAGTCGCCCTGATCGGTGAAAGTAAACCAGTCGGTTGAATCGTGGGTCGACCAGAAGACCACGCTCAGTATGAGCAGAGGCAGAGAAACTGTGTACATTGAATTGGAGCAAATATAATGCCTATAGACGCGACTGCTCAAGCTACAGTGGCGGTCCCAGGATTTCATTATGGGGGGGGGGATAACCACCGGGGGGGTCTGCCCCCCCCCCGGAAAATAAGTGTGGAATTTAAAGCCTAAAAACGTATTTTTATACGTATTTGAGCTCTAAAATATGCTCAAACTAATAGTATATATGTTAGCTAATAAAATAGTTTTTCATTTTATTATTTTTTATTATAGTTTTTTTATTTTAGCCACACAAAGAAAATTGATTAAAAGTCAATGTGATTATTTAATGAGCTAATGAGCATAATGACAAAGTTCAGTTAAATAAACGTACAATGAAATCAAAAATGAATCAAGTGTTCACTGCGAATTTTTTCTTTATGGTTAGTCCCTATTTTTAACATGTAAGTTACGAAGAAATAGCCAAAAAATACTCAGATTGTTACACAACAATGTAATGGATGTAAGGATGTACACATCCTTCTTGTTTATTCTTCTAGCTAACAAGTAACAATGACACAGATTAAATTTATTTCTCGCAAAAACTAAAACGCCCCCCCCCCCCCCCCGGGATCGCCACTGTCTAGCTATATATAATAACTGAAGCGGGGCTGTAGAGGTCGGCATATTAATGACTAATCCCACATTTAGGAAAGAACTTGGAGAATTACTTGATAATAATTTCTGACAATTAAGATGCTGGCATCAATTGTTGCGTTATGATGATGAACTGTCTACAATAAAAATGAGATGACATATCTACTAGCCTTCAAAAAAGTATTGAATTTAATTCACTAAAACAAGTTTCACTCTAATTATTGCGTGTCCAATCGTCCAATTAAATTGAGATTCAATCATAACTTTGTTTTTGAATCTCAAAGGAATGAAACATTCCTTGTCTAGAGGCTACATTCACTTGGAAACTCAGAGAGCTTTCCCAGAAGCTGAAGACCCACTGTTCTGGTAGTAGTCACAAACTTTCTCACTTTATTATTATTATTATATATTGCTCTTCCATTGAATCGAGAATCAGGTAGACCACTTCATGGCAATGGAAATACTACTCTTTGTAAAAAGTAATGAGACTCATCTTTTCGCAATGCGACTGTACCTCCCACCTCTCGTGTTCGCGCAAACCGGCTATAGTAACTACAGTACTATTGTTATCTTAATCTATATTATATAGAATCAGTGGTGAAGGTTACTGGAGACAATTAGCCTATTCCAGTCCACAGTATTTTTAGTTCGGGCAGAATCGTTGTTATAAATAGTGTGTGCTCCTGTTCCGAAACAATTTAGTCTAAAATTCAATCAGCTGTAGTAGAAAAGAGAAGAAAAATTATCAGCAGTAGTAGAACTCTTGAAAATCTTTTTGAAAAATATTTAAATAATATTTATGGAGAGCACCCTTCAGAAAATGTTTGTGAATTCGACAAGCCGTATAGTACGTCGAATTATTAATAGTTCTAATCTGTATAATGTCTCACCACTCACCAGCGCTTAATTTCTAAAATTTTAGGTGTGGGAACGCTCATTTATTCTTATAAACCACTTTCTCCATTTTCTAACAAGGCCTAGTTAAACATTCCTACTTGTTATTTGAATTTCAAATTTGAATATTGAGTTCTTGATGAAGGCCCAGAACAATTCAATATTAAACTTATCGTAGATGCAGTTTTGCAATATGAAATAAGTTCTCTTGAAGGGCACATTTGTTGAGTAATTGGAATTATTGACCTTGAATCAAACAAGTGGCGGAATCTACCTCTGCTACGTTCCAATTCAACATAACCACTCAACAGCCTTGATACTATAAGTAGTTTTTTTTATGTTGTGATAGCTTATTCCAACTTACCAAACGGAATAAAATTGAACTCACGATCACGACCCAACGATTAACGAAACGCAACATAACAAAGACAAGCAATTCTCCAGCACAAAGAAGTAACTTATTCTAAGCGTTGTACAATAGTGTGTGAGTTGGATCATTCGATCATTCTGAATTCGATTAGCAGTATAGCAGTAATAAGCTTCGAGTTAGCCTATGTTGTGTAATGGAAAGGGCTGGAGCGGATGCTGATGGGAATTCACACGCTAGCTTCAAACAATTTGAATGCAACGACGTTTACACCACTGACACATGCCAGAGAGATCCATGCAAAGAAAACTCTATTGAGACAGTAAACTCTACACACCAAGAGAACAACATCCGGCTAGTAGTGTCTATATAGGCTCTATTCTATATAAGCAAAACGAGTAGAGTGCTTATCTCAAATTTAATTGAATGGAAAAACTAAAATTTTACACTACAGTATTAAATTCTGAGTTTTTGGAAGCTTGATATTTATTTTTCATAGCTCACGAAATATTAAAATTACGAGTGCAACGGCCAGTTGCACGAAAGAAAATTAAATCTGACCACCGTGAGATGACGTCATTTGACGAAGCCAGTCAACGACTTCCCTATTGAACTCCGTAAGAAAACGTCATCTTACGGTGGTTGAATTTAATTTTCTTTCGTGCTCGTGCAACTGGCCGTTATATCTGAATGTAGCATGCTCATATTTGAATGTCCAGTAGCAGCATTTTGTGGCAATAGAAATATTATTTTTTTCAGATATAAATAATTTCCTGGATTTCTTGTTTTATACCATAACGATATGCGTTGTTACTTATTGTAAATTTAACGACTTGTAGTCAGTGGCGTAGCCAGGATTAGATTTCGGGGGGGGCTCACCAAGGGGGGCGTGGGCAGTGGCTTAGCCAGGATCAAATTTCGGGGGGGGGGGGGGGGGGCTCACCAAAGGGGGTCTGGGGTATAGGAGGGTCCGGATTTTTTTAAATTTAGTGGTGTGAAAAGCAAATCTAGACAACTTGTTAGGCTCTAAAGTTCAAAATAAATTTTTGAAAAATTACTACCCAAGAACCTACAGGTGGCCAGGTTTGAAATGATAAAGTTTGATATACCGATATCTGTGACTATTTTGAGTCAAAACCCTCTTGAATTGGAACTAATCAGACTTAACTTATGTACTGAATCTCAAAATTAATACTAATTATTATTATAAGTTTCAAAAATTTATGTCATTAGCCTAAAACGCTCCCAACCCAAAGTTCATGAAATCGGAATTTTTTTTAATCATAGCACACTGATTTTATACGCTTGCATAGAACTTGCATTTATTTGTGTGTTTTCATTTATAAAATCCCGATTTTATGAACTTTGGGTGCATTCAGGCTAGTGGGTTATACTGAATTTTAACTTCAAAACTAAATTTTCTACAAGATGAGTTTATTCAAAAAGATGATTTATCAATAATTAACAAAGTTAATCCACTTCAAACTTGAAAATTGCATTTTATTTAATGTAATAAATAGATAATTATGGTAGTCACAGTTTTTTAACATGTTTTATTCGATTTCGTAGCTAATTTTAAATCAAAATTATCCATTTGAGCACCTAACAAGTTTCTATATGAGTAAATATTGAGGAAAAATTTGAAAAATGCATTAATCTGACTATAACTGTAGCTATATTCCATTACACAAACAGGGTTTCTGTAATCTGTTCGTTATAATACAACAAAACAGATAGAACCCTTCGGCTTTAATAAGTCCTTATCTATTAGTTATTTGAGAATTTTTTATTTCTGAAATTTCGGGGGGGGCCCGGGCCCCATGGGCCCCCCCTGGCTACGCCACTGCTTGTAGTCAATTTTTAATTGTGAATAAGCAATAATTGTACTCACACTTGACCGAACGTTGTCGAGTTATGGAAACTCATCTTCAAGGCATCCTAGATCGGTGATGTTGGTTTGTTGGTTAGGAAGAAATGTGGTTTTTGTATAATGTGGTCAAAAAGTGTGATTTAAAATTTAATTGTTCATTGAGGATGTTTTGTTTATAGTGTGTGGTGTGACCTAAGATGAGTTTCCATAACTCGAAAACGTTCGGCCAAGTGTGAGTACAATTATTATTTAATTACAATTAAAAATTGACTGCAAGTCGTTCAATTTACAATAAACAATTAATAAATAATTTCCTTATCACTCACTCACAACTTGTTATTTTCCTTTCAAATTTCAATTACAAAGTTATTATCATAGCACCAGAATAATAGTTTACTTGAAAATGTATTATTTAGAAGGAAGTTTATATGCGGAAATTTCCAGCAAAACTAAATATTTTAGGATTGGAGGGGATTTTCCAAATGTCGTAATTAATGTTCAATGGATGTATTTTGCAAAAGAGCGAAACTAAACTATCTATTTGAGTGTGAAGGTTTGGGAGAGTAAAAATATGTAAGATATTTTTTCCTAGTACTGTACTTACTTTTGAAGAAATTGCATTTTAGAACAATTTCCTTTAAGAAACTCCTGGTAAGAAAATCAACTGTAAAGTTATTCAATAAAAGAATTGGAGGAATACCACGTAGAGGTCATCTTGCGAAAGGGAGTGTCAGGTGATTGAGATTTTAGGCCTAGGCCTACCAGTTTGTAAGTTAAGAGTAAATTAAAATAGGACAAGTTTACTGGGCTCTTGAAAACTAAATAAATCAGTATAGAATAGTATAAAAAGGGCAGAACTCTCGACTCAGATCTGGAAAATTAAAAGCAAAATTATAATGTACTGTACTTAAAAAAATATGTATTCATGGATAGACCTCACGAATGGGAGAGAGACTGATGAGTGGAATATTGGTAGAATTCAACTAATAATAATTACCGTAAAATAAAGGATAGGTGAATGAAATTCACCTGAGTTAAAGTTAATTAATGTTTAATTGATATGATTTATTAAAAATTAAATATTCCGCCAGTATAAGGTTTAATGACAATCCCAAACAAATAATTAAATATCTAATTAAGTTTAGGTTCTAATGACTTTCATCATGCTGAATTATGGATAGTTCTGAGCATGAACATTAACTTGACCCGGTAGTTTGAATATTCGGTGACTCAGACTGTTTCATAAAGTAGGCAACGTAAAGTAAATAATTATAGAGTCGACCTTGGGCATCAACTCGCATTCTCGCATTATAGGTGCAAGAAATCAGAATGAGTAGCTTGGCAGCATTCGCACTGTAGGCTAGTAGCCTACTCGTGATAGTGGTTGATAGAGTTTGGGTTTCCTCGAGTTATGCAACTGTTTTGAGCGTATTTCAATGTCAAATGCATTAAACATTAGCATTAATGCTGTATTGTTAATAGCTTCTATTTTGTATTTAATATGAATGTACAGAACGAGCAGAGATTGACATGAGCTCAAACAATAATCATTCATCATCATCAATTAATTCATGAGATCAATTACAGCCTTTTTGTACCAAT
The DNA here is from genome assembly GCA_948455865.1 of Conomelus anceps. Taxonomy (NCBI): domain Eukaryota; kingdom Metazoa; phylum Arthropoda; class Insecta; order Hemiptera; family Delphacidae; genus Conomelus; species Conomelus anceps. The sequence goes on from OX418217.1 coordinate 75,956,330, forward strand.
AACTTAGTTTAAGTGCTTTAACAATTTTATTTTTGCACGTTCATTGCATTTCAGCCTGTTAGCTATTAGAAAACATGATAGGCAAAGCATTCAGAGGAGAAAAATGCACGTAAACATGAAATATGCAAAAATGAATGTAGCGAGAAAATGATAAAGGTGGATTTTTATGAGAAAAAAACAGTTAAATTCCAAGCACAGTAAATAATCATGAACTGCTGCGGGGCTATTATTTAAAGTTCATGTTTTTCAATCAATTTTCATCAATAAATACAATGATTTTTGGACCTAAAGTAGACAAATTTAAACTGAGAAGATAAACAGAAGCTATCAAAATTATTTTTCTCACCTTTAGTTATGGAGATAATTTTTCACAACGAAATGAGACTTATTTCAAAAAATTAAAAATATTATATTCACACAGTGTAGGTTACATGAATATAAGTGTAACGTACCGTACAAGTATATTCTTGTAATGTAATATTTGGAATAATTGTCTCAAAAAGCCGTTTGCGTGACAATGCCTTATTATTAGGCTACAAAAAGGCTCTACACACTATGTCCAAGTGCGTGACTTTCTGGAGATTCTGAGCTAGAGAGTCTAAAGGCTTTTGCATGAACAAGGTGTGAGACAATATGTGCGAGTGAACATTCAATCGATATAACTAAAAAATTCACAAAAATATCCAATTGAAGAGGTTTACATAAGATATAGATTGTGCGATTGTGCAAGTTGGGAATATAAAGGGATGGAACACTTTTCAAATATGGAAAGAATTTCATTTTTATATGAGATTTTTGTTGTCGACTTTATAAAGGAATAAAACGATTTCAAGGGTGCAACTATAGAGATATTTTTATTTCCCATTTTGCTTTCAAAGCGTGTTGAAATGAATAATTGTGCTTTTAAGTAATTTGCTTTAAAGCAAAATCAGTTGTAATGATTAGGCTATTACAATTGATTCTATCCAGTAACATATTTTCTTTTCAGAGGCTTGTATCATTTCCTTCCTTATTTTCTACCGTTATCATTTTACTGCACTCTGATTAACTCTCGTTTTCATGAAACCACTGATAAAACTCAATTCTGACACACATTCTGAGAGCTTACTCATTTTCTACTTGACGATGTATCATTTCCTTTATTTTCTTCCTTTAACGTGCATGATAAAGTTGGGCATACTTTTTTTTAGACTGTTAAGAAGCCAAATTACATAGATCGAAAGAGCTCAATATATTAATTACCGTGGAACGATGTGTTATCAGAGATAACAGTTTAGTTGACCTCTTGAAGAGAAAATAAAGAAGTAATTCTATAATTTCAAAAATAATAATATTATCGTTGTTCTATAAATGCATGAGTCATTGTATGAAAAACTGAGACTTTATACATTTCATCTCTTATATGCTGTTGAATTGAATTGCTGTTTTTTATCTGCTGTTGGAGAGAACAGAGAATCTAAGGTTTTTTGTGTATTGATTATAGTTACGGGTTCTATAACTAAAATAAGGCTGGCAACACTTAAAATTGACACTTGTACTTTATTTAAACAAATTAGGTACTCTTATAACTCGCACTAATCACAAGAAAAGAAAAACAGATCATTTAACGTTCAACTAATAACAGATTTTTGGTATCTATGTACAAAAATTAATTAGAATATTATTCTACTACTATTATGAATAGGCCGATTGATAATGAAATAAACAAATATCCGATAATCTGTACAATCAAGTAAAAAGAACACTTACAAAACACAGTCTGTTACAGTATTTGATAATCCCAGTAATAGCACTTAATACTCATAAGCACAATGTCTATATATATACACTGTTGATCAACTGCACTGGATATTATTCACTGTCACATGGTCTGCATAGACAGTCCCTGGAAACGTAATAACACATGGTTTGTATAAATGCCACCGGACACGTATGTTGAGAAGATCCAATGACAAACGGACAAACTGCAGACGAGAGAGCCTTTCTATACTGTGTTTGAAGTATTCCCGCAATTGCCAGAAGCCTCTAGTACAATCTGGACCGATGTAGATGTTTCTGGAAGACTGTCAAAGGTTGACAAAAACACGAGAACCAAATCTGAGCAACATACTTGTCTTGTACTTGTCTAGTACTTGTCTTGCATTCATAATAAATTGATGTCTCTCATTAGGATCGAAGTTCACTTGTAACTTGTAAGTGAACATCGGTCCTAATAAAAAAGGAGACACCAAACGCGAAGCTAACGGTAAGGGGATGCATTCCCTCAATTTTTAAACAACAATCAAAATATCAGTGTATTTGTGTCACTTTTCACTTTTTTTTAAATAATAACTCCCGAAATAGTTTGATTCTCCCCCACCCCGGGAAAATTCTGGGTCTGCCTCTGCAAAACACATTCCATTGTATAAGAAATTCAATTGTAGGCTACACCAGTTTTGTGATTTTTTAAGAATAACAACTTTTCTGTACTAACAAACATATTTTGTAATTGTCTCGAGGAGAATGCAAGTAGCTTCTTCATTTTAACGGAATGTTTAGTCGTTCGTGCTTTTGATTTCATTTAATTTTGTTGGGAATTTGTAATACGAAAATTGGTACAAAGCCCACCCAAAATGTTTGTTTTCTTCAAAGGATAAGTTATTGAAAACATATTTTCAAACCCAAAGTTATAAACGCTCCCAAAACACGAACTAAAGGCACGTTTTTGGGAAATTCGCTAGGAATAAAGGTCTTCCATTTCATAAGGGTTAAAGAGCGGGGGGGGGGGGAAGGAGAATGCCGTGTCCACCCAGAAACATTTCCTATATAGGATTATTCTTCCATGGATTATAAGCCTATGTTCTAAAGTGTGGTAATTAATATACTTGGGTTCATGAAAAATTACTGTATTTTTAAGAATTCAATAATGATAAATTTTATTACAATCAAACTGTTTTATAGAGAAAGATTTCTGTAATGCGGTATTGTAGGCTATATTGTAGAGCATCGTATTGGATAATAACTAGTTATACTCTTGTTATTACGTTTTATTACAACATTATTTTAAATGTGGGAAAGAAATATTTACTGTAATGTGAAATGTATTAGCTAATATTAATTTACTCCTCTAAAATTTGATGTAATGATGTACTTACTGGTTAGCGGATTGTAAACTCACAGGAACAAATTGTTTAACTCAAGTAACGAAAGGCACTGACACTGACGTGAATTTGTGTGAGTTTGGCTTGGCACCGATAGTTTTGTGGTCACAGTCGTTAGTTTTGGTGGTAGAGGGGAGACTGATATGAGCAGAAACGCTCAGTGGATACAGGTTTTGATTCAATGATACGATGCAATCAAGAAATTGATACGGTACATTTGAATTTGTTATAAAGTGTTTAGTAACACTTTGCCTTAGTGGCAACGGAATTCATTGCTTTATTTCACTTCCATTGATTAGTTATTAGTTAAACTTAGAACTTGACTGTGTTTTTCTGTGATTTGCGTTTAATATTTTTGGAGAAGACCAGAAGAACCATACCCTCACGGGCCATACCCCACACTAGATGTTTTCCTTCTTATTTTTCGCACATCATATAGATATAGACCCTTCATGAGAATGAAAGTTTTTCTGCTTGGGAACTACTAAAAATAAAAGCTTTGCCATACGCATTTTTCACAGCTGTAGTGACTGCTGCTTTGTCAGAACAAGCATTCAACGAGCTTCAACCTTTTGATATGAAAAAAAAATACATTTCAAAATGCCGCGACTCGAGGTATACACTAGCGAGTCCGGCTCGACACGGCTCGCAAGTTAGTGGACACCTCCCGAGCTGAGCCGGGCACGTACCCTCATTGTAACGTAGCAGATAGCCAGAAAGCAAGTACTTGCTCTGCTCACAAGACGTAAAAATAAGTAAAATTGAGTTATCTATTTAAGTTTATATATTTAATCATTCTCAAGATTGTAAAAAAAGTCCTGCTGCTGATTAAGATTGATTGTAGAATCTCAAATCAATCAATAAATGTAAGAACCTCTTATTCAAATTATTTGCACAAATCGTTACCGTACTTATTTATCTTTATACCTTGGGGGCTGGCTAGGGCTTATGCAAAGCCAGTAACAGTTTCTTTTTGAGGTTCCTAGCTTGAATTTGAGAAACTCTGCTCTACAATGTATTTTCCAAGACTTTAAGATAATAAGATTAGATGAGTAATATGGATTATATGGAGTTATGTGAATATTATTATAACTTCTTTGTATGGATCATGAATTAACATGGGCGCACTCCAGGCGACCTGGAAAAGTAGGCGAGCCGGATTCGGGAAGTTCACAACACGTTAAGTGGTGATTTTCTTCCAAGTCCCACTTGCCGAGCCGGGCTCGCGAGCCAGACACGCTAATGTAGGCGTTGTGGATTTCGGAATTTCTCTCAAGTAGAGTTTATAGCCAAATTATTTAATGAAAAGAAAAATAAATTCCCTTTTTATTGTAAATTCAACGTTCGCAGTCAATTTGAATTGTGTATAAACAATATTTCTACTCATATAGGCCATACGTTTTCGAATCATGAAGATTCATTTTCAAAAGCGTCCTTATTGATCATCGATTTTGGCCTTTTGGTTAGAATAACTATTGTGGTTTCAGTAGAATGTGATCAAAAAGTTTGTATGATTTAAATTGTAGTTGTTCATTGAGGATGTTTTGTTTATTAAAAAAAATGAATTAACAACAAACAAAACATTCTCAATGAACAACTAAATTTTGAATCTCACAAACTTTTCGATTGCATTCTACTAAAAACTACAATAATTCTTCTAACCAAAAAACCAACAACGATGATAAAGAAAATGAATCTCCACCATTCGAAAATGTTTGGCCTACGTGAGTAGAAATTTTATCTATTCACTATTAAAATTGACTGCAAGTCGTTGAATTTACAATAAAAAGTTATGGAGCAAGAAATCCAAGAAAGAAGAATCCTAGCCATTGATGGCTATTGACTAATATTATGTGACTTTGCATCAAAAAATTTAGTTTACTTCTGCCTCAATATATTGTCACTGTGTAAAGAAATTTTCTTATATTGAAAACAGTAAACTCCTGAATTCAGTCTACAATTGCATGAGATAAACTAAGTCTGTCTAAACTAACTCACTATACTATACTAACTCAGTTCTATAAACTATCAGAGGATCCTCGCATTGTAGGAGCTCCGACTTGGAAGTTTCTCCTCAAGGAAATTTTTAAAAGAAGAAATTAAACAATCAGAGTTCTTAGTAATAAAAATAACATACATCATTGAAAGAACTATACCAACACTTAAAATACAAACTAATCATAACTTACTTGTTTTTGAACTAATGACCAAACATTACTGAAAAGAATTTGGTAAATTTTTTGGGAGCTTTGAAAGAAGATTAGTCTATTGCAGTGCAGCATTAGTATATCCCCCTTAAACAGCAGTATTCAAAGGGCCTGGGGCTAGTGCTTGTACCCAGGCCCGAATATGGAATGTATATTATTCCAGAGCCTGTCAAATTCCATATTGACAGGCGCCACAAAAAAAATGCCACATTTAGTCCATTCTCAGAAAAAGCCACATTTGTCCAATTTTGAAAAAAATGCCACATTTCAAGATAATTTTTGTTCCAATGTAAACTAATTTTGCTTCGAAGGGATAATTTTGATCCCTATAGTTTTGTTTGGATCTTGTGTTAGTTGTGTTACATAAATACATAATCGATAATCGTGACCCAAAGGTATTTCCAGAATTCCTAAATGAAACTGGTTTATTTTTAACATTTGAAACATTTGCCAGGGGTTTCTATGCCTCCTGAACCTGTCATTACTAGGTGGGGCACCTGGTTGACTGCAGTTTCCTGGTATGTGAAACACTTTGAAGGATTCAAAACAGTGGTGAAAGAACTGGTCAATGTCTCTGTTGCTGTGAAAAATTCGAAAAACCTCATCGACAATTCAGCTCTTATGGCAAAACTAGTTTTCTTAGAGGCAAATTTTAAAACAATTCCAACAACCATTGAGCAGCTTCAGGGTCAAGGTGTTTTTTTTACAACATCTGTAGCAAAAATGAAGGACATTGCAAATACGGATTTCCCAGGAACAACAGGAGAGAAAATCAAAGCCAAAGTACAGGCTGTACTGACAAGAAATGTTGGCTGGGGTGGAATTCAGAACATAGCCGCGAACCCTGTGGGACAAGAAGCACCATTGAAGAATGAATGGGAAGTACAGAGATATAGTTAATAAAATCGTTAATAAAATCAATGTAGGCCTAGTGAACTTTGAAAATGCCAAATTGGATAATTTCGGTAATGGAGAAGTGAACAGTTTCCCACCGACCTGCTGCAACAATGCTGAAGTTTGTGATCGTGAACACGTAAGTAATGAACATGCAAGTGTTTCAAATATTAAAATTCGGAATAGTAGAAGATCATCCATAGGCAGTCTTGACTTTAAGGATTTGACAATACTGACGAGGATGAATCAACCGACAGTTCAAAAAATACTTTGACAAAACAAGTGCAAACAAGTTTGCAAACTAGTGCTGTGAAAACAAAAGTGACAAATTATGAAAAGATAGCAAATTCCATACAATTGACTGTGGATCAAAGTAATCTTCCAGCTCTCTGTGGACCATATAGAAAACCAGCAGCTACTATGACCTCAAATGCTAACAGTAAGACTAAACATCAGACTAGTACAAATTTACCTACTAACTGTGACAATAGGCATACACCATCATCTGTAGGAGTAAATGATTGGAAACCACCAAACAACAGAAAATCAACTAAAACAGGGAAAAATTCTGAATCTAACCAAAATCTGACTCCATGTGATGACACAGCTGAAAATAATACTGACCCATCAATTGAAAACGCTGCTGAACATAAAAGAACCTTTGCTGATTACGTTAAAATGAACAAGAAGAAAAGTGATAGGAACGAAATTATTATTGGTACCAGACCATATACCGCTGAATCTGGATGTAAAATTAGAGCAGTAAGTAAACTTGACTGGATTTTTGTCTCGCGATTGGCCCCTGATGTGACAAAGGATGATCTACATGTTTTCCTGAAAAATCTTAATTTTGATGTTGAGTGTGTGGAACTGAAAACCAATTTTGATCACTATAAATCATTCAAGATAGGTGTTCAACAAAATTTGAAAAGTGATTTGTTGTGTTCTGATTTGTGGCCAGCTGGTGCTCTGGTTAGAGAATTCATAAATAGGAGAGAGAGTAATTTTTTAGCCAGGGGTCATGTACCAGGCCATGTGAAATAGTGTCACATCCATCTGGCTCTATTCATGCTGATACTGAGTCTTGTGAGAATATTGAGAATAGATTGAGTATTGGCTACTTGAATGTACAATGTTTGAGGTCCAAATATAATTTAGTTGAACTTTTTTGTATAGACAATAAGCTTGATGTGTTGGGTGTTAGTGAACACTGGTTGAAAAAGGAGGAGTGTCTCCATTATTCTAACATTGAAGAACTGGTGCTGTCTGCCTCTTATTGTAGAAGTGTTCATTGTGGTGGTGGTGTGGCAATCTATGTCAACAACAATATCACAACTAAAGAAATCGACCTAAGTATGTTTTGTATGGACTTAGATTTGGAAGTGGTGGGGCTTGAACTCGTTGAGGCGTCGGCTATTATCATCAGTGTCTACCGCTCTCCTAATGGAAACATCAAACATTTCTTTGGTACATTGGATGCTTGTCTCTCTAAATTTAGGTGTACATCTAAAAATATTATCTTGGGAGGTGACTTCAATATAGCTTTGAATGTGAATGAACCTGCTACAAGAACGTTTGTGAATTTGCTGCGTGCTCATGGGCTCCATGTCACCTCTGAGACACCTACTAGAGGAGATCGCTGTCTGGATAGCATTGCAACCGGCATGGAGACATCAAGGTATGAGGTTTGTGTTACTGAACCTCTGGTTGCTGACCATGGTGCAGTGATAATGACTGCCAACTTTTGTAAGGTGAGTGAGTCTTCTCAATTTCCTGATTGGTATTATAATTATCCAAGAGGCGTTAGAAGGATCAATAAGGACACCCTCCCTGAATTCAGAGACGCTGTGTCTCGGGTGGACTTTAATAGTGAGATCCAGGGTGAAGAGCCTGAAGAGGCATACAACAAGTTCTTTTGTAAAATTGATGAATTATTCAATGCATTCTTTCCAGTGAAACTTTTGAAATGTAATGCCAGACCACAAAAAAAGTCTTCTGCTAAGACAAGAAAGGTTAGATCTTGGTTTTCACCTGAGTTATCCAGACTTAGAAATTTGGTACTGACTGTGAGAGACAACTTTGAAATGACCACCTGTCCCAGGGAAAAGGAGAACCTATGTCAACTGTATACAAAAGTAAAAAGCCTATACAAGTATAAGATTAATGAAGCCAAAAGGTGTGCCAATGTTGAGGAGATTGAGAGTGCACCTAACCCCTGTAAAGCAGCATGGAATTTAATAAACAGAAACAGGGGCCCCTTGAAGGCGCCCAAAGTTGGTTGCCGAGCTAGTCCTGATGAGTTTAATGAATTCCTCTTACAGAACATTGAACAAATTGTTTCAGCTATACCAATTTCTAATGAGAATCCTGTATGTGGTGTGAAGTCAAGAAGGGTAAGAAAATTACATTGGCAAGAAGTGACACCTACTGAGATTCTAAAAATTGTGTCCAACTTCAAAACATCCAACAGCCAGGATATTTATGGTATGACTACTCTCATGCTGAAAGCCATCATTGATGTGATTGCCCACCCTTTGTCGGACATTATCAATAGGTGTTTGAGAGCTGGCATTTTTCCTGATTTATTGAAAACTGCTAGCACAGTGCCAATTTACAAGAAGGGTGACCCCTCCACCATGAATAGCTATAGACCTATCTCTATAATACCAATTTTTGCAAAGATTTTTGAAACGGTTATGAAGATTCAGCTGGTGGAATTTTTTGAGACTAATGGGCTTTTCTCTGATCTGCAGCACGGTTTTAGGAAGAATAGGTCAACAGTGACAGCAGTAGCAGAACTTGTCAACAAGATACAGGAGGCTTTTGAGGGGACTAACTCTGTGTCTTTGACCCTGTGCGACCTGAGTAAGGCCTTTGACTGTGTTTCACATGAAATTGTGATAAGCAAGATTGAGTGCTATGGTGTGAGAGGTGCTGTTCTCCAGACCCTCAAGTCTTATTTGAAAGATCGAAGGCAGGTCATTTCCATTGGGGGAGCAAATTCAAGGGCTCTGCCTCTATGCCGGGGGGTCCTGCAAGGGTCGGTGCTGGGTCCTGTATTATTTCTGGTTGCCATCAATGACCTAGATCTCGAGGGCAGGGCACTGAAGTTTGCTGATGATACTACCATCATTTCATCTGGCCCAAATCCAATCCTGGCATAGCAGGAGGCTGACGCCCTATTTGAAGTAGCTGGAGGGTGGTTGGAAGCAAATAAGTTGCTACTAAACATTGACAAGACTCAAAGATTGTTATGTACACTGAGTCGCAGTCAGGACATTGGAACACACAGTGTGTCTTTGCTTGGTTTCACCATTGATCCAAAGCTTACCTGGGATCACCATATTGAGGGAATCTGTAAGAGACTAGCAAGAGTCACCTATTTGCTGAGGAAGCTGACACAGTTGGTGAGCAGGCCCTACCTGGTAGTAGTTTATCATGCTCTTTTCCATAGCATCCTGAGCTATGGTCTGCTGCTTTGGGGTCATGCTTCTGCATGTCATGATGTTTTCATGCTGCAAAAGAGAGCAGTCCGTATTGTTACCCTCAGTGGCTACCTGGAGCATTGCAGACCTCTCTTCCAGTCTACTGGTATAATGACAATTTATAGTCATTACATATATTTGTGTGCTGTATTTGTACGAGAAAATATTGGAAAGTTTAATACAAGGAGTGACTTTCATGGCCATAACACTAGAAATAGGAGTCTCCTAGATGTGCCATTCCGCCGACTGACAAGGTCCCGTGACGCGTTTCCTGCTTTGGCCCTGCGTGTCTTTAATAGGCTGCCTAGTGAGGTGAAGAGTATGAACATACCAGCTTTCTGTTCCCGACTCAAGCACTGGCTTAAGAAAACACAGTTTTATAGTATTGATGCGTTTTTTGAGGATGAGCTGGTGGGCCTTGTCTGACCCGAGCTGGCATCTCAACAGTTGAATGTGATATATTAATGTTTTGATGTTTCTTAAAAACTCTTGACGCAACCCATCTGGCTATGCTGGTATTGGTGAAGAGGAAGGTAATTCAAGGTAATTCAATTCAATTCAAGGTATACTTGCAATGAAATTTCCCCCACATCATCGGCAGATGTGGAGAGGAGCTTTTCTGAATTTAAAATATCTCCTGAATGATTGGAGACTTTCTCTGTCAATGGAAAATATAATTATGCACATGAAGTTGTTTTATAATACTCAGACAATCATAAATATGTAAATAGTTTGTAATCATTAGTGTAATATATTGTATAATTATAAAGTTATAAGTATTAATAACCTTTTTTCAGGAAATTTTAGTTTTTATCTTTTATTTCTTAGAGTTATAAATGCCACATCGACTAAAAATAATGCCATATTTTACCAAAATAAATTCTATAGGCCTATTGCCACATTTTTTAGTGTCACATTTGTGGAAAATAAATGCCACATTTTGTGAGGCTCTGATTACACTGTATATTAGTTTGTCTAGTTGTAAATCTAAATAAGAGTTCAATTATTAATAACTGTATCAAAGACAATTCAAGACTGTTCTCGCATATTCTTTACAGATTACTCCGTATCATGCTGGCGTTCCTGCCTGCTCTATGTTAGAGTGGGGTCAGTGCGCTTGGCACTGGTTTGGCATGCGGTAGAGGCTATGAGCAACAGATGAACAAGCCAAAAAATAAAAACCCGGCAAGGAAAATTACGAGTATTATCTCTGCTCTTGAAATGAACTTTGCTTACTTTTGATTGCACCAACAAACGTAATTTGCTAGTGTGTCAGGTATGCTGTAGTATTCGTTTTCAAACAAACTCTGAGTTCTCGGAATTATATTAGTATTTAAAAGGTTTTCAAAAATTTATGTTTTGTTCTCTCTCTCTCTCTCTCTCTCTCCACCTCAACTTGAACAAAATCAACAGATTGAGAACGGTCAATAGTCTCAGTAAAATAAATGAACTTGTAATATTCGGGCAATGGGCAACGACAGATATATAGGCTAATGAAGTGCATAAGAATTTGAATAATATTCGCCACTACAAAGGAAGTTGAATCGTTTTCGGTTTGCATCTGATTTTTCTACTTTTATGAGAAATTACTTGATTACCGTTGTCCACATAAAGTTTACTACGGATTTAGGTGTAAATTTTGGGAGCTTTAGCTACCAGTTTCATTGAATAAAAAAAATAAAAATAAAGTTAACGAAGAAAAATTAAAAATTTGAGGTGTGTAGAGATTATGCATTGTTTTAGTTATAAGTAAAAAGTAATTAAGAGTGTAAAAGATCAAAAGGAGCAAGACAATTTTTGGAAAACGTGCAAATGAGGAAAAGATAACGCCGTTCTTGAGCAGAGTAGGCTAGTTTTAAAAAAGAAAATGCATGTTTTAAGCAATAAAACACAATTTTTGATGTGATTAGGCCTAAGTTTTTGAAATCTTGAAAATTATAAAATAATTTTAACTATTCTTAGTGGATATTGTAAACACTTCTGTGCAAAGTCGAATTTTTAATATACTATACAGAACTTCGTTAATGAGAAAAGGTTGTTATGCAATGAACACACAGATTTCAAGTGGGAAGACCACTTTAATTCGTTATACGTATTCAATGTCAATGAGAGAAATGATTTGTCTCCAATACGAACTGTAATAGGCCTACATAACAGCAGAGCAGAGAAAAAATAGCTCGTTATTTTGGATAGCCGGCCTTTGAGTTCGACAAATATACGTCAATTTTTCGGCTTGTTTGTAGAGACGATGTTTGTAAGTCAGAGAAGATGCTTGTGAGTCAGAGAAGACTTGCGTCTGGTGAGAGGAAGTCGTCGCAGGTGGGGAAACCCCGTGGAACGGCTGGCATCTCAGACATTTCTCCAACTTGAATCACCAGCGACATGCCTGTTATCAGGTGGTAGATGAAGTGGCAGTGTACAAACCAAAAACCTGTGCAAATGATAAGAAATTATGTCACTATCTAATAATATAGTAAACGTCTTCATACTGTCTTCTACTCTACTCTACTCTTACGTTAGAGAAATGTAAGAGAGGAAAGAGAATGAGGAGAAAAATGAAAAAAAAATAAGAGGGATAAGTAAAAGATATTATTAATTTGTAAATAGGTGATGCAATGTTCTATCAATATCCCGATTCAACTGAATCGAGCAACCTGCTAGGTGCTAGTGCAGTAAAGCCACTTGAGCAACTTGGTATTAAGTCTTCTTAAAGTTTGCTAGAATACTTAAATAACAAATGATAACGTTTTCACTCCTCGAGTGATAATATGGTGTTATGTATTTTGATAAGGATTTTGAAATACTGGCATAACAAATAATAACTTTCTCACAACTTGACCTGCATAGACCTACTTGCTTATCATTTAGCTTAAAAATGAGAGTGTACATATAACAAAAATGAGAACTTTCACATGCAAATGGTAGTATGTTTGAAAAAATATTTACTTGATAAAGCTTTTTTCCTACAACTGCTCATAAAGTAGTTCTTTATGTACTGAATACTACCTAATTGTAAAATGCCTCTTTACTGCTCAGCAAGCGGTAAAGTACTTTACGCTCGCCAGCTGTTTTCTTTACGCTTCTGTTTTGATTTTGATGCCTTCTCATTGGTGGATCACGGAATCCGTGAAATTCACATAACCTCAAAAATAGCATACGCTAACCAAATCCGCTCATGGTCTGTGATGTTACAAACTACAAGCTTTTATTGTGTTGGAATCCAGAACTGCAGTTTTAGGAAAAATATTGTATGCAATTCGCGCGTGAAGCTTCTTTATCGCTCTCGCAAAATTACTGCGCTCCACTACGCGTCGAGCAGTAAATGTTTTGGCTCAAGCGATAAAGTCGCGCTTCACGCTCTTAATACATAAATAACTATTATAGTGTACAACTGTTCCTTCCACATCAAAATTCAGTCTCACCTTAACTAATTGATTTAGTAATAATTATGGTAACTAGTGTATAAGATTGTATAATTGTTAATCTGACTTGTCTTGTACTCCTGTATAATGATGTCTCCAAGATATAAATCTACAAAAAAAATATATAATGTGTGTGTTCAGCCACAAATGTACAAGACTGCGCTTGGATGGGTGATCGAGCAGCTGTGATTAGATGTTATCAGCTTTACTATAACTTCCCGGTGGTTTGAAAGATCAAACCCCATTTTATATTGTAGGTCCACCATGCACTTGGCTCAGCACCTAACCAGTAAAAGCCTTATGCTTATTATTTTTGTTTTATGTGTGTGAAATTTCAATATGCAAGCGTACTTTATTCATGCTTAAGAAAATTTGAAGCTGACTTAATTGTCTATACGTGTAGACTACCATACTCTTCTTTCCTATACCTATATACAACTTGTATAATTTTGAGAATTTACGAGTTCAATATTTCTTGGCACAAAAGTTATCAAAATTTAAAATTATGAAATCTTTCTGATAGTTTTTGTGTTTTGCTTCAAGTGAACTTTTGAATTAATAGCCCTTTTAGTAAAAAAGAATCATTTTATTTTTTGAGAGTGAAGTTTTCAGTGAATCTAAATTTTTATTGTGAACTAACCTTCATGTTTTGGACAATATAGGATAGGTAGTAGAAATTTAAGAAGAAAGTAGTTTTGGACTTTGTCTGTTAAATCTTTGTATTCATTATTATTTTGTCTTTATATAAAAATAATAAATAATAATGTGTGTGTTCAGCCACAAGTGCTCAAGACTGCGCTTGGATGGATGATCTATAAATATAATAGACTATAATATATTGTCACCATTGGTTTTAACGTTGAAGTTTGTGAGGTATAAGTTTATTTCTCAAATCTGATTCAAGGATTATTTTCAGTATTTTTTTTTTTAAACACGTTGTGACATTGAGGAGGCAATAGATGTTGATTAGGTCAGAGGTATTTCAATGCCATACATGAATTCATTTGTGTTTGATATTGAGATGCTCATAACATTTTTGTTTCTAATATATTTAAGGCATTGTCAAGTTACTTGGAGGGTTAGTAGATGAGTCAGTAGTTGAGTAGAGAGCAGTGAGTTGGTGTCTTGTGTTGATGGATGCATGATGGAACAGGAGCATGGCATCTTGCATGGCATCCTATCACAAAAGGTAAGACCTTAGTTGATTTTACAATTTCATTCATGAGCTAAATAATAGGCCAAACCCCTAATCAACATCTACCTTGCTCAATCTTGCTCTACCATTTTAAATATTCAGATATGCTAAGCGAGTTGCCAATCCCCTTATTTATAATAAATTAATAACTTGTATTGAAGTCAATGTAATAAAATAATATTATATTTGGTTGTGAGATAATCAATCATTTCATTTTACCTGAGCTACGCAGCCCTTTACATACATAGCACAGATGATTGCATATCTAAGTGGTTACAATATATAAAAGGCGTTGAAAAAGCGATGTGCAATAAAAATACGTGTTGAAGCCTATTATTTGATTAAATTATTGCTTACACTGTAGCAGTGTTTCCTGATATTTTTTAATGCTCACCAAACCTACCTAAGGTTGTTGGGATGATGCTAAGCGACCCACAGAGAATACTCAACTATTGTGTTTCATACCTAACTTATTGATTGTGTCCTTGAGTGGGAAATTAATTGAAAAATTAGTATATTTTATAACAATAAATAAACCTTATATTTAATTGTAAAAACATAAAGCTCGGTGCACACTTGCGTTTTTTCAAGCTGCGTGCACGCAGCTTGCGAACGCCGGCGGTTCAGCGGTAGATGTGTTCTAGTAAAGAAGTACACACTTGAGCGGAGCAAGAGACTTGCAAACGGCGTGCACGCGACTTGCAAATTGAGCACGCAGCTTTCTGCCCAACCGCCGCGTGCACGCATCTTTCACAATAACACTCCGGGTGGTCTGGCAGGTTGAAACCGCTGAAAACACGCTCAAGTGTGTATTGAAGAGAAAAAACAAGCGGCGTGCAAGTGTGCACCGAGCCTAAGATTGACCTGCAAAGTTAAAATTTATTTCATTTGCTAGAGAGTTAACCCTCTTTCGAAAACTAGATAGTCTCCACACAATCCTAATACACTATAATAAATTCCAGCTGATAAATTAAATTAAATAGAATTGTTATGTTTTTACCAGGGTTATCGGCGACTATTCTGGTGACCGCGTATCCATATGCTGGGACATCGATGGTGTCCTTGCTGGGATAATCACTCCGTGAATAGGACTGACTCTCCAGACGCTCCATCAGCGCGACCACCTGTGTCTGTCTATCGCCAGCGGTGAACAGCCCTGTCTCCATAATGTAGAACTCATAGCCATGCATGTGAAATGGATGGCTGATGGCTATTTCGGAAATTTCAGCTGCAAAAACATCAAACCCTTCAACTTATTCTAAAGGGAGAAATGAGCGGCCGAGCAGAGTAAGTTTATATTTTAGGAAAATGAAATAAAGTAAATGAAAAAATGAATAAAGAAATGGATGAAAAAAATGAAGGAATAGAAATATCGGGGATTGGAGACACATTCAACTGTAGTATACCAAAATGTTCATATTATTCATAACCCTTCCTATCTTTGACTCAATTTAATAATACCAACTGAATATAAGTTGATCGATAAATAACAAAATATAATAAATTAAACAATTAAAATTTGTTATTCATATCCGTATCCACACTTGCTCTCATCAATTCAAATCCTGTTTGGTAATTGTAGCTGAAACAGTATTCTCATTGAAACATACGCATTGAAATAGTACTCTCATTTTTTTCATTTTACATCTGAGTAGACAAAATCCTGAATAGAATGACAAATAGTAATCCAAAACCTGCAAACCAAAACAGATTTGTCACATACACATATTTCAACAAGAAATCTTCCAAAAATCCGGATTTAACACAGTATTCAGAACAACAAACAACCTGAAACACCAGCTCCTACAAAAAAGCTCACCTAACAAACAGCACAGTTCACAAATTCAACAAACCAAGAATATATAAGCTCAAATCCAAATGCAACACATGATCCAAGTGCTGCACAGGACTAACAGGCGGATTATTCAACACAAGATACAAAGAACACATCATAGCACTACATTCCAACTCTGACTCAACATTCACAAATCACTTAATCAACACTGGACATTCACAAAATAACATTTAAACTGACATGGAAATTCTAAACACATTCAAAAAAAGCCACTAACTAAATATACATTGGAACAATATGAAATATTCAAACACCATAAACAAGACAGAACCAACTTACTCAATGATCAGACACAGTCCAAATCCAACGCAAATTTTGACTATATAAAAGCCTCTCATCCTAACCTCAACAAAGCATGACCCCAAAGCAGGCTGACGAAGCTTCTTTTCAGAAGTGAAATGCATTCCTCTAGCATCTCCAATATAAGTGAGTAAAGACAATATATTAAATTGAAAGACAGTGTCAGTTTTGATATTAGATTGTTCATTAAGTATTTCGTCATGGAAAACATCACAGAAAATATTCAAAACCATATTTTGTTTGTTTGGGTGTTGGCTAGTTTATGAAAACTCACATTTCGCTTACTTACAGTATTCATTTTGATTTGAGTGTAGCTTTAGTATTTCAAATACCTCTTTAGTATTGAATATCCTTTTAGTCACTTATCAATTGTTTCTATTTATTATTCAAGAGTAGAACGATCGCATCACACTGCACAGTCAAGTGACCTGCACTTGGGCGATATTTTACATCAGTTATTCAATCACATTTATTGTTAAATTTCAAAATATCTTAGCAGGTAACTTCTGAATGTATAATTAAATAAATTCAAGATATAAAGACATAAAGAGTTTTAGTCAATTTTCCAGACGATAACTAGCATGTAATATTTCATCATATTGTTACAAAAGCAAGCAAAGCAGTTATTTACGCACATAGAACTACGTTATTCTACAAAGATCATTCCATTCATGATAGTACGTGACTTAAAGCCCAAAATGCATTCTCTTGCTATCAAGTGTTCTCTTTTCACATGCCTTTGTCACTCTTATTATTCAAGTCTGCAACTCTCTCAGTCAATTGATTTCTCGAGAAATCTATTGATTTCTCCAGATTTCTGGAACGATCGAGATCATGTCTCTTGAAGATTCTCGATGCGTCTGGTGAGCTCTAATTCTTGGAATTACAACTGCAACAAGCTATATAAAGGAGTTCACGAGAGCCAGTGAGTGAGTTCTACAAAAGCTTGCGTGACAGTTTTCTACAAACTCGCGTGACAGATTGTATTACAGATCTTGTGCCAGTGTTGTAAACAGTGCCTTATTCAGTCTTTAGACAGTGTCAAGTGCAGAGACAAGTGTTTACTGTTTATGCAGCTTACTAAATAGTTTAAAGACGTTGTGTTAAGTGATATTATTTGGGACTGTCAAATACCGAATTAGACTGTGTTTTTGTAAGTGATTAGTTGCTCTTTTTATAATTTCTTTCTGCATTATTGTACAGGTTATTAGACTCTTGTTTCTTTAATTATTGATCAGCCTGTAATTATTTATTCATTTGTACAGTTGATTGGACTCTTGTTTATTTTATTATTGAGTAGCCTGTATAATTACTTATTTATCAATTCTTGTAAATAATTACTGAAAATAGCTATTAGCTTGTCATTTGATTATCTGTCTTATTTAATTAATTGAACTTACAATTGATTTGTGTAAATAGACTAATTTGTGTAAATAAAGTGCAAGTGTGAACTTTAGTGTTGCCAGCCTTATTTTAGCTATTAGAGCCCGTAACAATATTGTTTATATAAAAATACTTCAAATGGTATATTACATTATTTTTTGTAAAATGTTTTGTTGTTGTTGTTGTAGTTGTTGTATTAAGTTAGCAATGATAAGTTTGTTGAGTTGGAAAGGTGGTAGATAGTAGTAGTGCTAGGTAGTATACGGTAATAAGTAGTCATTGTGGTGTTAGTAATATTAGTGATAGTAATAGTGGTAGTTATACTAACGTAGAATACTAACATGGATAATCAACAATAATGTTTCATTAATTATTTAACAGGAATTTTGCATAAATTGAAAATTTACTAGACTGTTTCACCCCAGCACGTATTTATATAGTGGGGTGTTCATGAGTACTGTAATCAATTTAGAAATATTTATACACAGACATTATAAAAATGTATTATTATGTATCAAATGAAAATAAACTCCTCTGAACAGGGTTGTTCAGAGAAAAAAATGAAATTGAATTGAATTATTTTGTTGAAAGAAGTAAACATAAAATAATGGAATACTTATCTTACATATTAACTGATATAATCAGACCAACAGTGGATATTGACGTTGAAATTCCATTTCCTAGCAACATTACAGACAGAAAACTGAAAATGTTAATTTTTTACTTAGGTAAAACGTATCTGGGTAAAAGGCATGTCAAGAATGTAGTTTGACAGAATCAGACACGTTTCTTATATGAAGGACTATTTATCTAAAGGTCAGAAAGTGTTCAATAATAAACGACGTATACAACGGGGTATCTAAGGACCCGAAGCTGATAAGGAATGAGTTGTGCTGACCAAGGACCATTAATCTTTTATTATTTCTATGGACATCATTTATGATTTTTGATTCACAAATAACACCACATCGGAAGTTCTTACAATATTTTTTGCTATAACATGGTTTTATCAGCTTTCTTATCACTCACCCGTTGGTTCGGAGCACACCTGAAACTGTAGGTCTATACTATACATAACATTATTGTATCATCATTCACCCCATTACACACACGCAAATGCCACTAACAAGAATTTCTTTGAGACTTTATACTATCTTCCGATGCTGAAATACTAACAGTCATCAACAAATAGTATCTCGACGACGCTGCCAAGCGGGACCTTGACGAGCAGCAGACAGTCGCAGGGCGTTGCGTTGACGCGCGGCGTCAGGCATTCGTCACTGCAGAACTTGGAGTCGGTAATGTCGGTGAGCTGGCTGAGCAGCGGTGTTGATGGCATGCTATTCGACACATTCTTCACCACCGAAGTCAGCAGAGCAATTTGATTTGTGAATGGGTTGTAGGGCGCTGTGAAAGAGAAAAAGATATCAAATCAAATATTATTTATTCCTCTTTACATAAAAAATGACAAATTACAATCTGTCGCTTCATTATTCACATTAAGGAAAAACATTACAAATATATTGAACATATTATGCCATACAAAGTAAATTAACAGACTTTTGAGAAAAGCAAATATTAGTCCCTACAGGGAACGAAGGTCTGTGAGCAAGGACGAGTTCATGGATCAGTTTGGCAACATATCTGAATATTAACTAAAAATGCATAACTTGAAGTAAATTAAATTAATAAGTAAGATATGGAAAATGAATTGGATGTCTACAATATATTTTGAGAGTATGACCTTTCCAGGAAATAAAAATAATAATGACAATTGAAACGAATGATAATTAAATTGAAACTAACACACTTTTGATTTCCCAAGTTTCAGTTATAGGCTACATAAATTATGGATGTTATGATAATAATATTAATTATTGGACAAACATTTTAGTAAAGGATGGAGCGCACTTTGGTACGTGAATTGACATGCAAGGAAGAAAGTTAAAACAGCAGGAAATAAATGCATCTATCGTATAAATAATACAGGAAAGGGACGGCCAAATACAAGAATCCTCTTAAATATGGTCCTCTAAAGATACTGAATATTCATAGAGACAAGACAATTGTGCAGGAAAATGAAATGGCAAAATGCTGATGCAAAATGAGAGCAGATCGTTATTGCTGGAGTAGCTATACTCCCGCGCTGGAAAATAAACCAAGAAAAAAAGAAAAAAGTCAATACAGTAGTTATAGAATCACCAGTTACCACAAACAAAAGCTCACCAAAATATCTTTTATAATCTTCTTCTTCAAACAGAGTCTTTCTGATGAACTGATAAAATATAAAGTTGACTAGTATTCTGGCGTCTGGAGGCTGCACTAGCTTGCGAGGATTGCGCCGTTGACTTCTCAGCTGCGTCACGCACACGTCTTGCTTTGTGTTTGGTCTGCAGACTGAGTTCCGTCGGTTGAAAACCTGCAACATCATAATAGTCAATACAGTGGGAAATTAATGTTAAGATGGTAATGATCATAATGTGAATATGAGGCTATTGGGACCAAAAAGAGCAATCTCCATTTTAGTAAATTTTTCATACAAGCAGATTTCCTGTTCTCCTATTTGTAATAGAGTATAAAAAGTAAGTTTTTTTCTATTGCTTTGTTGTAATATTTCATTAACGATTATGACAACATTTCATTTGATTAGACTGTAGTTTTTCAGATTTTTAGTGAATAAAATTGGAGATTGCTCTTTTTGGTACCAATTATTACATTATGGTGGATATTTTCCTTTTTGGTCCCAACATACTTGGAGATTGTCCATTTTGCTCAAATCTACTGTTTTTGACAAAAACCTCCAAAGTTGAACATCAATGTAATTTTCAGAGTTTAAAGCTAGGAATTAAGGATTTTAAATTATCATTAAGGTTGACCAAGTTGATACTGTCTCTTACAAAAGAAAAATAACAAAGCCTAATTTTCATATGAATGAATCATGCTTTTTATGGTGATCACTGGTTGTGTTGCAGAATCCATAGCTCAAAACTTAGCTCACACAACGAAGTACGGTACTAATTCCGGTAATTGTGCCGCAGATGTTAGCAAATAAAAAATCACTTGAAACTTCACCAAATTGTAGTATTATGTCTCCTGATCACAATTATCAAGTTTCTAAGTGTCGGTCTCAATTAAATATTTAATTATTCAATATTGAAAACCTACCTTTGGAACAGAGCCCCAAAATGACTATCTTCAGCAATTAACTTTAATATTGAGTGTTTAGAATGCATGAATCTTTGCAACACAATAATTTGCATTTTAATTTATTAATTATTTACACATGCAATTTATCTACTTGATAATAAAGGCATTTTCAATTTGTTCCAAAATCTCATCACTTGATGCATCGCACATAATTATACATAACCTAGCCACAGCCTGGGTTTTAGGCTTTTGGGCCACGACCTTTTAAATCTGGATGAACATTTCGCGCATGCGCAGAAGCGTAGTCTGCGTGAATGGACCGAAGTGGAATGGAAACTAGAATGGAACTGCATAACCAAACCTTTCCTAACCTGGCTAGATGTGACTGAACCACCTTTAAAATACCTTTAAATATTTAACTTTAAACCTTTTAAATATTTACAGAGGTGGTTCAGTCACATCTAGCCAGGTTAGGAAAGGTTTGGTTATGCAGTTCCATTCCAGTTTCCATTGATGTTCTGATGTAGATGGCACTCCATTGCTCTATCTGTTCGTCTATGATGTTATGCTTAAGGTACTATAAAGGCTTTTCAGAGCCGTATTTATGTTCAAAAGGTGAGTTTTTAATATTGAATAATTAATTATTTAATTGAGACCGACACTTAAAAACTTGATAATTGTGATCAGGAGACATATGACATAATACTACAATTTGGTGAAGATTTCATGTGAATTTTTATTTGCTAACATCTGCGGCACAATTACCCTAATTCCTTATCTTCAATAATAATTCAACACAAGAGACTAATATAATAACTTATTATTATTATTATTGAAAATATTATGCTATGATGTTGACTAAATCAGCAAGCATTGGCCATAAAAGCACCTATAACCTCAAACCTGACCAGCAAAAACAGTGGTCACATGACAGAATCTTATCATCTGGTTGGTTGATATGGAGATTGTCTCTTATGATGCCAACAGACGGTAGAGATTGTTCTTTTTGAAATAAACAACGTTTTTAGAATTCAATTTAACCAGGGATTTTGTACGATTCTGCTACATCTGTTTTGAGCAACAAATAGATTTCATATGTAAGGATATGAATCCAGGCCCGTGCTGGACCCCTTGTTAGGGCGGTTAACGGCCATGGCTAGAGGGCGCCAGCACAATGCAGTGGGAGGACTGTCTAGGGGGGGGGGGGGGAGGATCTTTAATATAATAATCAAAGTGTGAATTGCAAATGATGAGAAAAAAAAGCAAATATGTTCACAAATATAATGTTCTTTGATTGAAATTATAAACATACCTGAAGTAGTCTTTTTAATTCGGAGCTGGAGTGGCCAATATAATCAATAAAGGTGTCCAGTGGCGCACCTAAGGGGGGGCTTGGGTGCTTAAGCCTCCCCCAAGAACCCGAGGTCCTTAAAAAATTTTTGATAATTTTCAAGAAAATTCACTGTAGGTATTATGTGCTCCAGGCTGATTAGTGTTGGTGCATTTTATGTGTTCACACTTTTTAAGTAGAATAAAGTTCATAACTAGTGGCTTGACATGGGGGGCTTTGGGGCTCAAGCCTTATGGGAGCATCTGTGCAAAATCTGTGAGCTTTAATTTAATAAAACTCGACTAAGCTTTGGGATCGTTCTTAACAGGGATTAATTTCTTAATTGAGAAGTACCGAAACTGTTTCCGGGGTCTGGTGGTATGGAATCTGGGGTCTGGGGTCTGGGGGTCCTTCCCCGGAAATTGTTGAAAATTACACTTGAATTGGTGCATTTTAAACGCATTTGAGCATGTTATTAATGCAGATATAGGCCTAATTACAAAATAATAAGATGCAGGTTTTTAAAAATAAGGCGTTTTAAACGATTTTGACAAAAACATGGAAATTATAGCTACAAAAGTCAAAAACTTAGTCTGCCTAGATTAAAAAAAAAAAACAATCATTTCCAGTTAGTTCAGATCTGGTTTAAAATAAATGATTCTATTAGATTTAGATAGCCGGAGCTCCGCTCTGGTGTCCTAAAAGGTACCAGAGCTCCGGTGTGCTACAGCTGAAATTAAGACCTGGTTCTTAACTGTTGGGTACATTCACATTTAATTTGAAAAAATATGATTTCACAAGTTTTGGAGGAGAATTTGAAAATATTTGATTCATTGCCAATTAAATTAGTCTACCCATTAAGCTGACAATAAAAAAACGTGTTTTCATGATCATTTTGTAAATTTTTGTTAAAAAAATTTCCCACCAATTCGAAGATTAGGTAGGCTAATCTCGATTTGCGTTCAGACTGGCATTTCACGTTCACTTTATTACCCACGCAAAAGTCTCAGAATGGTGTGGGCATCATAAAAATGTTTAATAGTAGATCTTGTAGCACATTTAGCCAATATTATTTTAATTCAATTTAATTTACACCACCTATCTGAAGGCCTTAGAGTTTTCTGAATTTATGATGGATTAGCTGCAATCTTTTACCCTCTTTATTTCTGTAACATAGCGTTTCCGGACCTTCATTATTTTTTTTTTTATCTTCATGAGAAGATGCTTATGCAGTCTGGCAGAATCATTTTGAACTTTTGTAACACTCTGAACAAATAAGACACATTTTGTCTCCCCATTGCTAATACTCTTTAAAAATTCCAAGTAATGAACCCCCTCAAGGAATTTTATCAGGCCACAATCTTGTAAAAAAGCTCAGAAAAATCCCAATTTTACCCCCCTCCCCATCACAAAATAATTTTACCTGGTAGGACGGGTAAGCCACCCCACCAAACCTAAATTCTGGGTGCGCCCCTAACGGTGTCTGGATCTATGGAGTTCAAAATATCAGCTTCTGAGTGCATTTTAACAGTAAAGATTCTAAATTTTCGTTTGTCGAAGACGATCTCAATCTGGTTATAACTCTATTACCTTCAATGCTTTAGAAGGAAAAGATTATTGGGATTTGAATAATTTTGGGTCGAAATGGGCCAGATCCTTGCCGAGGGCGCCCCGCGCGGGTCAAGAATCAAGTCCATTCAGTAGTAGCCTACACCCTATAGTCGCAACACTCAACCCGGCCGCTCGGCTATATCGACGATAAGCCTAGTCGTAAAACTTGTAAGTTTCAGAACAGGAGGGCGCCAAAAATTTCCAGGCTGGAGGGCGCACCGGGATACGTCCCGGTGTCCCGGCGGGCCAGCACAGGCCTGTATGAATCAACAAAAACATGAAAATGCTGAAATGGTGGAGATTGCCCTTTTTGGTCCCAATAGCCTCATATGATTATAATACGAAAGATTAAAATGATGGAATAGATGAGTAGAGTATAAAATTGAAATTGAAGAAAAGTAAATTAACGCAGCTCAGGCAAGCAAAGCAATCACAATAATCTACCTCACTCCTCGTTTGCGTAATACACGCTCTTTTGACTTAAACATAACGTTGAGAGTCGAAATCGGATATGGGACCAAAGATGCAAAACTTATCGGGCCTGAAACTATACAATTTAAATAAATATAATCATGCAAATAAAAGAAGTGGAGAGACTTCAATACCTACTCCTACTCAGTGGCGTAACTAGAGTTGACTTATTAGTGGGGGGGGGGGGGGGATTTATACCCCACCAATGAACGACTCTTACATATTACTCCCTTTAAAAAAATATTTCTCATAATATAGATATAGCCTAATATATATTATACAATATTCATTTAGCTTCAAATTGAATAAATCATCTTTCACATTTTTATTTTTTCAAATTATTTCTTACAATTAGAAAAAATATCTCTTCTAAGCAATGGTGGTGGGTGGGGGTAACGCCACCAGTAACCCCCCCCCCCCCCCACCCGTACGCCTAAGCTCTTACACAGCACATGACTGATCACAGTTTCAGGTGGATTCTAAATCACTGAGTTAACTTATTCGGTGATGAGTTTGAAGTTGAGTACGTGGAGTAAGAGTGGACTCTGTTGAGTGACTGGAGTTGACTGTTGATCAGTTGAGTCGACGGGAGTTCGATAGGAAGGCGTGAGAAATAGATGTGATATTGACTAAATTTTTATTCACATAAAATAACAAGAATCCCAAGCACCGAGTCAAAAATATGAGATACTCAGAGTTGATTCAACTTAATTCATACCACTCATTGATAAAATAGCACATAAACGTCCAGTCATAGCTGCTTGCTTACCCATCCAAGTTCAGTTCTGAGCGTTCGTCATGACTTATTGACGTTAAATGTTCCTATTTGTGCAGATCCTATTTTGCAGTTAATTTAAAAATACTGTTTATATTCCTGGATTTCTTGTTCCATGACGAACTGCGTTGTTAATATTAACTTTTCAAGTGAATTCAACGACTTGCAGTCAAATTTTTATTAAAAATAAGTAGTATTTCACTTACTTTGTTGTTTTACTCACTTACATCACATGGGTTGGGTTTCAACAACTCGAAAACGTTTGGCCTACAAAGTAAGTACATCTCAATGAACTTTTCCCGATGACTATGTTGGTAGAAAATGAAACCTTTACTTCTCATATTTCCTTCCTGCTACTGAATTCATGTTCATTTGCACTAGAATTAATTAAGAGTATTTGGTAAAGGTAGCCTTTATCTCTGGATTCATATAGAAATCAGAGAGGAATAGAATTACTACGGTATCAATTTATTGGAAATAATGTAATTTATTTATTAACTTTTTGTTATAGAAACCCAAGAATGTAATTTATTTGTATTGAAAAACTGAAGTCTCATAACAAATTATCACAGATCATGATTGTTATTCACAAGTATATATATAGACTTCTGATTGTGCGATACAGTAATTAGAAATGCAAGTACAAACAAGTAATGGAAATAATAGTTTTTACTTTAATTGTTAAGAAACAATCCTTGTATACTATAATATATCATGGTATAAAATCTTATCCGATTTTCAATGTGTTTTCTTATGAATGGTTCTCACATAAGTGGATTTTAGGTGATAGGTACGTCATAGAAAACTTGGCCGCATTCTGATATAAATATTAATGTCATCAAAACTTACAGAGCCATTGGGAATATTTGTTATTCCTGGTAAAGGTGTCAAGGGTTTGGATACGAGTGAACCTTCATATTGTAGTACGGCTACACCTCTGCTACTCTTGCAAGCTCCAAGACCGGTGACGTAGATCCAGTAGCTTGCCTCAGGTTGATTTGCATTTATCACAAAGTCAAATCTCTCTCCTACAAGCAATGACATGTAGTGTGAATCACTCTTCCCACAGAGTTACCTTTAGAGATGAATAATATGAAACTTTTACAAATATGAAATTATTTTTTTACATACGGTATCGAATATAAAAATCTGAAACTTATTTCCAATTATAATCTGTTTTTAAACTTATATTAAAAGTTATGAATTTTCTCAAATTCATTTGTGAGTCTTACTACAATGTTCAATAAGACATTGTTCAATAGAAATTGCTCAATATCGCAATATAAATAGAAAATTGCGATATGCTGATGGTTGTTGAGGAAATTCGTTCAGTTGTTGATGGTTTCTTGAGCCATTTACTAATGTTCCAAAATAGTTATGCTTGTCACAGTTATTCCCAGCCTTAAATGATTTGAAGTGACCGCAACAACAATAATATTGTCCAGTATGCTACTAAAACTTTCAAGGTTCTACGCAAGAAGATTGATGTTTCAAAAACAATTACTTGCACATTATATAGGCTACCGTAATGTATTAGGAATGAGAGGCATTAAAGACAGCTTTCACTTTGACAGCCTCTATTGAATCACCAGGATATCCAAAACGATCTTGTATGGCACAAAGTAATTGTCAGTGAGAAAAGTTGATTGGAGGTGATCATCGAACATACGACTCATAACTTACTTACTTACTTACTGCTGGGGCGTCACAAATCTCAGTCGATTCTTTGCCTCGTAGATTAGCCTCCTCCATTCTTCTCTGTCCTCTGCCATTTCAATTGTTCCTCCACACCTGACAACATCTTTCCCAACTTGGTCAAGCCACCTTAATTTAGGCCTTCCCAATGGTCGCCTTCCTGCAGGTACGGCCTTGCACACCTCCTTCAGCCTTGTTCCCTCCTCTCTACGAAGCACATGACCTAACCAGCTAATTCTTTTGGCTTTTATGAGGGCTATTATATCTGGTTCTTGGTATAGGGCACGTAATTCCCTGTTTTTTCTTATGCGCCAAACTCCATCTTCACATACTGGGCCAAAGATTTTCCGCAGAACCTTGTTCTCAAAAACTATTAATCGTCCTTCATTTCTTTTGGAAAGGACCCATGTCTCACTGCCATACAATAATACCGGCTGTATGATGGTCTTGTATAATCTTAACTTTGTACATCTTGATAGCAGTTTGGATGATAGAAGTTTTGTACAGGCTCCTAAGCTCTTATTGGCATTTGCTAGCTTACATTGTATCTCTAAGTCTTCAGAATTTGAACTATTTACCGTAACTCCTAAATATTTGAAGCTGTCTACACAATTTATTGAATAATCGGCAATGTTGAAATTTACGTTTCTATTTTGAGTGTTTCGGCCAAAGTGAATAATTTTAGTTTTATCTTCATTTAATTCTAATCCTACTTTCTTACATTCTTTTATTAGGTTTTCAGCTAACAGGCAGAGGTTTTCAGAATTTTCTGCTAGGATCACTACGTCATCGGCAAAAGCCATTATGTTTAGGTCTACTCCCAGTTTAATACCTCTTTGGAGGTTCTTTGTTTTTTGTAAGGCTTCCTCTACAGCTATATTAAAGAGAGTGGGGGAAATTCCATCTCCCTGCCTTACTCCTGTGTTTATACGGAAACTGTCAGATATTTCTCCGTAAATACGACTCATAAAGTATTACATAAAGTTACGGTAGTGTTTGAAAGAATAAATTATGAAAGATTTGCACTAATTTTGATTGTGTGCAATTTCATTATGTTATATAGAATGAATAATTTCATTGCTGAAGAAAAACTGGATGACAACCTCCCTTGACGGGAAAGGAAGTGACGTTATTAATTGTTGTTTTTTGTTGTTGTTTTTTTTTTAATCATTTTATAGTCAAAATATTACTTATAAAAATTTAGTATAATTTTAGAAAGCAATATAAATCCTCAATAATTTATAAATATTTAATAACTCTGTCACAAACAATCCGAATTGAATTTAATGAATCCTACTAAAGCAATAGTATTCATAGAACTCATATTGAAAGCTTGATAGAAACATGATTTCTGGTAATAAAGAAATTAAATAGCTCTCCATTTTCAAATAAACATATTATTTTCTCATATACATATATATTAAGGGTTCCTCACCCAAACTACTGATTGAAAATGTCAAAAACAATTCTAATTTGAACATAACCTCGGAAAACACTTGACGTCTATTGGATACCCAATGGAATTTCTTTGTGTCCTAATAGTGCCTTATCTTCACTTTTACACTATTATTATTCTTTGCACTCAGGTATTATTAGAGGGCTATGCCCGATTCCCTCCAAGGACTTCAGCCAGGTAAAATTAGTCACCAAGTCTCGGCGCTAATAGGAACTATGTTGCTTTAATTTTTGTGATAGACTTAATCGATTATGCTGAGAAAAATCACCAGAAGAGATGTCAGCAACATCGACAGTAACAGGCTTTACTGAATTCATGTCCATGTTTATGAGAGTGAGTTGATGACTTTGGAAATAGATTCGAAATGGGCAAGATAAGCAGGAGCCACCAATCAGCCGGAATCTATAGCGCAGACCCCGCTTTACTATGAACCTCCCCAGAGGCATACTCAACTGCTGACTCACACCGCTCGCCACTGACATTTTCAGCATGCTGGCCAAATCTGACTGAAAATTAAAAAAAATTAATAGTCGCATATGCTTAGAAAAACTCAATATTTTTCCAAGAAATATGACTTAAAGCACAGAATAAAATTAGTAGCTACGGCACCATATTATAATAAACTTGAACTGATATTAACGACTGCAGACATTATGCATAAATCTGCCCTACATGTCTGGAAGTCGTGAAAAGTAAATGTTAATAGGCTATAATCATATAAGTGGTGGATCAAGAAGTTTAAAGAATAGGTATCATAATTAGAAAAATTGAATTTATAGGCTAAGCTAGGTACTTTTAATTATTCCTTTAAATTCTTATCCAGATATTCTATTCTAACAAATCTTCCTCATCTCTTAATGAAAAAGTACCGTAGTAGGTAGCGAAAAATTTTAACAGCCAAGGTCTAAAAAAAAGCTCGTATATAAGATCATGAAATGTATGTGAGCAACTCCCATCCATTTTGTGGTATCCAATAGCTAGATCTGAAAGCTATAAAAACGGATAATATCTGCAAGTCGTTCATTGGAAGAGCTAGTTAATGATAGCTCAAAACTCATAAAAAGCTACCGTATCTTAGATTCTATGATCATATTTCGTTATGGATCAAAAAATTCAGAAAATACCACAATAATTGAAAAATTAAATTTATTTTTCATAAATTCATATGAAAATCACCTTCTGTCTCTGTCAGTAAAAAGTGGATGGAAGTGTACATTGTTTTTCAATGGTATCTTCAATCTTTCCTCAAATTAATTCTTATCTAGTTCTATTTTAATAAATCTTCATTTTCTTTGAGGTTATAGAGTAAGAGGGAATGAGGCCATGGCGGTGGGGGGGGGGGGGGGGTTATGCACTACAACTTTGCCCTGCAAGACGGATAAATAAGGCAGCTATTCAATTTTCAACTATATAATGACCGCCCAACCTAACCTCAACAAAACATGACCCCTGACGGCAAGCTGACGAAGCTTCTTTTCAGAAGTGAAATGCATCCCTCCAGTACTGTATCTCCAATATAAGTGAGTAAAGACAATATTTTAAATTTAAATACAATTGAATAAGTTTTGATATTAAATTATTCAATTTAATTCA
Source organism: Conomelus anceps (assembly GCA_948455865.1). NCBI lineage: Eukaryota > Metazoa > Arthropoda > Insecta > Hemiptera > Delphacidae > Conomelus > Conomelus anceps. Next base: position 75,986,289 of record OX418217.1, read on the forward strand.
ATGACGTAGTGGGCAGTCAAAAAATTTTACAAAGAAATCTCACAAATAGCCAATCTCTAAAATCATGAAATGGGCGTATGCAAATCACACTCATTTTGAAGGGCCTATCATGAGATTATTATGCTTACATGGAATTTTGACAATCCAATGGTACCTATATATGCTACTGTTACCTATATATTAACAAAATTAATGAAGCATAATTCATCAAATGCTACATCATGCCACCTGCTCTAGAACATGATATGCCATAGTGGAGTAGATTGAATTCTCGTATATGTAATTAGAGCATTTTATTAATGTAAAATATATGATAGACCGATTATAGACTTCATTTTTGTAGTTGTAGGCTACGTGAAGTATGTAATTTGTTAGAGAAATGAATTATTACATTCAGTAAAATAAGAACTAATAGTTTATTATTATTACAAGTTGTTTATATTGCATTTATTATATCATCTGAATGAGTAGGACTTCCAGAAAACTATAATCAACCAATAGTTAACGCTAATTACATTTCTATTTGAAAAATGTTATTTTTATAATAATTAAAGTCAATTTTATTTATCAAATATTATTTCTTTCAAACTTTTTCTATTTTAGAAATTTATATCTGTGCTATATAATGAGAAAATCTTTTCCCCAAATGTAAGTTAGGCCTGCAACACTCAATTCAATGCTACAAGTGCCTACTCAGTGCTACTAATTACTTTTGATTATTACAAAATTGTGTTGTGAGAATTGAATAGAGAGTGTGTTACTCATACCAAATAGACACCGTGGTCTTTTTTCTGAAATACCGTAATATATTACTTCCGAAAAATATCAATCTGATTGTGATTTAATTCACGATTGTGATTGTGATTTGATTTAAGAATTGAAAAAAAATAGTTATCTGTCCCATTGCCTTCATCAATCAAAATTTTCTTCCGATTGCAGCAGATGAACGGTAATATTTTATCATGAGGATCGAATAATTTGTTAATAGGTACCAGATAAACTCCACGGCCGTTTACTAAGTAGACATCGGGTTCCTGGCCAATATTACTTCTGAGCAGACCGGGCTGATGGTCGTCACTAGTCTCATGCATCCAGTCTGTGATGAGAACTACATGCGAAGGAAGATCCAAGTCGTATTGCTCACGATTCGAATCGTATTTGCCCCTCACTACTAGATTTCCGACCAGTCCATCCATTTTTTGTGTGCCTGAAATGGAAAAATAATATTTTATTCAGTAAAAATCATGTGGTTTGCTGTAACTTACCGGTATGTTGTATTCTAGTATTATGGAATTATACAATGCAATTCAATACAAATTCAGTAAATATCATACGGTAGAATTTTTTTTCATCAAGATTCTGTAATGTTTTTGATGTGAGAGAAATAGAAGATTCTGACCTGGACTCTATAAGAGTTTCCAACATCATACCATCAATATTAATGCCCTGGATTTCTTGTTCCATGACGAACTGCATTGTTAATAACTTATTAACTTTTAAAGTGAATTCAACGACTTGCAGTCAAATTTTTATTAATAATAAATAGTATTTTACTTACTCTGTAGGCCGGACGTTTTCGAGCTCGAATGCTATTTATTCTTTATAAAAATTTCAGTTCATAAAAAAGTCAGGTTACAATACATTTCTAGTTATATTCCATAATCTGATATAGAGATCTTCACTGCCACTTTCGGTTGTAAAATTTCCAACGCTTCATCATGAGAAATGCCAACGTTATTGAAGCTCAATTCCATAATTCTTTATTCAACTTTCAACTTCTTCTCATTGATACTGTAAACTGCAGAGTATCAATATCATAACAAAAAGCATTAGGCTACAATATAATTTACTATACAGATAGTTTAAATACACAATTTATTGGTTTTCATCCAGCTAAATATATCACAAAGTGGCAACATCATCAGTGTTGTGGATGCTAACCAGCTATAATTCACGAAAAAATCGCATGAGGTTTGTTTATATTATTCATATTCATTATAATACATCTTCTAACTTATCAGGGAAAATCGAGGTAGCAGTGATACTGCGCATACGTTGTCAGAACAGGCTCTGCGAATTTTGAAGAATAGAATATTAATACAAAGTAGTATTTTTGTCTACTATCTCTATATATAAAAATGAATGTCTGTCTGTATGTATGTATGTATGTATTTGTGTTCCCTATAGACTCCAAAACTACTTGACAGATCGGCATGAATCTTTGGGAATATGTTGTGTGAATATTGGGGATGGTTTCTGACCATAAATTTCAATATGGGAGCTAAAAATAATTATTATTAATTAAACCATTTTATTGACCTAACCTACTGAACTTGACAGCCAAACAGCTTAAAGGAACAGCTGATATAAGTCAACAGTTTTTAATCATATGGCAGGCCCCTTAGTGGCGTTATTTACGCTGTCTTTGAACAGCAAAAGACTTTGCACTTTGCATGGAGGCTACCATCATGCAGTTGGAGCCTTGCAATATGTAGGAAACATACGACTGGGTATGATGAAATGTAATTATGCCAGGTTGATGACATCTGTTAACCAATGCAGCTAGAAATTTGAAATGCAGCCTCAGCGGGAGGTGGCGAATAATAAAATAAAAAACCTAGCTTCTACCCTTATAGTCATAGGAGGTTTACATTTAAAATGTTTCTTCATTCAGAGGTGGTGATTAAGAAAACAACGAAGCCTCTATGATCAGCTGGAAGAGCCCTAGGACTAACTTCTTTCCTAATTTTAAATGTAACCTCAGCGGGAGGTGGTGAATAATAAAATCAAGGAGAATTTTTATGAGAATGCAGCAACGCGCGTTGGGCCAGCTAGTTTTTTTATAATTATTATAATATCTTAATAATTTCCATTGTTAATTTGTCTATTATAAATTAAAGTATCTTGATAAAAAGTCAAAATATATTTTTGAGGTTAGGTGTACCGATATTGATGAATTTTCTTGTAATTAAATAGTCTTAATTTGACAATTATAATAAATGAAGTAAAATTTGATTAAACATTCAACTTAAATCAATTGAAAATAATTTTTAGCTAGGAAAATGAGTCCAAACAAGTCATCTAAATCTAATTGTTTAACTAAACACAGGTAACTACGCGTTCTCAAGTTTTAATAAAAAATAAATCTCCATCAGCTCTTAAAGCTACTGCTGTAGATGTAGAAGAAAAGGTTGCTAAACTATTGAGTGATCACATCGAATTAAAAACAAAATTAGAATCATCACTAAAAAATTCTGAGGAAGAACGAATAGGGTTGGTGGATCACATAAAATCTCTGGAAGTTATTGTAAAATTGCAGCAACAAGACCATTAAACTGAAATACTAAATCTCACGAGTCAATGTAGGTCTATGTCAGAGGAAATCGAAATGTTAAAATAACAAAAAAACGAAGCTAATGTAAGATCTCAACCTCTGATCAATACAAAAAAATTAGAACCTAAAAGAAATGGGGAGATCATGAAAATTGGTCAAATTAGAACATAGTCAGGTTTTGCAAACAGCAACTAAAACTAAAGTGAGGGAAAATAACGATAGGAAAGGTAGAGTACTGCTCTTGACATCCAGTCATGGACGAGACTGCAGTGACCTACTGAATAAAATACTAAAAAATAAGTATGAAGTTCAGAGCTTTTTCAAGCCGAGTGCCCCTATAAACTCAATCATAGTCAGCACAGGAACAAACTAAAGATTTTGGTAAAAACGATTTTCTAATATAGTACTGGGTGGCTCAAACAATATAAATGAGCCTAATCTAAAACATCTTCCTGAAAGAAATAAAAAAATTAAAGAGATCGTGCCACTCAGCCAAAAACTAATGTAATAATAAGTAAAATTCCATGGAGGTTTGATAGGCCAGAGCTAAATGAAACCATTAAGTCAACAAATAAATCGATTCATAATACAATCAACAGCCTAAAATATAAGAATTAACTTGTTATGTGAATTTAACGACTTGCAGTCAAATATTTTATTATTTGACGTTAATTAAATATTATTTGACTGCAAGTCGTTGAATTCACATAACAAGTTAATATTAACAACGCAGTTCGTCATGGAACAAGAAATCCAGGAAATTAAGAATTCTAAGCAATTGGGGATTTGTTTTCTAAATGAAAGGCTGAAAAAACAAAATTTCACTATCATGGTCTACATCTAAATCAATCTGGCAGAGTTATATTTTGTAATAGGCTGGCAGAGCTGATTGAAAGTCGTTTGCAATCTACTGTCAACAATTCTCCTAAAAAATTATCTAACGATCCTTTTTTAGTAAAGTGGCTCAAAATCGGGAAGGGAAACTAGTTTCAAATGATAAATTCATATCTTCAATTGTATTGAAAGACGTTAATCGATCAAAAAATCAGGATAGCATTAGTGGAAGAAACTCTTGTAACAATCTGATAGGCTCCCAAAATTCTAAGAGATTAAGTAGATCTACTTCAATATGCAAAAGCAAAGATAAGGTAATAAGGGATGATAGGGAAGTACCGGTACTCACTGTGTTCCATCAGAGTATTCAATACATTAGTAACAAAATAGATAGAATTGAAGTATTTTTGAAAGAAGAGGCTCCTGATATAGCTATTTTCACAGAGCATGGTTTAGAAGGAGATGAACTGTCACAACTTAATATTCCAAACTATTCATTGAAAGCGTCGTATTGGAGGACATTTCATCGAAGTGGAAGAGTAGCTATCTTCTCTAAAAACGCTAAGAATATGCAAACATTTAAATTAGAATATGTAGAGAAACTTGCTGTGGAAATGGATTTAGAAGTTACTGCTTTGAGAGTAAAAATCGACAATAATTTCGAAGTAGCGGTGTTAGGTATTTACAGGTCACCAAATGGGGAATGGAACAATTTTTGTGAACTATTCAATAGGCTTTTAGAGATTACTACTACTCGTTTTACAAACGTTATTGTAGCGGGAGATTTCAATACAGACTTTGCAACACAGAATAAAATGACAGAAGATTGAAAGGATATTATATGCATGAATACTACTTATTTTAAAAAAAATTTGACTGCAAGTCGTTTAATTCACTTGAAAAGTTTCATATTACTATGAGTTGTCCAGTTAAAAAGTCCCTGTAAAAAACAAATTAGACGAAATTGATGAGTGTAACTGATGATATCCTTGCAGAAAGAAATAGGATTGAAGATACATATGATGAATTGAAACTATCTAGAAATATGTTGAGTGAAGATAATTACAAATAAAGAAAAACTATACAAAAGAAGTGAAAAGAGCGAAATGTAACGGAAATTTTGAATAATAGTGTGTACTTTAACACAGCAGTGTGGGATGTAATAAACAAAAATAGGCAAGTAGCTCATGTAGATGCTTATACTAGTGTCCCCAGAATAATTAACGAAAATAACAAATATATTGATGATAGTGTAGACATTTGTAATTTCTTTAACAGATATTATCAACTAGTTGCAAAGAATCTTCAAAAATCTCTTAATACAGGTATTAGTGATGCAAACATGAGGAATACTGAGGGGATTCAGAACGAATTAAGATTCCACCCAGTATCCCAAGACGAGTTGTCAAATATCATTGAAAGTTTGAATAATAACAAAACTGTAGGAATGGATGGGGTATCCAGTAAAATTCTGAAAGAATGAAAAGATCAATTGTTAGACCCTTTGTTTCATCTGATCAATCATTCATAAGAACAAGGTGTTTTTCCAGAAAATTTGAAAGAGGGCAGATCTTGCTATCTTCAAAACTGGTGATAGAGAAAAGGTGGAGAACTATAGGCCCATTAGTATTTTAAATGTAATAAGTAAAATTTTTGAAAGAGTAGTTCTAAATAGGTTACTTCTGCACCTTCAAGAAGCTAACTTTATCTGTGATGAACAGCATGGCTTCCAGAAAGGGAGATCATCAGAGACAGCCATAGTTTCTCTAGTTGAAAAAGTAATAGATATAATAGATTCAGGTGATAAAGCTACTGCAATCTTCTTAGATATATCAAAGGCATTTGATTGTGTTAATCATAGAACTTTATTGGAAATATTGCAAAATGTAGGTGTTAATGGGGTTGGACTAAAATGGTTTGAATCATATCTTATTGGGAGAAAACAATTTGTAGAACTAACTACAGTAGTTGGGAATAGTATAGTAAAGAATAAATCTGATAAATTAGAGGTGCAAGCTGGAGTGCCTCAGGGGTCAATACTAGGTCCATTGCTTTTTTTGTTATATGTCAACCGTTTACCTAAAGAATTAATTAGTGGTGAAGCCCTCTTATTTGCAGACGATACATCACTCATTTTCAGCAATTCCATTCTAGATAATTTAGAAATAAGTGCCCATATAGGTGTGCAGTCCATTGTCCAATTCTTAAATCAGTTGAAATTAACAATATATAGTAAAAAATGCCAATACCTTCAATTCAAACAAACATACTTTAAATGAAGATAAGGCTATAAACGTGTTTGTGAACGATAATAAATTAGACCAGGAAGAAAAAATTGCATTTCTAGGAGTTTGGTTGGGTTGGTTGGGATTGACCTGGGCTCCATACATTGTGAAAATATGATGTAAAATTTCATCTGGTTTATTTGTCCTGTGACAGCTCGCTAGATTGAATGACAAAAAGTTACTTCTTTACAGCTTACCATGGGCTCTTACTGTCACATATTAGGTATGCTATTCTAGTATGGGGTAATTCATCAAAACAAAATCTTGATAGGCCGGGTATTTAAGATCCAAAAGAAAGCGGTTAGATTGTATAGAAAGAGTAAATAGATTAGATTCATGTAGGCCGTTGTTTAAGAGACTAGGTCTCCTAACTGTACCCTGCTTACATGTGTATGAAGCTACTTTACATGTAAAAACTAATGATATTAACCAAAATCTTGACGTACATGATTATAAAATACAAGAAGCCGAGGAGATTATCACTTGGTGAGTCACAATAGCAGCTTATTCAAACAAAAACCTAGTTATATTGGTAGGAAATTCTACAACAAGCTACCTAAATTTTAAAAGAGTCTTGAAAATATAGAAATATTTAAAAAACAATAATTGTTTAAAAAAACAATAAAATCTAAAGGACACGAACTCAACACCTTGGAACAATTTGAAAGTTACAAGCACACCACACACAATAAACAGAACATCCTCAACGAACAGTTAAATTTTAAATCACACAAACTTTTTGATCACATTATACAGAAACCACAGCTCTTCTAACCAACAAACCAACATCGATATTTAGGATGCCTTGAAGATGGGTTTCAACAACTCGAAAACGTTTGGCCTACATAGTAAGTGAAATACTACTTATTTTTAATAAAAATTTGACTGCGAGTCGTTGAATTCACTTGAAAAGTTAATATAATTTTTACAAAACAATTATCTATGTAAAAGGAACATTAGTATTGAAGGCTGGACAAAATTGAGATACAATATTGAAAAAATATTTAGTTGATAAAGCTTTTTATAGTGTAGGCTACAAGAGTTCCTTTCACATTAAAATTAAGTCTCACCTCAACTAATTTATTTCTAGTAATTATGATATCTAGTGTATAATTGTTGATCTGACTTGTCTTATAGTCTTAACTGGAGTCTCCAAGACGTAATCTACAAAAAAATATATTGTTGTATGCATAAAACGCAGTATTGCCGTGCATCTAAATCACATCCTTACATGGCCTAGCAAGTATCATATGAATTATTGTACAATATTATACTTATTTCAATGCAAAAGGCTAGAACTTTGTATAACTTAGTTTCTGTCATGATAAGAGTCTGAAAATGACACTTCAGTCGTGTAGCTTCTGTTCTAAATTTCAACAGTTTTGAGCATTAAAAATTGATAAAAATCAAATATTTGATACAAGAATTAGTTGGTCGCTCTGTTGCGAAATCCTTACCATCATGCGAATGCCAGAAAAATGTGCCAGTGTTAGGTGTTTTAAACTTATAGCGAAAAATCTGGTCGGAGAGGATAGGACACTGAGTGACTCCCGGCATGCCATCCATGTAGGGCGTGCCTCGTTGTTTCAGGCCATGCCAGTGCACTGCTGTACTTCGTCCCGGCATTTTATTTTTGACATCCACGATAACTGTGTCTCCTTGGCACACCTGCACATTATATATGAATGAGTGTGTTTTCTCCCCTACAACTTCTTCATATGTAAGCACAACAAACCTACATGGGTGTGGATTTCACCCACATATTCAAAATCAACTGGAAAACTCAAGAATTGAAAAAATGATCTGGAATTGGATTTTCTTGATAACAGAAAAATTACAATAATTTCGCTACAAGAAAACAAAGAGTAGCCCACTAGACATAAGATTCTAAGTTCAGATTAGTTTCGTTTTTTAAATATTGATTCATGAGAAAAAATGTCGATATTAATCGTGATTTTATTGAATAGAAGCTTTAAAATTAGCCCATTATTGAACTATCTGGTGATATTAACATCAGGCTGCAGGTGGTATTATTTGTTATTATAACACTATTTTATTTCATTAGGAGTAGTTACCTTTATTAAGAACCGGACAGGGACTTATTGAAGTTACTTTTATTTTATTTTGTAAAAATCTAATGTTCTTAGAAATCACCAGTGAGTCTTTGTGCAAGTTTTAATTTTTCTCCACCTGTCAATCACATTTATTTATTTCTGGTAATAGAGTTTCTTTTTTATTGTAATTAAAATGCAGGCTGCAAAAATGCTACAGAATCACAAAGCTTTTAGTCTTGAAAGGCATGCCAGTCTGAACTTGACAAAGTTAACATTGATTCTAGTTTCGAATTCCTCAATGTGATATAAATATTATACTGAAGACTTCCGCAATGGCGGGCATTGAATAGCTGATGGAAATCGATGAACGCTATTACACGAAAATATTTAGTCACCACTGGCAATGGAACCATGTACTCCCCAATTACCAGCCAGGTGTTTTAACCAATATTCTACAGAGAACATTCTGTGTAGCAGCGTTAATTTTAGCACACCGCCCATGAACGCTGATATGCAAAAGGGTCACTGATTCCCGGCGATGACTAAATATTTTTCTGTAGAAGAATTGATTTCCATCAGCTATTCAATGCTGTTGTCAAGTCATCAGTATATTTGATAGCGCTTTGAGAAATTCAAAATTAATAAATTATTCCGTAATTATTTGTCAGTCCCTTCAAAACCAACTTGGTCCAAATATCTTAGTTGTCCATATTATCTTAGTTATCCATATTATATACCGGTATATTAGATATCCATTTATTATCTGAGCTATTACTATGAACACACTTTTCTGGTAGCGGCTACCTGTAGAGCACCATAAATCACTTTTATCAAATAGATTATTGAAGGAGAAAAATCAAACTCACGGAGGCCTAATGTACCACGGTTCACTAGGCTCTACATCCAGGCTCTAGGAAAAATGTGATAAAATAAGTAAAGGCCATGCCTTTTTTTATTCCAGTAACGAAGCGTTTCCGGGCCTATGTTTATATGAACGTTTTTTTTATGATGAGGGGAATAAAAGCTCAAGAAGTTTGGCAGATTCCTCCCTTAACACTTCTCATAACACTGATTCAGATATAGGTCCCTAGTATTGAGTTTTCAAATAATGGAAATAAATTCAGCTGCGGTAAGTCACCCCTGAGTCACAAATTCGGACCCCCACTGCTTCTACATAATCCTTCACATGACTAGATTAATAATATTATTCCTTCTCAACTCAATTAAACCATTTATGAGGGTTTCGCCTGTTCACCTCACCCCCCACAAACCATTGAATATATTAGATAAAACTTCATCTACCCTACCCTCCCTTCATTCTAGGGCTGGCACCCCCCGCCGTACGCTACACAACTGGTACTCACTACCAAAATGATAGGTATTGAGACCTGGACTCTGTCCCCCCCCCTTAAACAAAATCATGGCCCACTGCTAGAACTGCTGATTTAAAAAAAAATTGAAAATATTCTTCAAAGTTTCAATATTTTAGTGTAGAGGTGTGAAAGGAACCGAATTAAAATGACACATCAAAAATTATTTCATTTTAATAAAACCTTTCCCTATTGTAATTTTCCCAAATACAATATTCGAGCTTCAATAAGAGTTGTAGAACTTTATGCCTACTTAGTTCTTTAACTTTTCTTATAGTTCGATTTTTAGCTACTTCAATCTATATTATGTAATATTGACCATAATGATTTGCTAATTTGCTAAATATATCATAATGCATTAAAAATTTCTAATTTTTTCAAAATTTCAATATTCAACTAAAAAGATCAAATTAAGAAAAGTAATAAAACCAAAAAGAAACCTGGGCTACTTCATGGAATGATAATCAAAAATTAAATAGGCTACGTACTAAATATTTTAAAATAAAGTAATCACTTAAAACTGCGAAATTTTTTAATTTAATATAAGTAATAACCTTTTGAAGACAGTGCCAAGTTTTCTCAGTAATACTTTAAATACTTTTTAGTATTGTCACGATGCGCTAGAGGTACTAGGCATTTGTAGATGTTGGTGAGAAAAAAAAAGAAAATTTGAGACAAAAAAAATATAAAATCCTTTGATAGTTTTTTCATTTATTTTTGCAAGAAATATAATTAGATAGTAAGTTATTAAGAGCATGAGACTTAGGGTGCTTGCATGGCAAATAAGGATTTATGAAAATTTCTTACAGTGATAGAACAGGTGATCGGCTTCTCAAATGCTGCTGAACGAATGTATATAGGCCTATCTCGGGTCACACATTGAATTCGTTGTTTTTTATTTTTTTTTTTTTTTTAAGCGCGCACAAATTACCTTGGGCCCAGGTAAATAAAAAATTTTCACTACTCACAGTCGGGTGCGTGGCGATGAAAATTGTCCTGGCAGGACACCCTCCTAGGTAGGCGACGGCAGTCGGCAGCAGGTCATAGATTTTTAAATGGTCCTTTTGATAATAGAATGTATTCCGGCCTAATATGGATTCTACTTTAAACTATTTAATTTTTTTTTAATTTTTCAGGTGCTATAATATGAATCTTAACTTCCTGGTACTTTTTTACAATTAACGATTAACACATTCAACATTCAGACGTGTACATGTCCCTAACGGCCAGCTTCTCCCTTGTCCTTTTTTTTCAGTATTCATACACCGATCACAACAACAATTTTTATCAATCGGGTTTTTTGATTGGCCGATTTATTAAATAATAATTTACGTCATAGTGACGTTGCAAGCAAAAGAAAAATAGTCCACTTGAAACGTAGTTCAAGTGGCTGCAGAGTTACTTACAGTTTATTATTTATTGCGTTCAATAATCTACAAAATGATTCCCTTTTTTTTTTATTTAACAAAGTTCGAATAACAATTCGTCGGGCAAAAACAGCTGACAACTGTCAAAATGCAAATGCTTGCTAGATTGGATTGGTATTACGTTGGCATTGGCAGGCAAGGAGAAGATATTATAAAATATTTCTGTCATGAACCAGATTTGAGGTTATGTTATATGATTGTAAACAAAACGGCTCGAAGCTTCCTAGCAGCCCAAAATATACATTAAAAACAATGAACAACAATAAAAGTGAGTGGTAGGTAACACATAATGAGGTAAGTCAGTGCCATACTCAATTTCAAAAAGAGCCTGACTGCCAAATTTACAATAAGAACTTATGGTGTATTTGACGAGAAATATTCTAAATTGGGCCTAAATACGCCGTTTCGTCACAGTATGTATTTATTTTTTATTGTCATTTCATTGTTGATTTCTTTTTCTTTTTTTGTTTTCTTTTTTTATAATAGATTCATTAAATACTGTATTAATCATTATTATGGAACTGATTTCATTTCTATTCGATAATAATATTCCAGTAGGCTGTACCTGGATGGACGGCCCTGGCAGCCTTCTATTTGCGGTTAAAATCATTTTTTCAATGCCATCTGCAGTAACGCACTGAGGTCGATAGCAATTTGAGATGTTCAGAGGACAGTCATAGCACGCCCTAAAAGAATAAAAAAATTAAACTAAATGTATTAGGTAAGTTTAATAGTAAATGTAATAGTGTAATAGATCCTAATACCGAAGTGAAATTTGAAAAAATTAAAACTTTGTCATAATAATAAAAATTAATAATAAAAACATTCGGAAACAAAAAGATTGTAAATTTAATATGATTTCTATTTCAGGTAGGCTAATTTATTATAATTAACATTTTTAAATTCTAAATTTAAAGCACTTTTCGGCCAAATTAGAAAACATTTTTTCTAATTGTCTAGGCTCGGATCTTTATATGAATTTTTTTTTATTGTTGCTTTTTCTACAATAGGACAGCTAAGTTCAAGTTTAAACGTGAAAAACGTAATTAGAGTCATTGATATTTTTTGAAAAAATATCAGATTGAAATTGAATTTTCATCCTAAGAAAGGTTTTATTTTTCCATGAATACATAAAATTGCACAAAGCATTTGAAGAAAGTTCCCCACATGAGCAAATGTGATTTTGTTTAGTTGTCAGTGAGATCTTTTGGCTACCGGTACTTGACGTTATATAAATATTCTACATTGCTTTTGATATCCACTTGACAAGAAGTTTTCTGTTCATCAATGGGCTGATAATCTCACTTATATGAGCTGTCAATTTCACTTTCTCCTATACTTAATCAGTTGAGTGAAATGGTCACTAATTGGGATAACACTTCATAGACAGCCGCTTCCAGCCTTCCGCTATTTCGGTTAAAGCATTAAATTACTTTACAACAACCCATGATGAATGGTTGTTTATAAAATTTTCTTAACACAAGTATTCTGTTGGAGTAACTATTTCTATGAGCTATTGCTAGGCGATACTTTATGACTATATTAAAAAAGCTATATTAACAAATGACACCTGTGTATAGTTATCTATTACATCTTATCTGTGAAGCACGATGATTAATAGAAAAATATTATGAAAATGACATTTCAATCGCTATTTTTAAGAAAAGAACATTAATTTCTTATTAGTTGGAGTCTATTGTGAATACTATGTACACAAGTAGGCTACCTATAAAAAACGTTGCCAGTCTATTTTTAGCTTCTACTCCACCTAAAACTTAATTTTTTAATCTCCCAAACATGCACACAGTTGCATAATTCAATTGGATAGGATTCCCCATTCAAATGAATGAGCTAAGATGGGTACTCACGGGCCCATGACAGTGTATTGCTCTAGAGTGAATTGGTAGTAGCAGAGTCTTGGCTCTGGATCAGTTTCACAGTTGCGTGTGCACAGACTAGAGCTCCATTTTTTGTCATTACTATTGAAATTAATGCTGTCTACATCATCTGGCTGCAGGAACCGAATGAGCTGTGCGTCTGCAATAGAAACTTTGAATCGGTTTATTAGAATCATGGCCAGACCAGAAAAAAGTTATTTGTTGGTGTGGGAATTTACAAAGGTAACAAAATTATTCCTGGAATAATTTTTGTTGTTATACTTTCCCTTTTTTAATGTTTACAAAATGCAAAAGTAATTGAACCTGTGTGTAAGATTTGTACCGTACTGTATGATAAATCATTGATTTTAATTGAAAACTTCCCAGTTTTATAAAATGAAATTGTTATAAACTATTGCTATTTGCTATGAATGTAGACTAATGATATTACCCATTTCTTTAATTATTATTGCTCACGAAAAGAATATAATTTAAATAAGAAAGTATTTATTTCCTAGTTCTAACCGAATAGCTATAAGCCTAACAAGTAGAAGAATGCCGTACGCCGTACGGTACGGGATAAAAAACCATCAAAAATAATTATTGTCATATTTTTTGTTCTACTATACGTAGAGCTCAGAACTCAATAATTCATCACTCTTTTATTCACTCAGCCGAAAATTGGAATCTAAGCAATGTGACTTGTCAATCCATGTTGATCCATGACGAGCTGCGAATAGAATAGTAAATATTTTCAGTTGGACGACATGCAGAACTGTTCAAAATAAATAAGAAATTGGAATATGTAGAAAAATATTAGAAGGGTCACTATAGTCTAGTGGTTAAGGCGCCCAACCGGCAATTGCGAGGTCAGTGGCTCGATGCCCGGTGGTGACTGATATTTTTGTACAGTAGCTTTCATCGACTTCCATCAGTTATTCAATTCTGTTGTTAATATCCGCATTTCTCATTTATCCATTTTCCATGGCAGAATATACCAGCGATGAACAATCTTATATTAAAACTGACAGTGTTATTCCTGGTAAATTAATATTTTTACTAAAACTTTATTGTTTATTCACTAGACTTTTAGTGAGTAAACATAATTGAATAGGAATACAGTGTCAGTTTCAATATAAGATTAGTGTTGATGCTTCATCCATTTTTGATTAAACTGTACGATAATATATTGATTTATTGCTTTTGAAAATAACGTTGTTTTTTGAAAAGTTGAGAACAAAATAATATTGTAAACTTAAATGCTTTTCAAGTGTGTTTTTCAAGGATTTAGGAAAATAATGAAAAGAGATTTATATGCAAAATATACTTGAGACTATAATTATAGCGGTACATGCATTAGAGAAGTGATGTATAAACTATTGTATATAGACTTGACTGTAAGACGAGTAAGATAAATTCCAAATTATAATAGCCCACAATATATTTATTATTAATTTACATGTAATTGGACGACAAGCAATCAAACATTTGAGTATTCGAAGAAAGCACAGATGATGGACCAACGCGGTCCGAAATGGCCATCTGCTCAGTGAGTAAAATATTCTAATTTTTCACTAAAATATTTGACTGCATGTCGTGCAATTACTTGTAAATTATTAGTGAAACGTGCAGTTCGTCATGGACTTCAAATTCTAAATATTTCTTTTTATTTTATTTGTTACTTTAATTTTATATTTATTATTATACTTTTTCAATTGTTATATCAATGAGAAATATCACTCAAACATCAAATCAGAAAAAAAATCGTGCAAAAATTGATAGGCTCTAGTGAAAATTAAGAGTCTACTTACTGTTTTCAAAATTGTTGATTTTTTGGAATTTAATAAAAATGAATAATAATAGGTGAAATATAGCCATCGAGTCGAATGTCTTCACATATTTGGTCGCACTCTGTTTTCAAGTTTAGTATAATTTATTGCACCTTCCTAGTTCTTTGCACTTTGCTTCACATACACTTGAAATAAAACTTCTGAAAAAACTGATGAAATTTTCTACTAAGTCAGATGCTTGAATGTCCAGTACCTAGATGCTCACTCCAAAGCTAAGTTATTGTAGGCCTACCTACAATAGAATTTCTCATCGAGAATTGAGGTGAAGGGCACGGTGCGTGCCCATTTTTTGGTCGTCTAAAACTATCAAATGCTCACTTTATCAACTATTATTGTCAGACATACAAACCTTATTCGTTATGCATATTTTCAGGCAAAAGTGATAACAGAGCCGCCTTATTAGAAACCTGAACCTTCCACTATTTCATGCAGGCTGTTCTTTCTCTCCCTTGAAAATGCTTTAGCCTACAGAACATTATACACATCAATGAACACAGTCTAATCTCATTGCCACTTGACATGCGTCCTTTTAATAATAGATACATATATTCTAAATCAAATAGCAATCAGTTTTACTCCATTCTTCGGTTGAGTTTGATAAACAGCATCCACTTCAATATTGAAAATGAAAAAGAATTTCGCTTCATCAATTGAATTGAATCCAAAATGACCACTTATCGAGAATATTTTTCGTGTCTTAAAGATTAAACCAGACTTCAACAACGTGCAATTTCTATGCTATCATGCATAGTTGTAGGCTCTTAATGTACATAAAAATATATTTGATAAATTAATTGGTCTAGTATACCAGTTTAACAAAATAGTTCTATCTTATATAACCTTTTTTTAGTCTGCAGTAATCAATACGAATGAATTGCAGTTGTTCAGTGACAATAATATATAGGCTACGCAGTTCATATTTTCTTAGATTGTAGTGCATCTTTATAGCTTTTTTATATTTCTCAGCATTTATTGGTAGCTATATCCAAGCACTTCATTCAGTAGTAAACTAACTGATCACCATGAGGAAGTGATAGCCGAGTGCCGTAGCAGGATCTGTTCAATCAGAGATGATAAGCTTATAGCTTAATAGTACGAAACTCCTGGGTCATCTTTGTAACGGTGACCGATTGGATTGGTCAGCAAAAAATACTCTGTTCTCTGCTGTAAAATCACTTCCCGGTGGTTCGGAACCCACCTAAAACTGTAGGTCCAGCTCATTAAACACCATCATCCAATTCATTACCCACGCACAGGTCTCAGATCTATGTGGGCTTCATCCGCCGAAATAATTGACTCATTATATATTTGTATGCCTAGGTATATGTTTATGTTATTTAACAGTCTAGCGGTAGCGCCTCTGAGAACTGACAGTAACCTTCATGTTTCTACTCACCGTAATCGTTAATAGTAAAATTAGTCTCTATTATCCTCTTGTTAGGTGACCCCTCAACCAAGTTATACAAAATAATAATATTATTATTCTAAGAGAAAATAAAACAAATCTCAACTCAGTCACAGAGTTTAATAGTTTGCTACACGGTACGGTACGGTTTATATAAAATTATAAAACTATAAGAAATATAAGTACGGTACTGAAATATATCAACAACAAATAAACCAAAGACGATAGAGGACGAATAGAGCAAGAATTTGTTCCAATTTCCGTAAAATTGGTCATACACATCACATGATTGAGAGTTAGAGTAATTAAGCCTTTAAGTGTAAGAGTAATTGATACATTCCATTCCTAATTAACAACCAATAAGAAGTTGATTTTGACCACATTCCTTTTCCAGCCAAAACGATAAAAAAATATCAGTCATTGGACAAAATCAGAAGCAAAGTGAAAAGAGCTCTTCACTGAATGACAAGTGATTATCCCTGTTCTGTTCATCATTTTCTTCTTCTGGAGTCCTCTTACCTGTAACGCATTTGAGTGCTATTGAAATAGGACATACTGAAATGGTAACAATGAAACTTTTATTAAATCAAATTGCAAATTTTCGAATAAAGCGGAATAAATTGATGTACAGTGAACCTGCGAATTTTAATTTCATTATTAGCAAGGGACTGCAGTGGATGAGTAAAGTACCGGTAGAAGAAAATTCCGACATGAAAATAATTTTCATTAGAAATACTATCTATTTTTCAGATTTGAAGTCCATTTTCATAAGATATAAGCCTGCTTGCCTCAAAATAGCGGACATTATTAACTAACTGCAACAAAACCATCAAAATACGGTAGTCTACAATAAAACGTGATGCATTATAATATACATTAGCCTAAACCAGATGTTGAATTTAAAAATAATATTAAATGTTAATATCGATCGCTCGAATGTTAGAAATTTTATATTATTTGGATTTAAGCTAATACAATAATTGTTATCAACAGCATTAGGTGAGTTTTCTTCTGCTCCTGTTAAATTTATTTTTGACTCGACTTTCAATTGCTTATAGATAGCAATATATTGTAGTTTAATCAGTGGCGGATCCACGGGTGATAAGAGGAAATCCCCCCCCCCCCCTATACGCAGAAGAAAAAGAATAAAAAGGGAGAAGGAATGGAAGTATAAAATAGTGAAATTGGAAAGTAAAAAGAAATGATGAAGAGTTTTCAAAGTTGTAGAAACAAAGAAAAATGAAACAGCATTATCAAACCAAGAATTAATTTTCTATTGCAAACATTGGGTAACTATGGGGGGGTTTGATAATGCTGTTTCATTATCCCCCCCCCCAGGACAGATTCCCCCCAGAAACTCAGAAACAAAAGAAATTTCTGAATTTTAACAAGCACTGAAACAATAATTTTTGACAAAAGAGTAAAAAAAGATGCCTTGAATCGCTGAAAATGTTGTTTTAGAGGGATCATTTTCAAAAAATTGGGAGTACCCCGGACCCCATTTTCAATGAACAAGCTACATAAACTCTAGAGCGGTACTATACGGCAGGCCTACCCCAATCAGGTGAGGTGGTGGATCAAAAATAGCAGGGCGAAAATGGTTTTAAGTAGGCCTGCTTTTAAGTTTAGCTACTTGAATAATAAATTTTTGCACGAGAGTTCGGATCCCCCATTGAAAATTATGCAAAACCAGATGTAAATTTGATACACAATTTGGGTTAGAATAATGTTAGAATTGATTAATTGGATCTCCAATCCTCCAATGGATCTCCCATTGACAATAACACAAGAACTAGATAGAATTTACTCTGACACATAACTTGGACTGATAAATTGTTAAATTAGATGAAGAATAATTCATTCACTTGAAATTTCGCTTTAGAGAGATAATTTTTCAAACATTTTCTCGGGAAGTACACCCGAACCCCCGTTTTGTAATAAATAAATAGTATATTGCCTTAATTTAATGTTGAAAGACTCCTACTTCAACACCCCCCCCCCCCCCCCCCCCCCGGCTGGCTGTGTAGATCTAGTACTCCAAATTACTATTGTAATTATTAACCTAGACTGACTCCACTGCTTTATTTGATGTAATGATAAATTGTAAAGTGCCCATTTCTGAAAAAATTCAAAGGTTATTAAAATTTGTGTCTTGTGTAATTTTTTATGCCTTCTAGAAACAAGTAGGCCTACCTCATAATGTAATTATTTTTCTAATAAATCATATTGTTTATGGAACAATAGTTCCATAGCAGACAGTAGACAGTCAAAAGTGCATAATTTTTGGACTGAGGATCTAGGGTGATCATATCTGGGTGAATGTAAAGTAGGGCTAAAAGAGAACAATATAGTTACTCAATTTAACAAATTGTCCCTGGTAAAAACTCTTCCAAAAGACAAATTTGAAAAGAAGGTAAAGGTTTTTTAATAATTCCGCTTGATAATTCCGCTTGATAATTCTGCTAATTATGTAGTCATATGCAATATTATCTTTTTATTGTATTGATAGCTGCTGTTTTTAACCGACTTCCAAAAAGAACAAGGTTCTATATTCGACCGGTTTTTTTTATGTTTAATTAATGATTTGTGCCTATTAATGTTATATATTTATTGTATAATGAGGTCCATTTAATTTTAGAATAGAGTTTATGTTATTTGTTGACCAATAGCTTGAATTATATTCTCGTTAAGCTCATAGTATAAACATTTCAATGTAATATTCCCACTTCATGCTTTTTTGTGAGATACAAACATTAAAAATTCATTATTATTATTTATTAAAAAATAAAAGGAAAGCAACCTGCAGTTTAAAGAAGACTTTATTTAGTAAGTTAATTATTTTTAATTTCTATTTATTATTAGTTCAGATAATAAGAATTTCACTGTAATAGATGAATATATTGAGAAAAATCATTTAAAAAAAATCCCTGTTTAAGCCCAAACTATTGTAAAATGAGCTGAATTTTTAATTAAAATTTACTAGAATCTCCAATTTTATCAAAGAAAATTTTTATTTTTATTTTAATTCTATTAACTTTATTTTATTAAGTGATGTTATGCTATTAATTTTTATACCAATTAATAGAGGAAAATAATTCCCAAAAACCGAGTTTATGCCCAAATGACTTGAATTGAAAATATTTATTAATGATACAAAAGCTATATTTGAATTTAGTTGATTTATTAATTTGAATCGATATTTTCTTTCATTAATGTTATTTTTTAATCAATTAAAGTGGAAGTTGATTATTAATTTCAAATCAACCCAGGGCCACTCTGTGATAACATGGTACTCAACGAATGAGGCTTTGACTGCATTATGAAATCTGATGCAATTAGATGCATTTCAATAATAAAGCATTTCGGGAAATAGTTTTAAGTTACAGAAATAAAATTATTAGTAGTGCAAAGCTGGATATAGTGGCTCATTTTGACACTACATGGCGCAATACGTTTTTCCAGTTTATGGAACTTATTTGACCAAAATATTTGATAAATCCTTTAAATAATTGCATTATTTATAACTGAAATCAATAATTTATTGTTTTATGACAAATATATTTGCAATGGTTTTGGCCGCATGCTTAGTTCATTTTCATGGTTCTTTGCATGTTATCACTGTTCTGTGGATATGTTATACTTCTGTCATCAAGTGTGAAGCAGAAAACCAACTGCTTATATTATAAGAGATTATGTATGAGGTACAGTAGTATATAATAAGGAGCTCCTTCAAATATGAGTAAGTATTTTGTATGAAAACTTTTCTATGGAAATAAATCGAAAGAAGTCTAGTACAACACTTTTGTTAGCATCCAAGTTATAAAATTTTGTCAACATACCTCCTAAAAGTTTGTCTGTCAGTATTGCTGTAGAAATAGCCACAAAAATACTTGAAGACAAGAGTTTGGACAGGACAGGCAAAATGAAAAAGCTACCAAATCTCAACGATAAAGCAATATTTGGTAAGAACTGAAACAAGACAAAAACAAAAATAAGTATGTGAGCATATTATTCAAATAATATAAGCTTGTTGATAAGCTAACAAAAATAATCAATAAAGCATACCATACCAGCAATTTTCTATAAATAAAAATGAGCTTATAGAATAGCATACTACCATGACCAAACTGATAATATAATTTCCATCTAGCCTATTAAATTTTATTTTTTCAAATATAAGTAATTAATTGAAAATATTAAAAGTTACAGGGTCTCATATCCTTCCAATTGGTAACTGAACTTGATCAATCTATCAATATTGTCTGATTCATTATCACATCAGTCATTCTTGAATAAAATTATTGACACGACTACCTGAAATTTAGAAAGCCATAAAACTTGTATAGTTGTTTTTTATTATGAACTTGATAAGTTCTCTCACTCCTGTACAAACTTCTCAGATGCTCATACAGTATCTATTGAGAGGTCAATAAGCATTATGATGAGAAATAAAAAAGATTTTTAAATGCCAATTGTCTAAACAGCCACCGAGCCTGATATTGTGTTTTCATGAATCATACTATAAGTGATATTATTATTTGCAGCCTATATTTTCATTACATAAATTTGCCAACATATATATTTTTAACTTTATAAATCAAAGTTTTTTTGAAGAAGTGCATTATCCTTATTGTAATGACTTCAACATTCAAGTCTGATACGGTACTGTATTCTTTCATAATAGGTACTGAAAATTATTATTCTGTGATGTTTTCCATGACGAAATACTTGAGAAACAATCTAATATCAAGACTGGCACTGTAATACAGTGACTCTATTTCTATTTAAATTATGAGTTTTACTCAATAAACTGGTGGGATGCATTTCGCTTCTAAGGAGGCTGATGAAGCGTCTCCTTAGAAGAAAAATGGATCCCTCTGGTATAAGTGGGTGAAAATTGAATGGAAAATTAGTGTCAGTTTTGCTATTAGATTGCAAATTATTACCATATAATTCTACTATTTCTTTATTGTTATACAGAATATTGTGATGGAGATAGCTTATTTTGAAATAGACAGTACTCGACTCGCAAAAGCAGAAGAAGGGTGGAGTTGGTGTTGTTGGACTCTGATAAAGATGCAAAAAATTTTGTGACAGTAGTGATATCAGGAAGGGAATGTAGAGCACTGTTTGATACAGGGGCTGAATCAAACTACATAAGTTCCAATATGATCAAAATAATGAAAAAGTTGGGACCAGTAAGAAGGACAGGAGCTAACCACAGAGCTCTTATGGCCAATGGGGCTACAGCTAGGTTAGAAGGCCAAGTAACAACCGATGTCACAATAGATGGAATAACGATACCTATTACTGCCACTATTATGTCAGGACTGGAGCAACAACTACTTCTCAGCATGGAATTTATGAATGAGCATAAGCTCAAAATTAATACATGTACCTGCAAAGTATAGAATGGGACCCTAAGCATGTAGAAGAAGTATCTACTGTTACTATGACTCCCATGCCATGGCAATGAAGAACACAAAGAGCGAGTATTGCTGCAATCAATAGAAGTACAAGAAATAGGGAGATGCATACCCGATACTAGGGTATACATGAATGCTAATTTAGCAGGAATCGAGCTAAATGCACTAATAGATACTGGAACAGAGTTTTCCTATATCTCTAACTCTCTAGCTGAAAAATCAAAAAGCAGTGGTCAAATAAACCAAAAACCAATTACTCATCGACCCTCACTGATCGATGGTACACCATTGGAGATTAGTGAAGAATTAAAAGTGCCTACAGTATTAGGAGAAAGGAAATATCAATTGAGAGTCTCAGTTATAAACAATCTGGGGAATGATATGATTCTGGGATTGAATCATCTCAAGTATATGCGAGCATGGCTCGATATACAGCAAAAAAGAGTGGAGTTACCTCCCCTAAGTCTACGAAAATCAATCGCTATTATTTTGGGTGAAGAAGCATTCGAGACATTCATAGAAGATGAAATAAAGAAGTTTCATTGAATACAGGGAGAAACACATCTACTCCAACACAAAATCAGGCCGTTGGATGGAGTAGAACCGTTCAGACAAAAGCCTTACCCAAGAAACCCTGCCATGCAACAAGTAGTTAATGACAAAGTTGATAAAATGCTTGCTGCATGGGTTATTGAGCCTAGCAATAGCGCATGGAGTTCACCTATTGTTTTAGTGAAAAAGGATAATGGGAAGGTGAGATTTTGTATAGACTTCAGAAAATTAAGTGGGTTAACACACAGAGATGCGTACCCTTTACCTAATATGACAAGCATATTGGATAAGGTTCATCATGCAAAATTTATTTCCTCATTGGATCTGAAAAATGGATACTGGCAGGTTCCTCTATTTGAGGAAAGTAAGCCTATGACAGCTTTTATAGTCCCAGGAAAAGGACTGTTTCAATTTAGAGTCATGCCGGTCGGCCTTCACTCAGCAGGAGCCACCTTTCAACACCTACTTGATAGAGTGATAGGCCCAGAGTTAGAGCCATATGCGTTTGCATACTTAGATGACCTGATAGTACTGGGAGATACACTTGAATCACACAAAAGAAACCTCTCTGAAGTGTTCAAGCAACTTAGAGAGGCAGGCCTCATTATAAATAAGGAAAAATGTCAATTTTTGAAGAATGAACTATGCTACCTCTTGGACATATTGTAACTGAGAAAGTGTTACAAACGGACCCCCAAACAGTTAAGGCTGTACGACACTTTCTTGCTCCAAATAATATCAAAAAGCTATGTAGCTTTTTAGGATTAGCGTCATGGTACAGGCGATTCGTACCTAACTTCTCTGACCTAGCTACTACGCTACATCAGCTATTTAAAAATGGAGTTAAGTGGCATTGGGACATGGAACATGAACAGGCATTCGATTCCATAAAAAAATGCACTTACTCGTTCACCAGTGCTGACCTACCCCCATTTCGAATTCCTGTTTGTAGTGCAAACCGATGCATCAAACTATGGGCTAGGTGCAGTATTGACTCAACAGATAGAGGGAGAAGAGAACGTCATAGCCTACACTAGTAGAGCATTGAGGGGACCCAAACTCAGATATACAACAACTGAGAAAGAATGTCTGGCTGTAATTTTTGCATTAAGAAAATTTAAACTCTACATTGAAGGATATCAGATGCTAGTAATCACAGACCATCAGTCACTAAAATGGCTACATGCCATCCCTAATCCATCCAGATGGTTGGCCCGTTGGATAATGGAGATGCAGCAGTACGATTTAGAAATTAAATATAGGTGAGGGAAATTTATTAATATTGTCCCTGATGCACTTTCCCATAATCCAGACGTTTCTCAGGAGGTAGATGACATGGCTTCTCCAACCGAGGAAGTAAGCCCAGTTGACATGGAGGGAGTGAACGATCCATGAATAACAAAAATAAAAAACGGACTTGTTCAACATCTGGAGAAATATTCTGATTATACAGTCAGAATTGAGCTACTGTACAGGCATATATGACCACGCCACAAGGCTCAGGAAAATAACAATAACAAGAGTTGGAAGCTCTGTATACCTAGGAGTCATCGGAAGGAAATACTTTGTCAGAGTCATATGATGCCCCAACCATGGGACATCAAGGTGTTTTCCAAACGTATGATAAAATAGCAAGGAAGTATTATTGGCCTGGACTATATGCCGATGTAGCCAAGTATGTAAGAGAGTGTGAGGCTTGTCTCAAACACAAGGTTGAGCAATGCACTCCTTATGGACAGATGATAAAGAAGAGAAAAATTATCCAGCCTTGGGATACTGTCAGTACTGATATAATCGGCCCCCTACCTATATCTAAACAAGGTAATCGTTATGTTGTCGTCTTCCAAGATCAATTTACCAAGTGGGTGGAGGCTAAGCCTCTTAACAGGGCTGATAGTAATACCGTGATGGCAGCATTATGTGAATTAATACTCAATAAATTCGGTATTCCTAAGCTGTTGATCTCTGACAATGGAACGCAGTACACAAGTAAATTGTTCCAATCATTCTGCCTAGAAAATGGAATTAAACAATTCTTCACCCCACCCTATAGTCCAAGCTGTAACCCTACTGAGTGAGTAAATAGGGTACTAAGAACAATGATGACTTTGTACTTGGGTGAAAGTCATATGGAGTGGGACTGGTACATTGCTGAATTTTGTTTCACAATGAATACATCAACTCATCAAGCGACCAAGTACACCCCAGCCTATTTGAACTTCAGCCGAGAGTTATGGGCCCCTGGGGACACATCGTTCGAATTAGAGGGTGACCCATGTGTAGAAGCGGAAGAGAACAGTAAGTCTTTTCAAAATAAGAGGCTCAAAATGCTAACACAGTTGCAGCAACTTGTGTTAGATAATTTAGATGAGGCCTACCTAAACATGAGTAGATATTATAATCTACGGAGGCGACCACTCAATTTGAAACCAGGCCAAATGGTCTTCAGGGGGGAGCATTATTTATCCTCCGGAATAAACCAGTTTGTGGCCAAACTCGCTCTGAAATTTTCGAGACCCCATAGGGTAATTCGTATTTTGGTTGCCATTAAGCCTTTTTGGTCACTTGATCACCACATGTTCATCTATGATACATTTTTGAGGATGAGTGGCTCTATATGCTTAACATACGCCAGCACTGCAACATGATGACATTCACACACTACAAGCAACATGGTAATGGGTTACATCTTCAAAATCAACAGGTGAAGTCTTTATCCACTGATAAGATAGATTTGGATGTGGAAAGTTTTCATATCAGATAACCAACTCCAGATGTTGTCACAAAGCGTTTTTGTGACGGCCAGATAAGTTGAAATTAAATCGCTAATTTCAAAAAAGGGAGTGAGCAACACTAGACTGAGTAGCACCAGCGGGGGAAATAGGGGGGTGGTAAGATGGTACCGTACGCGCATCTTCGGTGCGGCGGTCTACCTGTAATCTACCAGCACCTAATTAATTACTCCTCCCCCGCACTCTGCCTACACACTGGCCTATAAAATGGTCAGCGCTGATTGATTCAGAGACTTGAATTGCGGCTAGCTAGTGGTTCATTTCTACTGCTGTTCCAAGTGAGCCCACCCAAGGGCCAGCACATAGCCTGAATACTCAGTCAGAACGACTACCTCTGTCACCATAAGTCCCCCATGCCACCTTTCCACCTATTCCTCCCACACCCTTCCTGAGCCTTGCGGTTACTGACTGCATACATTCACTCCTCACTCTCAGAGCGGTTCCAGACCAGCAAAGAGGAGGAGGAGGAGGAGGAGGAGGAGGAGGAGAAGGAGAATGAGGAGGAGGAGGAGGAGAAGAAGGAGGAGGAGGAGGAGGAGGAGGAGGGGGGTGGGGGGAAGGGTGTGGCCACGCCCCCTGCTTCTCATTGGGTAGGCGGTTCTCTCAATTTACCCTACTCACAACCCACCAACTCCTCAACCTTCTCATCGCAGTTACATACTCGCAGCAAGCCCCTTGTGTGGTTCCAGACTGCACATGTCCTTTCCTCCATCCTCTCGTAGTGGTTACAGACACGCAACGAGTACCCTTTGCGGTTGCAGACTGCATACATCCCTTCCTACACCTTCTCGTTGCAGTTACAGACTCACAGCGAGCCCTTTGTGTGGTTCCAGACTGCATATAACCTTTCCTCCATCCTCTCGTCATGGTTACAGACACACAACAAGTCCTTTTTGTGGTTGCAGACTGCAAGTATCCTTTCCTCCTCCTTCTCAGAGCGGTTTCTGACCAGCAACGATTGTGGCCCCCGAATTGAGCGGTTGCAGACTGTGAGCATTCGGTCCTATACCCTTCCAAAGCACTTCTCGGATTGAGAAGTGGATCCTCCAAGAGCTCGGCGGTTGCAGACAGCCAAAGCTTGTCACCTACACCCACATCAAGCGGTTCACAGACACCAGACAGCGACGCATGTTCCAACCCCATCCAAGTACTCCTCGTTTCATAACTGAACCTACCATTCCTTCCTTACCGAGTGACAGCTCGCCCTTTCTGTGAGCAGAAGCCCCCAGACAAAGGAAAGAAGAAGTAGGCCAGGATAAAGCTGCAAAGCTGCTAAAAAGCAGGATAAGCCTACAAAGAGTGTGTCCTCTTTTCCTAACCCCCCCCCCCCCCCATTTCCCGACTGATTCTAGTCAATCAGGAGAAAATCCTGATATCAATCAGTCACTACTCGAGGAGGAGTCAAGGTGTGCTGATAATGTGTGCTTTCATAGTGAATGGCCATGTTTCCTCAGTATGCTTGACTCTTTCCACATTTTCTGGTGTGCGTTTGAGGACATTTCTGGACCCAGTTATATTTCTTATTTGTCAGCTCATCAGTTGATCTTGGAGTAGGAAAGTACAACATCATCAAGTTTAATGGCTGGAGTGTCTCCCTCAAGTAACGTTCAGAGGCAAACACATAGGGAGTCCTCTGTCAGCAACAAGGCAAGACGAAGTGCTAGTAATATGTGCATAGCTACATGGAATATTGGTTCTCTAACTAGAAGCAGTCAAGAGCTGGCAAATACATTACATAGATGAGATATCAACATTTGCTGTATGCAAGAGCTCAAAAATACCATACCAATGATATGGACACTAAAATGAAATTCACTACCATAACTATTTGAAAATATTATTGGAAAATACAAGTCCTGCAAACAAGATCTTCACCTCATTTTCATCAACCTTGAAAAAGCCTTTGACTGAGTCCCAAGAGAACTTATATGGCAAGCTTGTCAGCGCAGCTGGAACAAGTGAACCATTTGAGGTCAGAGTGGGCATCCATCAGGGCTCACCACCGAGCCCCTTTCTATTCAATCTGGTGATGGAATGAATTATAGCAGACATACAAAAACCTGCATCATGGACACTGCTTATATGATGCTACTCTCATAAATGGATTGTTGGAACAGGTTTGACAACATGGCAAGAGTCGTTTGAAAGAATAGGTTTAAGGGTCAGCAGGTAGAAAACTGCTCTGTGACTTCTCTTGTGCTAATCCAGCCATTTTTCCATGCCCATCAGTTGGAGACTGGCCCCTCAACAGAGTTGAGAAGTTTAGTCTGCACAGACTATGTCTAGCAGACTAGTCTGCACAGAAAAGTCTGCACAGAAAAAATCCAAAATAGAATCCAGCCTGCCTTAAATAAATATTGCTGTCTGGAATCCTGTATGACTCTAGAATTCCAATCAAAGTTAAGGGAATGTTCATGAAAGGGCAGTTAGACCAGCCCTACTTTATGAATCCAAGTTCTGGCCAATTAGAAAGCCAGACAAAAAGAGGACGCATGTTGCAGAAATGAAAATGCTGCACTGGTGGAGTATCTAGAATGGACAAAATTTGGAATTAATACATCAGAGGTTTGTTCAAAATTACCCATATTCAAGAGAAAATTAAAGAAAACCACCTGCACAGACACATACTGAGAAGGGATGATTACCATATGACGAAAAAGTTATGAATAAAGAGGAGAACAGAAGAGGCTGTGGACAATCATCAATGACCTGGTTAAAACAATACAAAAATTACCTAAGAAGTTCAAACCTGATGAACAACCCACAACCAGATGAAGTGGTACAGGACTACTGTGAGGGCTGATCCCAAATAAATTGGGATAATAGCCAGGAGAAAGAAGAGTGAGATCATTTGATCTTGGATGTAACAAATCGCATGTGACTTGAGGAGAGTTGGAAAATATGATGTTGAATGTTGTAGCACTGGCGTGTGTGGAGCATAAATCTGCTAGTCCTTGAAAACGTAGTGTAGACAAACACCTGGTGATCAAGCGACCAAAAAGCCATAGTGGCAACTAAATCGAATCTTTTTTAAAGTCCAATCCAATTCCACCAACTCCACCCTTTAACCGATTCCACAAGCTACATACTTTCCATTTTAAAATAGATTTTTCCTGGGCCGCACTCTGTATAATTAAAATTTGTACTGACATTGATCAATTTAAAATTACTATAATAACATGAGCACATTTATTATTTAATAGTGTGATACATATGAGTTGTTTAGTTGTTGAGTAATTTAATTCAGCTATGAAACTGTAAATATATTCTGGAAGCTTACAATGCTTGCAAATATAGATGATCCTATAACGGTGAAGTCTCGATTTGATAAATGTCTGATTTCTTGCATCATTGACAATCCTGAAATTAAACAAAGTGTGTAAAGTTATTATGAAAACTTCATAATCTACAACTAATTACCTAGAACTGTATTCTCAGATAAGTCTATCATAAGACAACTTTATGATAGAGTTACAAGCAAGGTTTACAGCAAGCAATAAACAATTCCTTACAGCCATTTGAATGGAATTGAAATTTTATTAAGATTTTGTTTAGTGTATATACAGTATATAGCATTATCAATAGCCGCATGTATTCATATGTAGGATACAGTTTCTTAAGTTAACAATTTTGCATGAGCATGTGTTGGTGAGCATGATGTCGCTAAATAATGTGAGCTTTGAAGAAATTAACACACATAAAACTGGAAGCCAAAAAATGAAATATCAGTTTTCAATCCCACTCAAGACCACTGAGTTGTGAAAATAAAAAAAATTCAGTTTGAATAAAATATTCTCACTCATATATCAAACAGAGCAGGGATGAAATTATTATCGTCTTAACTTTTTATTGTAAATTCAACGACTTGCAGTCAAATTCAATAGTGGCAAAAACTGAGTAGAAATATTATTTATTCACAATTAAAATTGACTGCAATTCGTTGAATTTACAATGAAAAGTTAATATTAACAACGCAGATTGTTATGGAACAAGAAATCCAAGAATATTATAGTATCTATCTTATTCGTCATTGTACAGAAGGTATTCAAGATTTGTAGATCTTCACATTACTGACAAAGTATGATAAGGTAGATATTACGTTTTTTTCTAACTAACCTGTGACTGACACAAGCATGGAAATGAGGAAGTGTATTGCTTGCAGATGGAACACACTTGTATTTGATAAGGCCAACAGAGTAGGTGGATGGATCGCTATCAATATAAGGCTGAGTCCACAAAGTTGCAGCATTCTTTGATTCATTACCTAAAACATAATTCAAAAGGATGTGAATTAGTTTATGTGTGAAAGGAAAAGTATTCACATTATTAGGCCACCAGTTTTTAATTTAGCAACAAGTTTTTTCTTAAGATGAATAGAACTTAGTTAATAATAATAATATCGTGTGACCTGGCTGGCTCAGGTCTGGTGTCAGAGTTATCAGGTCGCACCTGAATAAGTTCAGGGCCTCTGACGTGACTTAACGACTGTTTTTTTTAGGCAGCCGGGACCGACAGCTTAACGTGTCCTCCGAAACACGGGAGTGGCCCGAGGTAAAAACTTTCGGTCAGAACTGGGATCGAACCCGGAACCTAGTTGAAATGCACCAACGGCTTATACAGTTTATGCTCCATATGTTAAGAAATTAGGCGGCTCAAGGAAATTGCGGTGTAGAAAAAAAAACACAACTGACTGCGTTTGCAAACCATATGATTGCTAGCATTAGACTTGAAGACTGAGCAATACTTTACGATTAGTGTTGCTAAAATTGAGATCATTACTGTAGTTACCAAAAAAAAAATAATAAACCAATAAGTTTTTTAATTTTTTCTCTTACCTCAGTCAATTTTCCTAGACCAATGTTGAAAGCGCTGACATTTGAGCTCAGTCCAAAACTTGCTAGTACTAAATTGATCAGACTCTCACCTAAAACTCCATTAGCCACTGTTTTTGTCGAAGTTTTTCTCTCACCTGGAATGCAAGGAAAATTGAATAAATTTATTTTATTCGATAATTTCTATTTCAAAGAGTAAGAATTCCACTTGTACATTATTAATGAATGAACACAATTTATAAAAGAAATCCACAACCTAATGTCTGAGTACTGATGTCCAACATACTAGGCGCCTAGACCCATATTCATGGATGTCAGAACATCATAATACATACAATGATGGAAGAATAATGTAGCATAAACTTACATTATTTGAGTTATAACAAATATTTTTCTTTCCATACAAGGATTTGAAAAACATTGTGGATTTCTTGAAACCTACTTCAGGTTCATGTGCTCCAGATGAGCTTTCGGGCTATCCTAGAAAGTCCTTCTACAAAGTTTTCTCTAGAGCAATATGAATAGTACCAAACGTCAGACTCCAGATTCTTCAAAAGCTGGTTTCTTTTCTGGAATCTGCACTTCATCCAAAATACTTCAAGAGTATTTCAGTGCTCAATTTCTTCAGTTTTAAGAAGATTAACTCAACTAATTGAAAGCTTAGGCCTAGATAAATGAGTAATTATTTGGAAACGTAGAGAAGCAACATTGAAAATTAAAACTGAAAAGATATTTCAATTAGAACATTCTCTATCCTTATAAACGTTTTCTTTTATACAGTCTTGTAGAGTGTTTCTCTCGCTATTACAAAAAACATGTAGGCTTTGCTTTTCTACACTTATTTTAAAAATATTCCATGCAATGCGAAATCTTCAATCCTAAACCTTCTAAATAATATATTGGCTATTATTATTTTGGTTGTTTCTCCAATTTATGAGCAATGCTCAACGAAACTGACACAGTATTATCAGTTACATCCTTTCGGCGAAGATTTGTTGTTGTAGTTGCAGTTCTGTTTTTTCACTGAGTAGACTTCCAATCTCGTCTGACAAAGCACTACAAAAGTGCGGAATGGTTATGACACGCATAGTGCGGGTTTGTATGAAAATGTATTTATTCCTGGATTTCTTTATTTATTAAAAAAAGTTTTTTTTTTATATTCAATATGAATTATTCAGTTATCAATTGCCATTTATTTTAGAATAAATTATAAGCTAGTTGATTTTCTAGTTTAATCGCCATACACAGTAGACCAGGTACGTAAGTCTATTTTGGAATTTAATCGAAACTAATGCATAAATTAGCAATCACAAGGAGGCTTCATAAGTTGGAAATGCTTCCTTGATTTAATAAAAAATATTACCTATATTACAAAATGTACAGTGTGGCATACATTACATTATTATTCCTTGTGTATTGATTATTATATTTATCATTCATTACAGCACTCGATTTTCATTCTTAGGGAAGAGGTAACAATCACCAGCCTTGTGTGGTTGATGTCGAGTGTCTTACCACAAGCGAATCTTGTAGCCCTGAAAATAACCACCGAGGTTGCTATATTGATGAAAACATCTGGCAAAAGGTTGATTATCATTTCATATTTCAGCTTCGGCCATCCAAATTCAACTAGAAAGAAAAATTTCCAATAATCAACTTACAAGATGGGAGTGATATTATAGATGAATCATACTTGCAATAATTTTTTTTTACTTTTTAATGTCACTTACCCAACATCTTTAATTGAATTGATAATTTTTGTAATCAAGACGCATGAGTTTTCCATAGAAGATGGTGTAGGAGGTGGAAGCACAGACTTAACTATAGACTTACGGCTAGGGTAAAATATTCTGTGGTCTGCACTACTATTGAAGGAGATATTGGTTAACATATCACACACGCAGTACCAATACGGTAGACCTACCTTATATTTAATTTATTGACAAAACCATAGAAAACCCGTGATAATTTGTATCAAGTTACTTTGTTCTAATTGTTTTTACTTACAAAAGTAAAAGAATTTACTTACTTTACTTATTCTTAATGAAAATTTGATTGCAAGTCGTTGAATTCACTTGAAAAGTTAAAAAAAATCCTCAACACCTCTAAAATTTGATTACCAAACTTATTAATATTAAACTGAAGAATATCAATAATCAAAATCAAAGTACAGTACATCTAATTTATAAGTCATGGAAGTCAAGAAAACTGTAATAATTTTTTATGTGATTTAACTGTGATCAAAATAGTAATTTATACAACGACTGTAGGCTCTATAAACTATAGTATGACTCGACTGCCTTCAAGCAACGAGTGAGGTGTGAGACGAGAAGCAAGTGTTCTAAATATCACAAACTGCTCCAAGGCGAAATGCAATCATTGCATACAATATTTCATCTCCAATTAACAATAAATTACTTTTAAAACTTACTAATGAAAGCAATAACTTGCTCATATACATAACCTAAAAAACCTACAATTTGTGATTTTTGTTGAAATTCTGATTAAAAATCCAGTTTGATTTCAAAATGGTTTAATCAGATGATGTGACTATTGAATAACATTCATTTTGAAGAGATCCTGAGCTCTGATTAGTCTGGACTCCTGTACTGAAAAGTGACAGTAGTGTTGAAATAGCTTCATTATACAACGGAACTAGTCTGACAATCTGTGGTATAAAGTGAGCTGTAATGACATCACTCTAGCCTTTCATGTCTTATTTGTAATTCAGCTGAAGAAAAAATGGAT
This sequence comes from Conomelus anceps, assembly GCA_948455865.1. Lineage (NCBI taxonomy): Eukaryota > Metazoa > Arthropoda > Insecta > Hemiptera > Delphacidae > Conomelus > Conomelus anceps. The sequence continues at coordinate 76,019,075 of OX418217.1, forward strand.
TAATAACATTATATTCCCTTTTTGTGCTTTGTTACTTTCTGTTAAAATTTCATTTACTGGTTAGTGGTAAGGCTCCCACGAGCTCATCCATTGATTAGAACCGTGTAGGTATAAGAAAATGGAAGGAACATACCGTAATGTATACAACCTATGTTGAAAAAGAGTAACCAGAATGAAGAAAGTAAATTCCCTCTGCATGGGATCTGACCGACGCTTTACCTATTACAAGAAACAGAATTCTACCACGATTATAATGCAAATTCTGGCCCAGAGGTAAGTTTTTTTTTTTTTTTTTTTTTTTTTTTTTTTTTTTGTAGATTACGTCTTGGAGACTCCAGTTAAGGAGTATAAGACAAGTCAGATCAACAATATTATACACTAGATACCATAATTACTTCAATTAGTTGAGGTGAGGCTTAATTTTGATGTGAAAGGAACTCTTGTACACTATAAAAAGCTTTATCAACTAAATATTTCTTCAATTGATTTTTAAATATTTCTATATTTTCAAGACTCTTCAAAAACTGCGGTAGCTTGTTGTAGAATTTCCTACCAATATAACTAGGTTTTTGTTTGAATAGGCTACTATTGTGACTCACCAAGTGATAATCTCCTCGGCTTCTTGTATTATAATCATGTACATCAAGATTTTGGTTAATATCATTCGTTTTTACATATAAAGTAGCTTCATACACATATAAGCAGGGTACAGTTAGGAGACCAAGTCTCTTGAACAACGGCCTACATGAATCTAATCTATTTACTCTTTCTATACACCTAACCGCTTTCTTTTGGATCTTAAACACCCTATCAAGATTTTGTTTTGATGAATTACCCCATACTAAGATAGCATACCTAATATGTGACAGTAAGAGCCCATGGTAAGCTGTAAAAAGTAACTTTTTGTCATTCAATCTAGCGAGCTGTCGCAGGACAAATACCCCAGATGAAATTTTACTACATATTTTCTCAATGTATGGAGTCCAGGTCAATCGTCTATCCAACGTAACTCCTAGAAATGCAATTTTTTCTTCCTGGTCTAATTGATTATCGTTTACAAACACGTTTATAGCCCTATCTTCATTTAAATTATGTTTGTTTTTGAATTGAAGGTATTGGCATTTTTTACTATTTATAGTTAATTTCAACTGGTTTAAAAATTGGACAATGGACTGCACACCTATATGGGCACTTATTTCTAAATTATCTAGAATGGAATTGCTGAAAATGAGTGATGTATCATCAGCAAATAAGAGGGCTCTACCACTAATTAATTCTTTAGGTAAACGGTTGACATATAACAAAAAAAGCAATGGACCTAGTATTGACCCCTGAGGCACTCCAGCTTGCACCTCTAATTTATCAGATTTATTCTTTACTATACTATTCCCAACTACTGTAGTTAGTTCTACAAATTGTTTTCTCCCAATAAGATATGATTCAAACCATTTCAGTTCAACCCCATTTACACCTACATTTTGCAGTATTTCCAATAAAGTTCTATGATTAACACAATCAAATGCCTTTGACAGATCTAAGAAGATTGCAGTAGCTTTATCACCTGAATCTATTATATCTATTAGTTTTTCAACTAGAGAAACTATGGCTGTTTTTGTTGATCTCCCTTTCTGGAAGCCATGCTGTTCATCACAGATAAAGTTAGCTTCTTGAAGGTGCAGAAGTATCCTAAGTGGATTTTCTGGTCAACTCCTTATTCTCTAAGTGGTGATAGCAGTTTGTGATTTTCCTACAGGTATATTTGCTTGATAAATTGTCTCATATGATGTGACATACTTGTTGTAGAAATATGTCAACAGAAATATACCTGCATTTATATATATATATATTAAGCAATTATAAACGGTAGTTGATGGTCTTTTGAACTAATACAGTAAAATTTCAATGAAATAGCTACTATCAATAGATGAGCAAATGATCCCTTTCAAAGGAAGAAGTAAAATGAAGCCATATAAAGCCAAGAAGCCAAAGTAGTGAGGATACTAATGGTGTGCTATGTGTGATGCCAATGGAGTTGCCTTTGGCTTTGAAATTTATATTCGTAAAACTGACAATGGTACCGTCGTGAAGCTGGCCCCACCCAAAACGGCAGAAACTATAAATTGTATATCTTATGATTCTTCAGAGTTTCTGCTATTTAATGCCGCAAAAATAAATTTTCTGCTGTTTTCAGGAAAAAAGTTATTCAACTTTAAAAACATTAATTACTGGGTGGGGCCAGAATCACGCTGCCCCACCCACTTCGCAAAGCTTAATAAAGCACATATCAATAGTTTCTGCTGAGTTTCTGCTATTTAATGCCATAAAAATAAAGTTTCTGCTGCTTTTGGAAAAAAAGCTATAGCCCATTCACGTTTTGGGTTAATGAAAATTAATTGGCTGTAACTCGGTTAATATACATGTTACAATAACGGGCTACATGTCAATCTTTACTGCTAAACAGTGGCTATCGAATGACACTAACAGCATAGCTGTAGCTACACCAGCAAAAAAGATATAGCAAAAACTATTTTGCCATTTAAACCAATGTTATTTTTAACCAGCCCCACCCACTTCAAAAATTTCAATTCAATATATGTCAAGATTTTCAGTTGAATTTCTGCTACTCAATGCCATGAAAAGTAAAGATTCTGCTGCTTTCAGAAAAAAGTTATAGCCAATTAAAATTTTGGGTCAACGAAAATTAATTGGCTGTAACTCGGTTAATGACACAGCAGCATAGACCGGTCATTTGAGACAATGTTACTACTAATGTACATACATGCCAGAGCAAGGCTTAATTTCTGAATTGAGAAGTACCGGAGCTGTAACTTACCGGGGGGTCTGGGGGTATGGTTTACCTCCCAGCAAAAGCGGGGTTCGGGGGTCCCCCCCCCCCAGGAAATGTTTGAAAGTTACACTTGAATTTGTGCATTCTAAACGCATTTGAGCATGGTTAGTAATGCACATACAGTGGCGTAACGTACACCCCCGCAGACCCCGCGGCGCCGGGTGGCCCGGAATGAAAATAAATTTTTTCAAGAAATGGCCCAGACTGAAATATATATATATTTTTTTTCAAAAGAAATAAAACTGAAACACTGAAGGAAGAAAGAATGAATTACTGTAGCTAAATTTGTCAGGTCAATGTTTGTTGTTTAATTTATCAATTCGCAGATAGCTTTAGTGAAGGAATTCAGAGGCAGGATGTTGTGACTTCAGGAATGGAGACATACCGAGGACAAAACACTCTTCAAACAAACTTATCTAGACTGTTATAAATCATGACGGCTATGTCTCCACAGTGCAGATATTAGAGGAAATAAATATTATTTTCCCATCTTAATCCTCAATGTATATTAGCATATACGAAGTAATGGAAAGTGGGGGGTTGTGTACAAATCAAAGTTAATATTTTTCATCCTACAGTATTTTGAATTCAGTCTCTTTTGAATCGTCCAGTTGGATGCATGTAGGCCTACACGTGTCCGGTAAATTGGCCTAGTGTGAACCGTATGTATATTATTGAGTTCGCGATCGTGCGTGAGTTCTATTATTTGGAGTGCCAATTTTTTTCATTTCTATTCTATTTTTCAACATGTTGCGTTTATGGTATTGTGATGTTGTTCGGTCATGTTTTAATTATTTCTATTTTTTCATCGACTAGTACATTTTTAAATTATGTTCAGAAGGAATATAAATTTATACCCTTGATATGTCAAACAAATTACGTGAATATTGTATAAGTATATAAATAATAGTTTTGGTTTAATTGTGTTAGTTCCCCCAACGCAGTTGAATATTTTTCTTATAAAATGATCAAATACTGTATAAGCAGTTTACTCTCTTCTGCCTCTTAAGAATACATTTCTTAAATTTTTTCTCTTTTCCTGACTTAGTAATTTCGCGGTAATTTGCCTTTTTATTAAAAATTGAACTTATGTCCGTGTCTGCAAACGAGGCGAATTCTGAGAGAACACGCATTTTCTGGGAAAAGGAGGATGTGAATGTGGGTCCTATGGAAGACATCAATTTCAAGGTTTCTAGGTTTCAAGATTAATTATTTATAATACAATCAACTCTCAACTATTCCATCTTTCAGGAGCCCATAGGCTACAGCTAAAATAATTAGACTAGCCCCCCTTGAAACATGATTGAATTTTAAAATTTAATAGTTAAAAAGGTGTTTAGTTCTTACATAATTATAACTGCCCACAAAATAATTATGCAAGTTTTTCAGGGAGGGGTGGCAAGGGTGAGGAGAGATATTTATATGATTTTGAAGAGAGGGGCCCGGAAAATCGGTTGCGGGGGGGCCCAATTGGAAAACGTTACGCCACTTTGCACATAGTATATTACATAATATACAAGATTTATGTTTTTTTAAATAAGGTTTTTAAACGATTTTGAAGAGAACTTGGAAACCATAACTACAAAAGTCAAAAACTCAAGTCAGGTTTAAAAAGGGTACAATTTTTCGGTTTTTCGCTTATACATTGGAAACGATAATTAAGATTCATCAATTTCTCTGTTCTCACCAAAGTTGAAGGTAACAAAATGCTCCAAAAAAATCAGCTCCCCCTGTCCTGTTCTCCCCCTAATAAAAAGTGGACAATGGGTAAAATTTCGCGAAATATCTTTCAGATATTTGAAGGGTTTATTGTGTGAGGACTATTGTTCACAGTGGTAGGGTAACTCAACTTACTCTTTGGTATGTATGTGCTTAGTAGTATTTATAATAAGTTTCAATTATATTGAGTTGTGTGTCCAGTTGAATTATTAATTTAATACATCAACCCCAACGGAGTAATCGATTTTTCTAGATTATTTGTTATATGACGTCACAGCCGGCTGCTGTATGTGGTGATGTATGTTGCGTATCAAAGCGGCTCCCTCCCATTGAAACAATTATTGTGGAATGTCATCACGTGCTACTAACTACTACCAGAAGATTCAAAAATGGGGTGCTCGATATTCTCCCACTTTCCCCTATGCTTGCAATATATGCAACAAGTGATTTCTTACTCACTAACAAATGTTCCTATATAGGTGAGAAAAAGAACTAGAATATTATAAAAGTAGGCTTACTCAAAGACCATTTTAATTTTTTAATCAAAATATATTAATACGGCTTTGATATGATTACAGTTAAGAAAATTGTTATCACAACCTTTTAATAAGTCAAATTGTTGTTTTTAAGTAAGGATTAATGAGGTATTCCAGACTTTTTCGTTTCCACTAAAACGTCAATGTCAGGGTTGAATGAAGGTATTTTTAATCTTGAGTCACTTTCAACCTTGAGTTGATTTCCGTATTTGTTTTTTATGAAAGCGAAAATTGAAAAAAGGGCGTTCATATGGTGGTGACAAGGGGGGGTCCACTTTACCTTCATACAACACTCCTTGACACTACCCCCCCCCCCCCCCCACCGGAAATCAAATCCTAAAACCTTTATTCACTTTTTAACTACAGCAAGTATCACAGCAGCTGTAGTTCCCCAATTTTAACCTATTTCAATTTATTAATTAAGTATTATACTGTACTACTTATTACACAATACATATACTAATGTGTTTTTTTAAGATATTAAAAAGTTGCTAAACCCATTTTACAATTTCCAAAACCCATGTTTTTAAAAAGAAAACATATTTTTCGACACCCATCCCATGTGAGATGAAAGGTGAAGGAAATAGGTGAAGACAACAATACATTAAAAGGGTGCATTCTATGAGTATGAAATGAAGAAACCAATACCCTGATGTGTATCTTATTGAGAGGGTACTAGAGAAGAAAGGTAAAAAATTGTATGTGAAATGGTTGGGCTTTGATTCAAAATACAATTCATGGATTGATAATAATAGTGTTGCCTGAAAAAATAATCATATTGTCTCTGTATTGAACTCGAACTTGAAACAGCACAGATTTTCTACATCTTCTATAAGCTCTAAATAGTTAATTGGTAATAAATTTAAAAAAAATGCAGATAATACATAATTAATAATTTTATTTCTTTCTTCTTGTATTAATGGTAATTTTATTTGTATTCCTGTTAATTTTCTTGTATTTTTATTTCCCCAATATGCATATTGTAATAATTTTTTAGAAACAATACAACAACTATTTAATAAATTATCTGTTAATTTGGTCCACATTTTATGTATTGAAACACAATAAAATGGTGCATTTTCAAAATAATTTCTATTATTATTTAATAATTCTATAGAATCTTTTAATGGATCAAATACCTTAGTTTTTTGGAATTCTGTATTACAACAATTATAAATAGTTGCTTCTAATCTTGTAATTCCATTTTCTTTAGCTAAATTAGACATAAATGTTTCTTTTAATCTTTTATCTGGACAATTTAAAAAATCTATAATATGGCTACCAAGTTGTTTATTTACTCCTGGACTTGTTATTTGGCATATAAATTTATTATAAATTTTAACTCTAGAATTATTATTAATCCGAGTTAAACAATCTCTTCCAACAGTTTTATTATTATCTATAATTATATTATTACACTCATTACCTTGTATACAAAAATTAAAATTATGGATTGAATAATTAATCATTTCTTCCTTATTAAAAATTCCTGAAAAATCTTGTGTTATATCAAAATCTAATAAATAATAATGTTCTTTTTTTAATTTTTCTAATATATTTGGTAAATTAAATAATAATGTTTCTAATTTTACATCTGCTAATTCTATCTTATAAGGAATAACAACTAGATTTTTATATTATTTATTAATAATTTCTATATCTTGTTTTATAATTTGTTTAACTCCTTTAATAATATAATTATTTTTAGAATTAGTTTTTAATAAATATGGAAGTTTAGCTTTAACTCCATGTGCAGATAGTTTAAAATGGGAAAATCTAGATCCTAATAAACTATTAAAAGATCCACAAGCTTCTTTTTTTACTAAACATTTTCCATTTTTCAAATCTCCAGTACAATCTATAAAATCTATTATTTTTACTAATATAATATTATCGCAAAATTGTTTTGTAATTGGTATAAATTTTTCTAATTTTGGTTCTTCTTGTACATAATTAATATCACCCAAAAAATAAAGAGAAACCTAAAATAGCCACACATTTTAAACTCAGTATTTGAATATACAACTTCACAGAACAGACTTCTTATTTTGCAATAAAAAATTTGATGAGTACAGTAGCCTATTATTTTTAGAAAGAATTTAATTTAGTTAAAATATTTTAAATTGATGCATTTACATACTACAATTGTGAATAGTTTAATAACTTAAATTGTTAAGAGAATATGTGTAAGGAATGTTCAGTTACTGTAATATTTTAAGATTTGAAAGAGTAACTGGGAGGTCGTAAGGCTGAGATTATTTAAGTTTGTTGTCCTCATCAAATGGATTTTTAATCCATTGTTTTCCTTCTTCTATGAGTGGAAAGTAGTGTTTTAGTTCAGATGCCAAGGCTTTAAGATGATCATAGATCATTTTGGAAGTTTCTTTATTTACTTTGATAGTTCTGTAATAATTTTATCATCCAAAAAATCGTTAAGAAGTCGTAAGTCATCAAATAATACATTTTTTTAAATGTTATCGGACCACCATTGTATCTCTGATAGTAGCATCAATTTTGTCTTGCACAAATAATTCGTGAATATATTTTTCTTAAGGTCAAATTAAGAGCATTCAGAGAACTAAGAATGTACGCTAACTTTAATGTAAGCTAACTTTATTATCCAAACCTCATCATTAAGGCATTTGTCAAAAAAGACAAGAGCTTTCAACTCTCCTACTTGCAATTGTGATACGAACGAACAACCGTACATTATCATGAAGCCTGAATCAACCTGGCAAGAACGTTTCCTATGGATAGTCAATGGACTTCACAATGCAGGAGTAGTTGCTTGTGCTCACTTCAACTTTTGGTTTTGGTTGGTGGGGTGGGGGGGTATCTTACCTGTCCTACCAGGTAAAATTTGGGAAGGGAGGGGGTTAAAATTAGGATTTTTCAGAGCTCTTTTTACAAGAATGTTACCTGATAAAGTTTATGTGTGGGCAATAAAGTTTATTGTGATCTCTTATTGATTCATTACTTGACTTTTTAAAATAGCATTAGTTACTGCATAAGCAACTTCTCAAGATGATAAAAAAATTAGAATGAATGTAGGAACGCTTTGTTACAGAAATAAAGAGGGCAAAAGATTACAGCTATTCCATCATCCATTCAGAAATGACTAAGGTCTTCATATAGATGGCGTGAATTGTAACCAGTCTTCATAAAATGGCGTGAATGGAACCAGTGTAAAATTATCTGAAACGTGCTACAAGATTCATTACTATTTATTTTTATGATGCTCATATGAGACCTTTGTGTTGATAATGAAGTGAACGAAAAATGCCAGTCTGAACGCGAATCGAGATTATCAAATTATTGATATTTCAATTAATATTTTACAAAAATTCACAAAGTTAACATGATATAATGATGTTTTTTATTGTCGGCCTAGTGGTTAACCAATTAAATTGCCAATGAACCAAACATTTTGTTCAATTTCTCCATCAAACCTTGTCAAATCATTTTTTGAAATTAAATATGGATGTAGTCAATAGTCAAGAACGGTCCCAAATTTTATACAGTTGAGTTTTTTTAATCAAAGCATACTGATTTTGCACAGATGCTTTCCACTTGCTATTCTGGGAGAGCCCATTACTTTAATAATATTAAATAATATTATTAAATATTAATATAATAATAATGTATTGTGTAGATTTGTATTGTGAAGTTTGTATTCTAAATTTAAGGCCTATTATATACTATAGAATTTCACTTTACTTCTTGAACAATATCTTTGAAATGTTGTTTTATTTTGTGGCAATAAAGAATTACTTTAAATTACTTTATTCTTCTGTTTTTGATCCAATTTAAATTCTGGTTTTGTAAACTCTGGGTTCTTTATTCGCAATCAATAACCAAGTTCATAACCTTCAATCTCAAAAACGCCTTCTTTTGGCCTTTTTTTACATATTTCATATAACTTTATAATCGCAGTACTTAATGTTTTAAATAATTTTACAGTCTATTTCACCACCTAAATGAGGGCTTTAAAGGCTAAAGTTTTCTGAATGAGTGCTAATTTATTGATCTCTTATTGAAAATGATAACTTCACTCTTCTGCTGTATTACTTTCTGTATTGAAGCGTTTTCGAAGGAATAAACTTTTGCAATTGTATTGAATTTTTTTCGCAAAAACCTGTAAACCTTTTTTAGGAAATTGTTAGTCGCGAACCGTAACAGGTACCTGTTCAGTCAGATAAGATAAGCTGCAAATTCCTAGGGTAAGGATGACCGAATAGATCGGCCACCAAAAAAGAGGGTTCTCAGCTATAAAATCACTTGCCGATGATTCGGAACTCACCTAAAACTGTGGGTCCAACTCATCAAACATTAACATTCAACACATTACATTACCCACGCACAGGTCTCAGAACTATCTGAGCTTCACCTTCCGTAAAATATTATATTATTAATTTAATGTAACGTTAAATGTATTATGTATTACAGGTTTAGGAGGTTCTAGAAGCTAGAGGTCCTGTACTTATTGGTTAAATGATTGCCAGATTAATATGAGTGAGACGAATTATCTTTACCCAGCCGCCTGGTCAAATCTAATTCTGCCAGGCTACAAACTCTATTTACACCTATGGTAGTCACTCATAATATTTTTTCCTTTTAATAGTATATCAATATTGTTAATTGCTATTAACACTATCCTATTTAAACAAGTTTGAAATGTACAGCCTAGAGTTCATATTACAAACAGCCAATTCGCTTGAAAATTATCAACGTTTTGATAAGGATTTCAGGACCTGAGGAAAAGGCTTGAGCCCCAAAGCCCCCCATGTCAAGCCACTAGTTATGAACATTATTATACTTAAAAAGCTGAATACATGACATGTACCAACACTTATCAGCCTACAGCACATATTCTCCATAACAAAATTTCTTAAAAATTATTAACAATTTTTCAAAGAGCTCGGGTTCTTGGGGGGGGCGGCTAAAGCCCCCTAATGCCCCTCCCCTAAGTGCGCCACTGGCTCACTTTCCATTTCATCGCACAACGCACCAAAGACCCTTGAGTTTTTAGATTGTAATTGATGAAATTAACAGGTTCACACGAATCTGTGTGAGTCATCTGGGAGCAGAGAACAAAGTAGAGTGGAGTAAATAGAGTTGACTCAGGGGATGGGGGGGGGTTTACTAACCCCTCCCACGGTCATTCACTCTTACATATTACTCCCTTCAAAAAAATATAAATCCCTCAGAATATAAATATAATACATATTATACAATATTCATACAGGGTAAAGGAACAGGGACTTAATTGAGCCTCAATTGTGGCGCGCGACCACAACTACAGTCGCTCAGTATAGCAAGGCTATTGGATATAATTAACTTCCATATCTATCACACATTGCTTGCTTTCTCAAATGATTCCATTTAAACATAAATTAATAATGTAATAGGTACTAATATAGTGAATGTGAACACTATGTATATATGATGGCCATTCCACATTGTTCTAGTTCTTCCTTGGCCATGGATTGAGGCCTACTCATTGATTTCAATTGTTTGCAATGAAGAGAAAATGTGGTATTCAAAAGAAGTTGTCATTAAAAAATATTTGCTGAGCATACTCCAGTTAATGACCATCGAAAATTCAGTGTTCCTGATAAATAATATTTGAAGGCATTTTGAATTTGGATTTAATTAACAGTTTTTATAGTCTTTACTTCAATTGGTTTTTATCCAATCCTTATTTATGATATGAACTTATTCAATTCACTTTAAATTACCTTTGAGAATTAAAATTTTATGCAATTTATTAAAATGAATTCATGATAAATTTTATTTATTTGTTTTTTATTCTTGAAATATATTTAGACTGTTAGATCTGTTTTATATAGAAGAAAATGAGCGAACTAGTTGATTACAATGAGGACTCTTAAGTCTCCGAAAATGTTATCTTATGAAAATCTTAGTCTCCGAAAATGTTTCAAACCCAATTATTATTTTGAAACATAACAAAGTGTTACCAAAAATCGCTTTAATAGAAAAATCAATCTGCAATTATCTGCTCTTTAGAAAATTTGCAAATTATAAAGATATGGATAATAAAGGCTGTGTAACAGAGAGAAGGTCTGTAAATAGTGCCGAAGCTGATTAACAAAATGGGGAAGTGAGAAATGATTGGACGTAGTAATGAAGACGGGGACATTATGGAAAGATGAAGAATGAAAAGGATGTGGGTGAGCGAGCGAGTGAGTGAGTGAGAGAATGAATGAGAAAGACCTCCACAACAGACTGGAAATAATTATCAAGCTCTGTTGTGTTATCGATGGCTGGCAGCATGTGACGTCAACCAGCAGTTGTAGGCCTATAAGAATAAGATGCGAGAATCAGCTGTTCTATGACGAATGAAAGTGAACATCTAAAAAAATTCAGTTGGTTTCAGAAGCAGTTGGTTTCATACGGTAGCCATGGCTTAATAGTAAAGATTGACACTTAGCCCGTTATTGTAACGTGTATATTAACCGAGTTACAGCGAATTAAGTTTCATTAACCCAAAAATTAAATTGGCTATAACTCTTTTTCTGAAAGCAGCAGAAATTTTATTTTTGTGGCATTTAATAGCAGAAATTATTGATATGCGTTTTATTTAGTTTTGCGAAGTGGGTGGGGCCGCGTGATGCTGGCCCCACCCAGTAATTAATTTTTTTAAAGTCGAATAACTTTTTTCCTGAAAACAGCAGAAAATTTATTTTTGCGGCATTAAATAGCAGAAACTCTGAAGTATCTCATGATATACAACTTATAGTTTCTGCCGTTTTGGGTGGGGCCAGCTTCACGAAGGTGACAATGGTAACCTCCCAGATAGAAAGTCCCAGTAGTAATGTAGTTTTGAGGCTATCCAGTATTGTAGGCCTACCTAGAAACCAATATCACAATATATTTATTGTGGCAATTGGTTAACTAGTGTAGCATTGGCCCTAGAGCTGAACAAAAATGGTATAATGATTTCTGGGTACTGTTCAACTCAACAGACTAGAATTATGTAAATTTATCTCTGGCCAGGAAATGGAAAAAAGGCCGTGGAACATTTGGAGAAAGAACAGCTATAATAGATGATTTGAGCCTAACAGCTGCATGTGAAGTGGAATGGCAACAAACCAGCACACCTTCCAAGCACTTTTACAGGATCGCATCTAGTGAAGAAAGTGTCTAGATTGGACTCAAATAAAAAAAGAGAATTCAGGTGGGCTTTCCAAGTCTTGTGAAAACTTTTAATAAGTGTATGGTGGTGTGGACCTGCTAGATTCATTGATAGTGTTTTGTACAGAACAATCATCAGGTCTAAGAAAAATGGTGCCATAGGATATTTTATCACATCCAGAGGGACTGTGAATCCATGTTCTTGAATAAGAAGCAAATATTGTCTCTTCCAACATTTGAAATAAAGATTCGCCCCATCATTACGCTCATAAGGAGCAACATCCAAACAAAAAAGGGGTAGGCCATCATTGGAAGAAGAAATTGAAATGAAAAAAAAATCTGCAGCTATTTTACCAACACAAGAAATGCAAATAGACAATTTTGAGCACTGACCAAACTATGCTCAAAACTGTACAAAATATACAGAATGTGCAAAATACCAAAATGTAGTGGAGTACCCAAAGTTATGTGTGATGAATGTGAAGTGCACCCTCTGTGCACCTGTGTTACACATCAAATTCTTACTCTGTGATGTTTTCCATGACGAAATACTTGATGAACAATCTAATATCAAAACTGACACTGTATTTCTATTAAAATATTATTTTCACTTGCTTATACTGGAGATGCTGGAGGGATGCATTTCACTTCTGAAGAGAAGCTTCGTCAGCCTCTGAAGCGAAGCTTCGTCAGCCTCTGAAGCTTCTCTTCAGAAGTGAAATGGATCCCTCCAGCATCTCCAGTATAAGTGAGTGACTATTTTAATAGAAATACAGTGTCAGTTTTTAAATTGAATTCTAACTGCTACAAGAAAATCCACATCATTGACATACATCCAAGGACAGCTTCTGCTTACTGTAGTATTACAAGAGCAAACAAGCAGTTAGTCACGCACTTGTTCTATTTAAATCATTCTTTTGTTTTCATGGTTGGACATGACTTCGACTGATCTTCATCCGATCTTCTAATTCTCTCTCCTTAGATGTCTTTGTCATTCTTATTCTTCAAGTCTGCAACTCTCTCAGTCAATTGATTTCTTGAGACTCCTCGTGATTTCTTGAGATTTCTGGAACGATCAAGACCATGTTTCTTGAAGATTCTCGAAGTGTCTGGTGTGCTCCAATTCTTGGAATTATACAACTACAACAGCTATATAAAGGAGTCCACATGAACCAGACGGTCAGTTCTACAAAAGCTTGAGTGACAGTTATGTTTACAAACCTGTGCGACAGATTGTGTTACACATCTCGTGCCAGTGGAGTAAACAATGCTCGTTTCCAGTGTATAATGCAGAGACAAGTGTTTAGCCTACTGTTTATGTAGCTTACTAATAGTTTAAAGACATTGTGTTAAGTGATATTATTTGGGACTGTCAAATAACGAATTGGACTGTGTTTTGTAAGTGATTAGTGGCTCTTTTTGTCATTTCTTTCTACATCATTGTACAGTTTATTGGACTCTTGTTTATTTTATTATTGTTCAGCCTGTAATTACTTATTCATTAATTATTGTAAATAATTACTGAAAATAGCTATTAGCTTGTTATTTGATGATCTGTTTTTATTTATTAATTGAACTTAACAAATATTTGTGTAAATAGACTAATTTGTGTAAATAGAGTGCAAGTGTGAACTTTAGTGTTGCCAGCCTTATTTGAGCTATTAGAACCTGTAACAATTGGTCTCAGAAGTGGGATTTCTTTCAAGTTCAATTCAAAATGGCTGGCAAAATTACACTGTGTGATTTAAAAGTGGCTGATCTGGAACGGGAACTTGAAGACCATGATTTGGAAACATCTGGAAAGAAGTCAACTCTACAAGACAGGCTTCGTGAGGCGTTATTGGGAGAAGGAGAAGACCCAGCTACATACCTCTTTGAGACTACTGACATGAAATTACTTACATCCATGGAGCAGAACTTCACATCACTGAAGGGTGAACTTCAAGAGAATATTACATCCATGGAGCAGAACTTCACCTCCATGAAGGACGAACTACAAGAGAATATTACATCCATGGAGCAGAACTTCACATCCATGGAGCAGAACATCACCTCCATGAAGGACGAACTACAAGAGAATATTACATCCATGGAGCAGAACTTCACATCAATGAAGGGTGAACTTCAAGACAATATGGCGTCCATGAAAGGCAAACTACAGGAAAATATCACCTCATTACAAGAAGCCATGGAAGAGAAAGTTAAAAATCTTGCTGATTCTGTTAATCAAGAAGTCAGTAAGGTAAAAGAGGATTTGAAAACAATAGAAGATCGACTCAAGAAGCTGGAGTGTGGTGCTGGATCTTCAAGCAGACATGAAGAAGCGAATAGATCTTCAGACATTCCAGACCTAGCCATCTCAGAGAAGTCAGTGTTGGAAATGAAGGAGGAAGATAAGCAGTCAGTAACTCTTCCCCAGCATATTGGGCTGCCAACCTATGATGGGAAGACACCTTTAGAAGATTACCAAACACTTTTTGAGACAGCAGCAGAGTTCCATGGCTGGTCATCCACAACAAAGGCCTATGCTTTAGTGATTAATCTCCGAGAGGAAGCATTGGCAATTCTTCATTCAATTCCATCAGCTGTAAAGTGGAACTTCAGTGAGCTGTGGAAACGCCTGGAGATGCGGTTTGGCAACAAGCACATGGAGCAGTTGTACAGATTTCAGCTCAATAAGAGAGTTCAAGGACCGAATGAGTCACTGCAGGAGTTTGAGGCTGCTATTGTTTGACTTGTGAGGAATGCATATCCCTCTGTTGATGACAGCATATATGAAAGCCTAGCCGTAGAAAGGTTTCTGAGTGGGTTGAGGACACCAGAGACTCAGCTTACAGTCAAGTTAGCTAGACCAAAAACACTGAGAGTAGCTCTAGCCCAAGCATTGGAGTATGAAGCCGTTTTGCAGTCAGTGCCAGGAGATTCCAAGGTGAGGGCTGTGGGAACTGAAACAACTAGAGAAAGCACAATTCAGAAGATTGTGGAGTTAGTCTTGGAACAGTTGGGAGTTGGCAAGAAGGAGATTCAATGCTGCAGTTGTGGGAAGAGGAGGCAGACCAGCAGGAGACAAACAGATAAAGCCATAAAGACAGTCCATCAACCAGGAGTTTGTGACAGGAATGTAAGTGATCTCTCAAGGGAGTCCTGTGGAGGAAATGCCAAGGAGAGTATGCTGAGGAGGACTACAGTGATTTCTGGTCCAGAGGAAGGAGGCCCACTCTGGAGGAAACAGAAGAGAGATCCTGGTCAGAATCACTTGTAGCAAGAAAGACCAATCTTGCAGGTGGAAGGCAACAGCACCAAGGGGGCAAGCAGGAAGAAGAAGGGGAAGCATGACATCATGGCTGACCAAAGTGGTAATAACAATGCTAACACATCAACTACATGCACTACATCCCTGAAGGAGTCTGCTGATGACTACATGCTGCCACCAGGAGGAAAAATGATCCAGACAAGTGAGAGAGACTTGTTTACCCTGCCAAAGGCATATGCACTTGCACACTGTGTAACCAGGAACTTGGCAGTCTCGAGGCATTGCTACAGTCTTCAGGAAGAAGTTTGGTGGTCTCAAGGACCTGGAACAGCAGGGACCAGCAGAAGGAAATGTTCTTCATCTGCAGCGGGATGGTCAACATCTCTTCTACCTGGTGACTAAGATGCAGCCTGAGGTGAAGGCAACATATGACATATAGCGGACTTGCTTGGTTAAGCTGAGGGACAGTATGCAGACATTAGGAGTGAGGAAACTTGGGATACCAAGGCTTGGAAGTGGTTATGATGGCTTGGACTGGGCAAATGTGAAGCCAATGCTGCAAGAAGTGTTCCAATCCACTGGTATCCAGATCACCATTTGCATCTACAACCCTTGGAGGGTCAAGGAGGAGTTGGTCAGCAGTCAAGGAAGACATCAGCCGTCTAAGGTGCCATATTGTTCTGGGACAGAACAATTTCTTAAGGTGGGGGTAGTGTTACAAGAGCAAACAAGCAGTTAGTCACGCACTTGTTCTATTTAAATCATTCTATTGTTTTCATGGTTGGACGTGACTTCGACTGATCTTCTAATTCTCTCTCCTTAGATGTCTTTGTCATTCTTATTCTTCAAGTCTGCAACTCTCTCAGTCAATTGATTTCTCGAGACTTCTCGTGATTTCTGGAACGATTGAGATCATGTTTCTTGAAGATTCTCGAAGTGTCTGGTGAGCTCCAATTCTTGGAATTATACAACTACAACAGCTATATAAAGGAGTCCACATGAACCAGATGGTGAGTTCTACAAAAGCTTGAGTGACAGTTACATTTACAAACCTGCATGACAGATTGTGTTACACATCTCGTGCCAGTGGAGTAAACAATGCTCGTTTCCAGTGTATAATGCAGAGACAAGTGTTTAGCCTACTGTTTATGTAGCTTACTAATAGTTTAAAGACGTTGTGTTAAGTGATATTATTTGGGACTGTCAAATAACGAATTGGACTGTGTTTTGTAAGTGATTAGTGGCTCTTTTTGTCATTTCTTTCTACATCATTGTACAGTTTATTGGACTCTTGTTTATTTTATTATTGATCAGCCTGTAATTACTTATTCATTAATTATTGTAAATAATTACTGAAAATAGCTATTAGCTTGTTATTTGATGATCTGTTTTTATTTATTAATTGAACTTAACAAATATTTGTGTAAATAGACTAATTTGTGTAAATAGAGTGCAAGTGTGAACTTAAGTGTTGCCAGCCTTATTTAAGCTATTAGAACCCGTAACAGTAGCATGTTTTCACAATCAATTATTGATTTATTTATCACAATGACAAGATTATGAAATAATGAACATGATTATTTATCATTTTAATTTGAAAATAGATTTATTGAATTTCAAACAAGTTTTAATAAGTTTTCTTATCATCATTCAGCTGAAAGAATAATGAAAACATTATTGACAGATTTACTCTTAATATATTGTTATCACTATATAGGTCCTTGCTACTCTCAATAACCCCCTTTGGGGCAGTAACCCTCAGGAAACTCATTTCTATTATTTAAGTGAGCATTATTATACCATATTGAGAAATTGATATATTGAGAAATAGGTCTATGTTTATAAATTTTTTAATAAAAATGGCCCTATATAGAGTTGACAGTAATTAAAATTTTTCCTGCACATGAATACTTACATGGTTTATGAAGAAGAATATCAAAGCCATTATCTTGGTCTGATATTGCGTGTTCTAATTCATTATGCTTTGATCCATTAATTAATGCATAAACACCAGGATAAGCAAAGCAAGCACAAAAGGTGGAGATGAAAATCTGAAAGAATGATTAATTTATATTGATAATAGAATAGTAAAGAATAGAACTTTACAAGAAAAAGAATTGAGCTGATAACATTCTCATTTTTTTCATAAATTTCTCCTTTCCACTTTGAGTTATCAATGCACATACAGTATAATAGATTCTTTATTTTTAACTTATTTGTAGATATTATTTTATCTTTATTTTTATCATTAAACACATTCTACACCTAATTCAACTAACAACAACTGCTGCCATGTTGTCAACAACAACAACTGTTAACAATAAGTTCAAGTTTTCCTAAAATCTAATAATATTATTTCAATGAAAGCCACAGTAGGCCTACTGTGGCCATAGTGAAGACTTACTTCAGGCACGCAGAGGGCGTTGAGATTTGGATTAAGTAGAAAACAATAAATTCATTTCCATTAAACATTGATCATGGAACTTGTTCACTAATTTTTAAATATTTAGTGGAATATGAATAAAATAGGATCTCTTCCAGACAAATGACAGGGCTATACAAGCTACGCTATATTTTGAAAGAAAATTAAGACTTCTGTACTCGGAAAGTACCAAGTAAAGTAAATGAAAGTGGCACTGTTGTCAGTGAAAATTGAATAAAAAAATATTATAATGAAGTAAAGTCTAGCCGACAATAGCTGATTTTGGTGATCGGCTTATAGCGCGAATGATTATTTCATTTTTTTCTGTAATTGTTGGGGATATTTCGTTTTCAACATGGCCTATTTTTCCTATATTTTTTTTTAATACAGTACTCAATATGTGACCTGGAACTCTACCTCTATGAAATATTTTCAGGTGAATTCATACTTTGAAGGAGATATTCTGTAGAATATAACAATTCTGAACTCATAAGATACATATTCTTTTTTTTTCAGTGAAAACGAGATTATTTAATATTTTTCCTACTCATAAGTTAAATGATATTCACAATAGTCCAAAGCTTGAAATAAAATTATAGAGTAACTTGTAGCAAATACGCAGACATGTGAGATTTTTTGGTTAAAACGTATAGACAAGCACCGACTACTGTTCACATTAAAATTGTAGGCTATATGAGAATAAATGCGGTTTTGAATTGAAACTTACTGGAAATAGCTGAAATAGTTTGTATTCTCTTGTGGCAAATCCTTTTTCCATTGAATAACAGGGAATTCTGAATTTAACTTCTCCAAACTTGAAGGATACGATAATTATAGAAATGGCTGTTCTGAAATATATAATATTATATATTTATATAATATAATGTATTATAGTTGAAAGTTATACTCTTCTAAAAACAGGACAATGTCAGTACAGTACTGTATATTTTCAGTGTTCATATTGACCAAATGATTTTCAGCTACCGTATTGGATTTTATCTATTTTTAATTTAATTTAATTAAATTAATTTAATTTATTCGACAAACAAACATACACTGTACATGAAAAATATAAAATTAAATGTTACTACCAAATTCATAGAAAAAATGCACAATACATGTCTATTGTCTAAATAGGAGACCCCAAAGGTAATCCTGTGTGGGGTTCCTTCTCCATATATTAAATCGTTCCAGGAAAAAGAAAAGACAAAAATAAAAAGAAACAATAAATTAATAAAGACTATCAGAAAAGTACTTCATAAAAATCATTCTGAAAACAAAAATGATTTGAGAAATAGCCAGAGACTTAAAATGAACAGTAAACCTTAAAAAAATAACATTTCAAGAAAAAAGAGAGAAAAAAAACAAACAATATGAAAATTATATGATTCAGATGTTTTGCTTTTTGTGCGGGCTAGAATCTATATATATATTTTTTTAAATTTCTATGGAATACACTTAAATGATGAAACTTATAATTATTTGTGTGCTTCACTTTTTCTTCCTTTTGTATTTCATTCCATACCTTATTCGCTGTATACAACGTACTACCTACAACTTAATGTACCACTGATACTTAATAGTAGGTTTCTAAGTCATCTATGTTAAAGATAAACATTTCAGCCTTTGTTTAACTTTATTGCCATACTTGCACTGCTGAATATTCAATGGTAGAGTGTTATAAACATTGCGGGCTATATAACTATAAAATCTTCTGTTAAACTCCAATCTTGGGTACGGTATATCCATATTATATCTATTTCGAATATTATACGCGGTCTGTCGAAAAATGTGTATTTGATCCTTGTTTTTAAATAGATCAACAATAGCTTTAAATAGGAAAGACTGTCTAATTAGTCTAATAGGAAGGATATTGAGCTCTTTGACAAGTGGGAGAGAATGGCTTAGCCTTGTTTTTCTACATATAAGCCTGATTATATGCTTTTGGGCCAAAATAATTGGTCTTAAATTAGTTTTATAAGCACTCCCATAGCACATGAGGCCATAATTAATTCTTGACTCTACAAGGGCATGGTACATTTGAACTAGAAAATATTTTGGACACATATCCTTCAAGTAGTAAAAATTTCTTATGGCAATTAGTGTTTCTTTCTTTATTTTTTTAATATGATCGTACCATGTAAGCTTATTATCAATTAGTAATCCTAGATATTTGACACATTCACTTTCAATTATTACATCACATTGGCAATCAATTTGAGTAACACAACTAAATTTGTGATATTGAAGCTGTGGATACACTTCATTAACTTTTTGGTTTTGCAATTTGAATTTTAAAATATTAGATTTCTTTGCATTTAACATCAACATATTTTTGAAGGACCACCAATGAATTCTTTTCATATCACTTTGCATGTTATTGTGAAGAGCAAAATCATTTTGACCCGCATAAAAAATAGCAGTGTCATCTGCATAGGACACTATTTCTCCTACCATTTTTCCATCACACAAATCATTCACATAAATGAGAAAGAGTACAGCTGAAAGGACAGATCCTTGTGGTATACCGAATTTTATCAACCCCATATCACTGAGCACATTATTTATTTTCACCTGTTGATGCCTATTCTCAAGGTAGCTCCTAAACCAATCATTTGCTATACCTCGGATTCCTATTTTATTGAGCTTCTCTAAAAGCATTTCATGTTCTATGGAGTCATACGCATTGGAAATATCCTAAAAGATTGCTGAACATTTCATATTTCTGTTGAAGCTATTATTGACCTTGGATAGCAATGTTTTCATAGCTTCCTCAGTTCCTTTATTTTTCAGGAAACCATATTGATTCTTACTAAAAAAAATTGTTTTATTTAGAAAGTTCAGTATTCGGGTTTTCATTGCTCTTCCTAGTACCTTGGCAAATACGGACAATAATGTAATGGGTCTAAGGTCATCAATATTTTTATTCTTTTGGATAGGAATTACAATAGCTTTCTTTAATACTGTGGGAAAAATACCTGTCTGCAAACTAAGGTTGCTTAGTTTGACTAAGATGACCTGAATATGTTCTATAATCTGTTTTATTATATGGGTTGGAATTCCATCTACTCCAGGCGCAGTGTTTATCTTGAGACTCTTTATAATATCCCAAATCTCCTTAGAAGTTACTGGTTGGAGAAAAATTGATTCTAATGGGCTATGTATAGGGAATACTTTAGCAATATGTGCTTCATCATTTTCTGGACATGCTTCCAACTTTGATCTATTACTTTCTACTACTGTTAGAAAAAATTTATTAACTGTATTTGCTATTTGTAAGTTATCCTTTACTACTTCACCATTTTGTATAATAATTTCATCAATAACATTTGTTTCCCTTTTTCTACCCAATAGTCGATTTACAATCTTCCACTGTTCTTTAATATTATTCTTACTTGAATCAAATAACTTTAAAAAATAGTTTTGCTTTGTATTTCGGATTTCATTTCTTAGTTTATTTCTATATCTTAAGTATTTTGTCTTATTTCGTATGTTACTTGGCTGTTGTTGTAATATCTTATAAAGGAAATTTTTGAAATGTATTTTTTTCATTAGTTCCTTTGTGATCCATTCAGACCTTGGTTCAAATTCTTTAGTTTTTGAAAACTGCTTTATAATTACTGACTCTTTAATGGTTTTTTGAAGATATTTTATGAATTTTTCCCAGCTGATTTGAGTGTCAAAATTTTTCTCGGTTTCCCCTAATACATCATCCCATCTTCTAACTTACTTCCAGTGCATCTCCTCTGGGGTTCGTTCTATCATCAAAGCTTTCTTTATTTTATTAGCTGATGCCTGAAACGAGTATCAGCTCAAGTACAAAGCTCCAGCTTTCAATGCTGCATTTGTTTTCTCAAGCGCATGACTGACTGGTTGAATCCAAGTCGAGATTATAAACTTACTTTTCATATGGCATGAGCGAACAATTTCATACAATGCACTCAAATTTAAGTTATACATATACGGTAGTTAACAAGGTAGAATAAATTATAAAAATAGTTTGCTATGAGAGCTATATAGATTAGTATGCATATATATAGATAGAATAATAGAGAATTTACTCACATTATGGCAATTGCAACCGCATTCAAAGTTTCCAAATTCTCATTCAATGCATATTTTTTTAAATTATTTGTCTGCAAAGCGAATAAATCTTCGACCTGTGAAATACCTATGGCAACAGTAGCTGGTACTAGAATCAAATTATTTGATAAGATAGTGTCAATCGCTCGGCATAAACCTGATAGAAAGAATTTCAATGGTGATTACGATATATATTTATTTGTAAGATAAAGAATTGTCAAAGTATGGAACAAAATTTTTATAGCCTAGTAGACCACTGATGAAAACATGGTTTTTGATTGGGGAGGGGAAGGGCAAACGTGGACCCAAATTCGGGAGTTTCCTTAGCCCCCCCACCATATAAAATTCTATATCATTTTTGGGCGAGCGGATGTCGTTTCTGATAGGTTGGATTAGAGTCTCACAAACAAAATACAGAAGATAAATATAGAAAATTTACTAAAATTTCGAAACGTTCTAACACGGAACTTATTCGAGTTAAACAGGTGTATAACTGGTATCAAATTCATTAAAATTTCATTTTCTTGAAAAAATGCAAGTCACATTTTCCGTCCGACGCATGCTTTGGTCTCAAACTCGAAAAAATAACGTTGGAAAATGTTTACTGTTTCTTGATTTTCCAACTGTTTCTAGGATTCTTGGGGACTTCTAGTATGTTATTCAGCATATATTTTGGTTATAATTCCCGGTTTTCAGCTAGTCTCGATTTTTTCGATATCCTTACTTTTTGCTAATTTTACTTGACTATTATATTATAATTATTATTATGTTACAGTATTTGAACTCCACTATCTACACCCGTGCTGACTTGTCAATTTTATACTGTACATTATGGAAAACAATTCTCATTTTAAAAATCTTTTTGTAAATTCCTTGGGATATCAATTATTTCAATTCTACGGTGTTCGATAAGTAAGAGTCATTACAATATTGAAAAAAGTTATTTTCAAAGTTTGATACTATATAGGATGCAGATCACTGAACACCACTACAAACAAAAATCTCAGTTACAAGCCGAATTCAACTTAATTATATTATACATGAATCCAAACCGCCTCAATGAACTGAGACGAATGAGCCATCGTTTGAACATCTATATAACTATAGAAACATCAATATAGACAGTGGCGCAGCCAAGGGGGTGCTTTGGGTGCTCAAGCACCCCCCCCCCCCTGAAGCCAGTTTCTATACAAAGATTTAAATAAAATACTTGAAAAACTCAATGTTTTGAAGAAATTAGAAAGTTGAGTGATTCTCAACTTCAATTTAAATATTAACGTTTTATTGTAAATTCAACGACTTGCAGTCAATTTTTAATTGTGAATAAATAATAATTGTGTTCACTCTTGGCCGACCGTTTTCGAGTTTTCGAAACTCATATTATCTATTAAAAATTAAAATTGACTGCAAATCGTTAAATTTACAATAAAAAGTTCATATTTAAACTAAAGTTGAGAATCACTAATCTTTCTATTTTCTTCAAAAAATTGAGTTTTCAAGTAAGTATTTCATTTAAATGTTTGTATAGAAGGCCTTGAATATGAGTTTCCATAACTCAAAAACGTTTGGCCAAGATTGAGTACAATTATTATTTATTCACAATTAAAAATTGACTGCAAGTGCGCAAAGTGGCGGTTTTCTGCATCAAGAGAAACAGGTTTTTTCATGAGCTGAAGGCAAGTGAAAAAAGTTTCTCAAGTGCAGAAACAATACTTTGCACTTGAATTACACATTAAATTTTTCCTACAGTAACGTATAAAGTAATTTAAACAGAACAAAACAGGACATACACAACCTGGCAATTCCTCACATAACCTATATTCTAATCAAATTGAGTTCAACAACAACTACTGCTGACTATATTTTGTAGAGTAGCCAACCTATTTTTGAATGCAGAATAGGGAACCTGCATATTACATGCTCACTATTTTCTATTGTTAGGTTGCAAATCTGGAGTGCGGAAATAGTATATTACGTTACTAGGCTGGAAGTAACATTTTGCCAGTCGAGCATATGATAGTTCATGCACAAGGCAAAAGCCGAGTGCAGAAACGTGAATATGTGAGAACCGGCAAAAGTTTACAGCCGTTTAATGTATGATATTTTTTGTTATACTTGATAGAAAGGCATGATACAATAAGCTGGATTTTCTGCGAGACATTCAAAAGTATTCAAGACAACTGAATTCTTCTTCTTATAGTCCTGTCTGAGTCCAGACGTTGGCAACCATCCTGGCTATCCTCACTTTATCTACGGCTGCTCTGAACAATTCTTTGTTGTTGTCATGCCATACCAAACTCTCAAATTCTTCAGCCATGAGATACGCCTTCTCTCGACTCCTCTCATTCCCAATATTTTTCCTTGTAGTATAACCTGAAGCAACTGGTATATATCTCTCTGCATTTCTCATTATGTGTCCTAGATATTCCAATTTCCTAGATTTAACAATGGGCAAGAGTTCTTTCTTTTTTCGCATTCTTGCCAGGATCTCTTCATTTGTTACTCTGTCTACCCATGACACTCGTAGCATTCTGCGGTATAGCCACATCTCAAATGCTTCCAATTTAGCACTTATTACTTGATTCAATGTCCAGGACTCCGCTCCATACAAAAGCACTGAGAATACATAGCATCTTAACATCCGCAGCTTTGTATTGTTGGTGACATTGTGGCTTTTAAATACTTTACTCATTTTATTAAACACGGCTCTTGCTCTTTCTATTCTAGCTCTTATTTCTTGTGACTGGTCCCATTTGTCATTTACAGTCGTTCCAAGGTAAGTATACTGCTTAACCCTCTCTATGCGCTCATTTTGTATATTTAGATGATCTATGGGAACTTCTGCCTTACTCACAATGAATAGTTTAGTTTTGCCTATGTTTATGTCCAAGCCGAACCTTTTGCTACTCGCCATTAACCTGGTCATGAGGTTTTGCAGGCTTTGCATGCTGTCTGCGAATATCACTGTGTCGTCTGCATACCTGATGTTATTTATTCTTGCTCCATTTAGAAGAATTCCTTCATCTATTTCTTCCAGAGCCTCCCTCAAAATATGTTCAGAGTAGACATTGAACAAGAGTGGAGATAGCAGACAACCCTGTCTGACACCCCGAAGAATCTTCAATTCCTCTGTTTCAGCTATGTCCAGCCTCATGGTAGCTGTTTGATTCCAGTATAGGTTGATAATTATTCGGATGTCCTTATCGTCTAGCCCTATATTTCTTAATATGCCTGCTAGCTTCTGGTGTTGAACTCTATCAAAAGCTTTTTGATAGTCAATGAAGCAGGCATATACAACTGAATTAGCTGCTTTATTTAGATTCAGAATTTTATGGGTGAATTCCCAGATATAAACCAAAATAATGATAGCCTAGTGCAATCAGCTAGATAATATTTGAGACAGATATTGAGTAATGTAATGAGTTGACTGTATCTATACATATAATATATATATGTGATCAATGGAAAAATTTTGCCACACTCCATATATGTTTTTTCCTATCTTGTATGGCTATAAGGCCCTATTTGTCAGCTGATTTTACTGATCTAGTAAAGAAAAGAGGCACTTTCCTTATGTGACCAATCTATAGAAAGTAGCTACTTTCCATAGATTTGTCACATATGGAAAGTGCCTCTTTTCCATACTAGATCAGAAAAATCAGCTGACAAATAGGGCCTTATAGCCATACAAGAAAGGAAAAAACATATGGAGTGTGGTAAAATTTTTCCGTTGACTCACATATATATATTATATGTATATAATATAGTCAACTCATTACATTACTGTACAATACCTGTCTCCAACATTGTCCAGCTGATTGCACTAGGCTATCATTATTTTGGTTTATACCTGGGAATACGCCCATAAAATTCTGAATCTAAATAAAGCAGCTAATTCAGTTGTCTCGCATACTTTTGAATGTCTTGCATATATTATCCAGCTTATTAGAGCATGCCTTCCCATCAAGTGTAACAAAAAATATCGTACATTACACAGCTATAATTTTTAATACATGCATGCATAATTCACAATTCATATACAATTCAACATTTATTAATCAAGCTGGCTTTTTTTGTTTTCATTAATCAGCTCTGTTATTACTTAACCTTGCCAAAGAACACGAATAGCTTCGTTTTGAGGGGATTATTTTTGAAGGATTTTGGAGGGAGTAGGACTCAAGGGGACTATTTTATAATGGACTGCCTGACAAACTACCTGCAGCTACCCTTGTAGCACTTTGTAGTAACTACATATACTCATACTATTGCGAGGTGGAACTACCCGTAAGGTTCTCCCCAGTCATACGCTTCTTATTAATTTGAAATTTGTTAGTGAACAGGTGCCATGAATTCCAGCAACCCCCTGCCCCTCTCCACTGTGTCATTTCTGGGTGCGACTCTGATGAATATAGATAACATTATTATTTATAATAAATAACATTAATATAACAATAGTCAAGTAAAATTAGCAAACAGTATGGAAAAAATTCAAAACCAGCTACAAACCGGGATTTAGATTAATTCAATAGTTATAAGAACATGAATTTTGGAGCCTCTTCTGGTCCACCCCCCCCCCCTCATAAAAACCTCATCACATTTCTGGGAAACCGGATGGCGGTTCTGATAGTGTGGAGTCTTAGGAAAAAAATTCAAAGATAAACACCGATCTCCACTTTTTGGAAGATTTGTTTGAGCTCAGATGGAGTTTTTGGAGTGCATGACATTTTTCGAATAAATGCAGCTTCCAAACCGAGATAAAAATGTGTAATTGATTTTAAATTGTAGAATCCCTTATTTCCCTCAGGGGGATTTTGAATGACATATTCAGGTCCTGCTATTAGTGGGATACAGCTTCTTCAAATATACAAAACTCAAAGTTATCTATTTTTCTGAAAATTTACCAAAAGTTTTAAAAACTGATTTGATACTGATTCAAAGTACAGAGCTGTTTTTTTGTATCAAATTCTTGAAAATTTTGTTTTTTTCAAAATGAGGCAAGAGTAATGTTTTCTGATCAAGGTTTAGTTCAGTCTCAAATTCGAAGAAAACGCTAATGCGAGGTAAGAAAATTTCACAGTTTACCAAAATGGCGGCCGAGGTACAGCTAGGATTCTTGGGGATATTTAAGAATGTTATTCAGCATGTTTTTCTGGTCATATATCATTTTAGTCACAGGTTTTTAGTCATGTTGGATTTTTTCATCAATTATTTTGTCATAATTAATTTCAAGGGCGATTGGAATTGGATCTTTTTGTTTTCGGACTGCAAGTTATAGGCTCTTGATAATTTTTCTATAATTTGAATATTTATTTTTTCGAATGTGACTTGTCATATGCAAAACAAAAAAATAATTTTTAATAAAACACGTTCATATATATAAGAGATTAAAAATTTATCATAATAATATTCCAAAGAAAAGTTCATCTCGTTTGTACAGTATCTTAATACATAAGTTAGTTTATGTTTTTGGAAACAACGATTCTTCAAATTGAGGAATATATAAGTTATATTTGAAAGAAATTAAATTCATGATTCAAATATGAAACATGTAAGATAATCTTCGATGTAACACAAGTTAAGATGATGATAAAAATATCACAAATAATTCTCATCTATTCTTAGCATTCACTAAAAATAGGAAAATGAGAAGAACTGCAATGCTGCAACCAGACAGCAGACTCCACAAAAAACAGTGTAGTATTTATACTAGCATTGCACGAACTGTTAGCAATTTATGATCAGCGTTGTTGATATAAGTTCTGTTGACTTCAATTTTGTATTACTCAGCAAAGTCACTTGTATCATTGACAATATTGCAATATTACCATTCGGCTAATTGTTTAGCTAGAACCCAATTTGAAGTAGATTAATCATGAAGCGACACGGTAGCACGGTACGGTATATAATATATAAGCACCTGTTAGACCTGCAAGCGCTGTCAAGAGGTTTGTGATGATGATGCCACTTTGAACTGTGTTCATCCTCGACTTCCATTCAAGAGATCTCTTCGTATAGCCCATTGCAAACAGATCACCACTTCCAGGACAAACATTATGCATTGATAAGTTATTCTTCAAAACGTTCAAATAATATCGAACACTTGGAGCAAAAAGAACGTGTAACCTACGAAACAGTAGAGAATCACTGATAAATGGCATTCATATTCTAGCTTTGTTTGGTTTTCACATTAATCTATTGAAGTCACATTTTAAGATGATACCAAAGACAAGGTACATTATATTGTCTTTGATGATACCAAGAACCAAGGTAATTCTATATACATCATCGAATAAATAAATGAATATTAATCAGTAAAATTGACATGAAAACGTGGAGCATATAAGGAAGAGCATAAACAAAGGAGAAACATAGATAAATTTGATGATGAAGAACGGTCTTGTTTCCACTAATATATAACAAAACTTTTAAAAAACACTTTGAAGTGGAAATTGTGACTCACGTTAATGCGTGACGGCCGTTTCACTCTGTTGTTAAGAGCATCGTCAGACGACTCACAGTACACTGATTTAAGGCAGCCTTAAATAGATGCCTAAGGTAGCCTTAATTAAATGTCTTAAATCAGTGTACTGTGGGTCGTCTGACGATACTCTCAACAGCAGAGTGAAACGGCCGTCACGTCATTACGTGATTCACAATTTCCGCTTAAAAGTGTTTTAAAGTTTTATTAACAATTTAATGTAAAACAGAAGAAATGAGATTGAAGAATAAACATAGGATGTCAATATTATGAAAAATCTAAATTCAATCATAGAAAACACTTGTGAAAGGAAAATCGTTGAAGAAAAAATGCATTATGAAATTTCAAATTCAATAAACAAAAATAGTAACTTAATGGAAGCAATGAAATAGCATATACATAGAACTAAGACACAATCAACACCGGATTTTTCTCTGTGTCATTATAAGCTAAGGCTATTTCATATAACTTGATAAAATAATTATCTGATTTATTTTGTCGAAAAAAATATTTCAAGATCTGTAGTGTATTATTGCAATTTAAAAATTAGACACATAATTTGATGTCTCCTTACTAACAGTATTAAGAAGTTTTTAATATCATGGAATTATAATACTTTTGTTAATATCAAGTACCCAATAGGACCTTATTGAAATCGTGCAATTTTTCGTCCATCCGTCCGTCTGTCCGTGCTCAGCACTTGAAAGGAAGAGTATATAGGCTCTTGAAACTTGGTACATAACTTCATCGTAGTTTAAGTGAGGTCCCTATTGATTTTGGACTTTTAGATAGATGGATAGATAATTTTATTATCATTAAATACAGGAAGAACAATAGACATAGTCACGTTCATACAAGCATAATAGAGAAAAAAAAAAACAAACAACAGAATAGTCTTACAAAAGTGAGCCAAAGCAATACAGTGATGTAGCAATAAATTTAAGCAATACAAAACTGGCTGTGGTGTACTATATATGGGCTTCTGTCAATAACTTGTTGTCAATTGAATAACTTGGACGTTTACGATTATTCGAACACGGGAGAAGTTACATACTATGATTATACTTTTCAGATGGATATCTAGTCGGATGATTCACTTAATCACGTCATTTTTAAGAGAAGCCCATATACTGCACTCCATGGGCACTCCATGTCAATAGTGTTTAAATTGAATAACTTGGACGATTATGATTATGTGAACACTATTAGTTTTTGGCTATTCATTAATACTATGATACTATATGATATTCATTAATTGGATGAAAAGGTTTTAATAATAATAAACCTTAAATTTCAACTAAATTTAATAACAGATAAAACAATAAACTAAAAGGAACTCTTTATCACAAAATGAAAATTAATAGGAACTAGGCACTTTTCATCAAATGGCACTTATGCATCAAAATAATAAAGGTATGAGGTGGTTCAGTCACATCTAGCCAGGTTAGGTTAGGTTTGAAGCCCATATAGTGCACTTTCTCCTACAAAAATAGCCCAAAGCATTAAATAAATAAAAAGTGAGAAAAGTCATACAAAAGCAAGACCCTCCATGCTCATATCTTGCCATTCCTGAAGTGTGTATATTGGTTTGGAATTCAACCACTCCTGTATTGTAGTTTGAACTTTATAAAAGTAACATTTCTAGCATTTAAAGGTAACCTATTAAATAGTTTTGCACTCATATAATTATGGTTCTGAGTCTTTGTTAATCTAGCATGTGCAACCTGCAATGGTACCTATTTCTTGTCACATATGATTATGAATGCTACTTCTCAGTGTTAATTTGTCAAGTTTGACATTTAGCAAATAACAAGCAATGAGGATAAAAAGACTCGGTACAGTAAGTATACCTAATTTAAAAAAGTGACCCCTACAGGACTCAGTGGATGAGATGCCAACTATTCTTCTTAAAGCTTTTTTCTGCCATAACAGAACATCTTTAGCACCAGAGGAGAATTGCTCCAAAGTAAAATTCCATACAATAGGTGAACATGGAAAAATGCATAGTAGGCATTGATGGCTAACTCTAAGCTGGTACAACATTTCAGCTTGCCCAGTAAATTAAGTCACTATGGATAATCGTTTGCAGAGATCCATAGTATGAGCCTCCCAGCTCAGCTTAGTATCCAAGTATACACCCAAGAACTTGACATTTTTGTTTTCTCTAGCAGATTTTAAGCTAAAAATTATGGACTCTGTTTTGTTTTGATTAACAATTAACTTATTCACATTAAACCAATATTCAGCTTTATTACCAATAACTGTTGTTTTTTGACTAAGATTTTCTGGGTCTCTGTCATTTTATTATCAAAAAAGTAGTGTCATCTGCATATAAAATACATTTCCCATCATTAGCATAATCAGGAAGATCATTGATATAAATAATTTAATGACAAATATAAAAATAGCCTATGATGAAAAATAGGTATACAGCATATAGGTTGGATGGGTATCGAAAATCATAACATTTGCACAGCTGGCTCACATCGAATAAAAACAAAAGTTTGACGGAGATGATTGCTACTCATCCCAATTATTCACTTTATTATTTTTTAAAGCAAACATGAATGTTTTCATCTCCAATTGTGTTGTAATACTTTCTTAAATCTCAAGTCGTTATCAAGTTAAATAAAAGAGAATTACAACATATATGCTATATGAGATTTGTGAATCAAGAAGGAGAAACAAAACGTTATTATAAGAGCTGCTAATGTGTTTTTCTTGTGAATTATTGGAATGCATATTATGCCTATTATGAAATCATGCTGTTGTCCGTCCACCCATCCGTCTGTACCCTATAGCGCTTTTTTTTGAGACGATGAAGCCCACATAGGTCTGAGACCTGTGCGTGGGTAATGAGTTGGATTATTGTGATTGATGAGTGCTTGAGAGAAAGATTCTAGACCCTTGAAACTTGGCTTCCTCTAAGTCCAAGTGAGGTCGCTATTGATTTTGAAGTTTTGGGGTCATATATAGAAATAATTAGATGTAGAACAGATTTACACTATATAGGGTCTAGGTTAGTTTAGGCTAGTGAAAATATTTTGTTTCATTTATAACAAGCCCCTTTCATGACTTTTAATAGATATTTTCAACAGATACAAATCTGTACAATTGTGTATATAATACAATAGATTCTTTTCATTTCCATAATTATATCTTTTTGTTAAAGTTTCATTTACACTATCTAGCAGATAGATATATAGCAAAGCTAGATGTTGTCCAGCTATAGCTCTGCTGGACGTTATGACTCCTAAAATTCAATATATTCTAATCTATGAACTAAACATTAACTTTCAAAAATTCAAACTAAATTCTATAGTCTATTATACATTCCATAGTTTACCTTCTTTCGAAAGTGTTGAAGACCAGTGTGCTGACCCCAGTCACCATTGTCATCAGAGAGACTATTTGCACCCTCACTGGATCATCTGCCAGAATACAGAGCGTATCCATCAAGTTCTTTGGAAGCCAAACTAATGGCAACAATAAAACTGTAATAGCCTGAAATTTGACAATTATTTTTATAATAGTTCCTAGAAATCCTGAAAATTGTAACGAAGGAAAGACTCCACAACAGTAGGCAAATGGTAGACCCAGAAATAGACGGTTGGATGGTTGAGTCAGAAGAATGGGTGGGCGTGAGGTAGAAGAGATGATATTGACTATACACACTGTACCTGCTTATTCAATTTAATAGGCTATGTTACTGTATTTATTAGTGTTTTGCTTATATAATATCAAAACTGACACTATATTCCTATTTAATTTATGATTTTCACGCACTTTTACTGGAGATACTGGATGGGATGCATATATTTTACTTCTAAAGAGAAGCTTCATCGGCCAGTTCTCTTTAGAAGTATAAGTGAGTGAAAATCATAAATTAAATAGAAATACAGTGTCAGTTTCGATATTAGATTGGTCATCAAGTATTTTGTCATGGAAAACATCACAGGTTCTTCTTATATATGTTATGGGTTGAGAAGACTTGCATCAATATGATTGAAGACATTAATATGCCAACTACGTACGATATTTATTTTAGCACTATTTTCTTAGTTGATTTTCAATGTGCTATTTATTTCCAATAATACAATAAATATATGCCTTTAACTGTTTTACATGAAGTATTCCGTCCTCCAAACCCAGTTAAGCTTCAGTTACAGTAACAGATCAGCAGATGACAAATAATTTCGAATATAAATTCCTCTTTCGAGAAAATGAAAATTCATTTTTATACTAAACAAGAATATAGCGACACTGGCGAAATATTGGAAACTAGATTATTGTCTGATTCAGTAGATCTAGAAGTGAAGGCATGTTCTTCACTGGCCCTAATATTTTCTAATTGAATCCATATACTATATATATAATCCTGCCACCTGATGCTAGCTTTTTTTCGAATACATTGGGAATCTTATACATCCAGTAGGTTCTTTAAGACGGTATGATAAAAAAGTTAAACATTCAAATATCAAACAATGTCAAAATAATCCTAACTTTTAATGCATGCAGAAGTGCTCAGTTATTAGCTCAAGAAAGTTATTTGTTAGTTTTAAGCTATTCTAGAACTGTATTCGAATAAGTGGAGCCAAAAGCGTACCTGTAAACCTAACAATAATGATAATATAAATGATGCTACTATTCCATCTGAGTATTTATATGAAGTTTCCTTCATCTCTTTGTTTTTTCTATATTTATGAATATCCAAACTATAAGTATCCGCTTCGATAACTCCCAGAGAACTCTGCATATTCTCGTAAAACACACAATTTTTAAAAATAAAATAAAAGAAAATTAACTTGCACTTAAATGAAGATTTTATTCACGATTCTAAGTTAGGCAATACGATTATTTAGTGGATGAGTGATTTTTATTAGCGGATGAATAATCCACAACAAGGAAAATCTTGAGTTCATGAAATTCAATGGAATAATAGATTGAGAATAATAGTGATTGCTTGGGAATAATGATTTTAAGTGCGAACCACAGTATTTTATCATCCACAGGGAAGATTTATAATTTATTATTTTCTCAACGACGGTATTATTGAGATTTCAAGCACTCATCATGGGCACACATTCAAATTGAGGGCGAGTAAACTTTTTTAATGTCACTGTCTTCACGCCATTAAATAGCTGCGGTTTTCAAAATAATAAAAGAAGAAATAAATAGAACAAAATATTCCCAT
Organism: Conomelus anceps; assembly: GCA_948455865.1. NCBI lineage: Eukaryota > Metazoa > Arthropoda > Insecta > Hemiptera > Delphacidae > Conomelus > Conomelus anceps. Next base: position 76,052,763 of record OX418217.1, read on the forward strand.
ATGACATGAAGAACCACATTTGAATAAGTAGTTTGGGAACAATAACACAGTACTGTATTCTATCTCATTATTATTGAAATAAATAGTTATTGCACTTCCATTGTTTATTGTCAACTGAATCTCTAAACAATTCTTGTTCAATTTAGGACTATATTAAGCTCTAGCTAACCTCTGTTATCTGAAAGGTCACTGTGTGCATGTGTGTGTTAGAGGTTTTTAAAAAAACTCTTTGAGCTTAGTTGAAGATAAATCAGTTCATAATAATAGAGCATTATCTTAAATCTCAACAGTTTTATTGCGGCTAAACACTATTGCAACAAATCTTGGTTCAAGTAGATTTACAAATGCGATGATAGCTCATAACTGGGAGTTTTAATTTAACTGAAACAAGTTTTTAAGCACTTCCTTATATGCTATAAGCCTACATCAAACACCTCCACTCTGCATTTATTGATAATTGACAACAGTATTTATATTAGCTATATTCATAGAAATCCTCGTGACGTAGTGACGGGAGGGGGGATGCGGGTTACAACCCCTCCTTGAGCCTGTAAAAGAGGCCCCAAAAACGAGTAGGGAAGGCATCAATAAAAATACGATAATATCGGTTACTGACGGTAAAAACGTTCTCATACGTGAAGAGTAAAAGATGTAACAGCTATAAAAAGTTATATAATTTTAATAATTTAAATGCTTCAATTAGTTGAAAAAGAACTTTAATTGAAGTTACAGAGGGGATGGGGCGAACAAGGCAAGCTTTCTTGGGTCTCAACGTCAAGGCGCCACATTAGTTGGCAAATGTAAGCAAGTATAGTGACAAAACAAAAATAAAATAAGGGGCCGCAAATTTCCCAGCTAGGGGCCTCTAGGGCTCCTTATTTCTCCAGTTTAGATCTCTAGAGGCCTCTTAGAAGCCTAACAGACCCTAGAGGACACTGGCGCAACGGGCCCGTTTTTATTGCCACTATGATAGTCATATGTGAAGTAGAGATTCAATTTGGCTGCATCTAGAATGTTTTAAATTACAACATTTATACACCAGGGTGATCAGGTTCCACTAATTGCCTTGGCTTTGGGACTTCAAAGGCCCCACGATGTTGGTGGGTCCCAGTATATTGGGGGTTTTCAGACCCCCTAACATTTTTTTTTGTTTTTTTTTGTAGATTACGTCTTGGAGACTCTAGTTAAGGAGTATAAGACAAGTCAGATCAACAATTATACACTAGATATAATAATTACTAGAAATCAATTAGTTGAGGTGAGGCTTAATTTTGATGTGAAAGGAAATCTTTTACACTATAAAAAGCTTTATCAACCAAATATTTCTATATTTTCAAGACTCTTCAAAAACTGCGGTAGCTTGTTGTAGAATTTCCTACCACAGGGGTGCCCACCCCCCCTCAGCCTCATGACGCACCCCCCCCCCCTAAATTTAGCAACACCCCCCCATAAATTAGGCCCCCCCCCCACAAAAAATGCTAAAAAAGCCCCCCGTATTCTTTCTAAAACTGAAATAAGATTTTTATAACATTGAAAAAATTAAAACCCAGTCGATAATATACAAAATGTATGTATATTTCTTGAGATTCTTCACATAGGTGACATTTTTTTGTAAAGGTAAAAAAGAAAATATCAATGAAATGAATATATGAACTTCTGCTCAATAAACTAAATTGCAAAATAGCTAAATAAGAATTTGAACCTAAATGGTTTTTAAACAATAAAATATTATTACAAATACACAATGTTCAATAAAAATGAAATACCTATAAGTTTATGTTCAGTGTACCAATTACATTAAGGTTAAATAATTCTAAAAAGTTGTTCCTTATTTAAAGGAAGTGAAAACAATGAGTTAATAACTTCATTTGTAAAACACAAAAATTCAAAATACTAAGTCATTTATTGGACAGTAGTTAAACAACAGGTTATTTACTTCGTGTAGTATCTTGGGAGAATTTATGTATGGATGAAGTACATAAAAGGCACACATTTCATGTATAGTTATTTACAACACACAATCGAAAGAAGTGTCTTTCAAAAACAAAATAAAGACATAGTTATAAAAAATTACTGAATTTTTAGTATTTAGTAAGTTTTGCTATAGCAGTTCTTACTTATTAGTAAGTAGTTTTCGTAAAATACATGAAAAACATCAACAGTTTGAAGTCAAACATTTTAAATTTGTAGGCCATCTACAAGTTAGCTAGGCACATTCTAAGCTTGTTAAATCTATCTCTCTAAACCCCACATAGAAGTTTTTGTCTTTGGGATGAGGAAGCTACGCGATCTCAGCAATTATTAACAAAAAAATCTCCAACAGCTCTTAAAGCTATTGTAGATGTAGAAGAAAAGGTTGCTAAACTATTGAGTGATCACACCAAATTGAAAACAAAATTAGAAACATCACTAAAAAATTCTGAGGAAGAACGAATAGGGTTAGTGGATCACATAAAATCTCTGGAAGTTATTGTAAAATTGCAGCAGGAAGACCATAAAACTGAAATACTAAATCTCACAAGTCAATGTAGGTCTATGTCAGAGGAAATCGAAATATTAAAATCAAAAATAGACTTGGCTAATGTAAGATCTGAACCTCTGATCAATACAAAAAAAGTAGAACCTAAATCAAATGGGGAAAAAATAAATAGAAATGGTCAAACAAAAACGTATAGTCAGGTTTTGCAAACAGCAACCAAAACTAAAGTAAGGGCAAATAACGATAGGAAAGGTAGAGTACTGCTCTTGACATCCAGTCATGGACGAGACTGTAGTGACCTACTAAATAAAAGATTAAAAAATAAGTACGGTATGAAGTTCAGAGCTTTTTCAAACCAAGTGCCCCTATAAACGCAATCGTAGAGTCAGCACAGGAACAAACTAAAGATTTTGGAAAAAACGATTTTCTAATAGTACTGGGTGGCTCAAACAATATAAATGAACTTTTTATGTGAAATTTAACGACATGCAGTCACATTTGACTGCATGTCGTTAAATTTCACATAAAAAGTTAATATTAACAACACAGTTCGTCATGGAACAAGAAATCCAGGGATATAAATGAACCTAATCTAAAACATCTTCCTGAAATAAATGAAAAAATTAAAGAGATTGTGCCACTCAGCCAAAAAACTAATGTAATAATAAGTACAATTCCGTATAGGTTTGATAGGCCAGAGCTAAATGAAGCCATTAAGTCAACAAATAAATCAATTCATAATACAATCAACAGCCTAAAAAATAAGAATTCTAAGCAGTTGGGGATTTGTTTTCTAAATGAAAGGCTGAAAAAACAAAACTTCACTAATCATGGTCTACATCTAAATCAATCTGGCAAAGTAATATTTTGTAATAGGCTGGCAGAGCTGATTGAAAGTCGTTTGCAATCTACTGTCAAAAATTTTCCTAAACAATCATCTAACGAACCTTTTTTAGTAAAGTGGCTCAAAACCGGGAAGGGAAACTAGTTTCAGATGATAAATTCATATCTTCAATTGTATTAAAATACGTTAATCGATCAAAAAATCAGGATAGCATTAGTGGAAGGAACTCTTGTAGCAATCTGATAGGCTCTCAAAATTCTAAGAGATTAAGTAAATCTACTTCAATATGCAAAAGCAACGATAAAGTAATAAGGGATGATAGGGAAGTACCGGTACTCACTGTGTTCCATCAGAATATTCAATACATTCGTAACAAAATAGATAGAATCGAAGTATTTTTTTAAGAAGAGGCTCCTGATATAGCTATTTTCACAGAGCATGGTTTAAAAGAAGATGAATTGTCACAACTTAATATTCCAAACTATTCATTGAAAACGTCGTATTGCAGGACACCTCATCGAAGTGGGGGAGTAGCTATCTTCACTAAAAATGCTAAGAATATGCAAACATTTAATTTAGAATATGTAGAAAAACTTGCTGTGGAAATGGATTTAGAAGTTACTGCTTTGAGAGTAAAAATCGACAATAATTTCGAAGTAGCGGTGTTAGGTATTTACAGGTCACCAAATGGGGAATGGAACAATTTTTGTGAACTATTCAATAGGCTTTTAGAGATTACTACGACTCGTTTTACAAACGTTATTGTAGCGGGAGATTTCAATACAGACTTTGCAACACAGAATAAAATGACAGAAGATTTAAAGGATATTATATGCATGAATAACTTGGAAATAAAAGTTCATGAATATACCAGAGTCACAAGAACATCACAAACAATAATTGATAGCATCCTTACTAATATAGATTACTCTAAAACAAGATTAGGCGGCTCGGAACTATCTGATCATGACTATCAAATCTTAGAGGTGGGCGGGTTGCAAGGTCATAAATCAATTAAAAAGAGTAGAGTAATGAAAGAAATTCAACAATGTGAACAGGGGAATATCGATTGTTTGAAGCAGAATCTGCTACAAGAAAACTGGAGTAGGGTTTACAATAGCAATAGTTTAAATGACAAATATGATAGTTTCATTAATATTTTAAGGTTTCATATTACTATGAGTTGTCCAGTTAAAAAAGTCCCTGTAAAGAACAAATTAGACAAGATTGAAGAGTGGATAACTGATGATATCCTTGCAGAAAGAAATAGGGTTAAAGATGCATATGATGAATTCAAACTATCTAGAAATATGTCAAGTGAAGATAATTACAAAGCTCTAAAGAAAAATTATACAAGAGAAGTGAAAAGAGCGAAATGTAAGAAAACAGCTGAAATTTTGAATAATAGTGTGTACTTTAACACAGCAGTGTGGGATGTAATAAACAAAAATAGGCAAGTAGCTCATGTAGATGCTTATACTAGTGTCCCCAGAATAATTAACGAAACTAACAGATATATTGATGATAGTGTAGACATTTGTAATTTCTTTAACAGATATTATCAACTGGTTGCTAAGGATCTTCAAAAATCTCTTAATACAGGTATTAGTGATGCAAACATGAGGAATACTGAGGGGATTCAAAACGATTTAAAATTCCACCCAGTATGCCAAGACGAGTTGTCAAATATCATTGATAGTTTAAATAATAAAAAAACTGTAGGAATGGATGTGGTATCCAGTAAAATTCTGAAAGAATGTAAAGATCAATTGTTAGACCCTTTGATTCATCTGATCAATCATTCATTAGAACAAGGTGTTTTTCCAGATAACTTAAAAGAGGGAAAGATCTTGCCAATCTTCAAAAGTGGTGATAGAGAAAAGGTAGAAAACTATAGGCCCATTAGTATTTTAAATGTAATAAGTAAAATTTTTGAAAGAGTAGTTCTAAATAGGTTACTTCTGCACCTTCAAGAAGCTAACTTTATCTGTGATGAACAGCATGGCTTCCAGAAAGGGAGATCAACAAAAACAGCCATAGTTTCTCTAGTTGAAAAACTAATAGATATAATAGATTCAGGTGATAAAGCTACTGCAATCTTCTTAGATATATCAAAGGCATTTGATTGTGTTAATCATAGAACTTTATTGGAAATACTGCAAAATGTAGGTGTAAATGGGGTTGAACTGAAATGGTTTGAATCATATCTTATTGGGAGAAAACAATGTGTAGAACTATAACTACAGTAGTTGGTAATAGTATAGTAAAGAATAAATCTAATAAATTAGAGGTGCAAGCTGGAGTGCCTCAGGGGTCAATACTAGGTCCATTGCTTTTTTTGTTATATGTCAACCGTTTACCTAAAGAATTAATTAGTGGTAGAGCCCTCTTATTTGCTGATGATACATCACTCATTTTCAGCAATTCCATTCTAGATAATTTAGAAATAAGTGCCCATATAGGTGTGCAGTCTATTGTCCAATTTTTAAATCAGTTGAAATTAACTATAAATAGTAAAAAATGCCAATACCTTCAATTCAAAAACAAACATAATTTAAATGAAGATAGGGCTATAAACGTGTTTGTAAACGATAATCAATTAGACCAGGAAGAAAAAATTGCATTTCTAGGAGTTACGTTGGATAGACGATTGACCTGGACTCCATACATTGAGAAAATATGTAGTAAAATTTCATCTGGGGTATTTGTCCTGCAACAGCTCGCTAGATTGAATGACAAAAAGTTACTTTTTACAGCTTACCATGGGCTCTTACTGTCACATATTAGGTATGCTATCTTAGTATGGAGTAATTCATCAAAACAAAATCTTGATAGGGTGTTTAAGATCCAAAAGAAAGCGGTTAGGTGTAGCCTATAGAAAGAGTAAATAGATTAGATTCATGTAGGCCGTTGTTCAAGAGACTTGGTCTCCTAACTGTACCCTGCTTATATGTGTATGAAGCTACTTTATATGCAAAAACGAATTATATTAACCAAAATCTTGATTTACATGATTATAATACAAGAAGCCGAGGAGATTATCACTTGGTGAGTCACAATAGTAGCTTATTCAAACAAAAACCTAGTTATATTGGTAGGAAATTCTACAACAAGCTACCGCAGTTTTTGAAGAGTCTTGAAAATATAGAAATATTTAAAAAACAATTGAAGAAATATTTAGTTGATAAAGCTTTTTATAGTGTACAAGAGTTCCTTTCACATCAAAATTAAGCCTCACCTCAACTAATTGAAGTAATTATGGTATCTAGTGTATAATATTCTTGATCTGACTTGTCTTATACTCCTTAACTGGAGTCTCCAAGACGTAATCTACAAAAAAAAAGAAAACCTTTCAATTATTTCTTCGTTAGAAATAGACTCAAGTACATCTTTTTCTGCAGCTAGAACCATTAGATTGGACAACCATGAGTCTCCCATAGCTGATCTGAGTCTGTTTTTGATAATTTTTAATCGACTTGTTGCTCTTTCTGCTGATTAACTAGTAACTGTTAAGAAGAGTAAAGTTGTATAAACCACTTTCAGAGCACTCGCTTAGTGTCTTGCTAAGTTTGAATAATAACTTCCTGCACAAATCCTAAACATAACTATTTTAGCTAATTCATATTCAATTGTATAATAATGATTATATATAAATATATTTTCATTAATTGGCATTCTATCTGGTGACTTCGTAGTATATTTTTGAATGTTGTCACATTAAACACGGTTTCAATCAACTTTACGCCCCCCCAAACGTTTTTTGGAACCCCCCCCCCCCCAAGAATTTAAATGACGCAGTCTGCGTCATAGCCCCCCCCCCCTGTGGGCACCCCTGCCTACCAATATAACTAGGTTTTTGTTTGAATAAGCTACTATTGTGACTCACCTAGTGATAATCTCCTCGAATCCTTGTATTATAATCATGTACGTCAAAATTTTGGTTAGTATCATTCGTTTTTACATATAAAGTAGCTTCTTACACATACAAGCAGGGTACAGTTAGGAGACCAAGTCTCTTGAACAACGGCCTACATGAATCTAATCTATTTACTCTTTCTATACACCTTACCGCTTTCTTTTGGATCTTAAATGCCCTATCAAGATTTTGTTTTGATGAATTACTCCATACTAAGATAGCATACCTAATATGTGACAGTAAGAGCCCATGGTAAGCTGTAAAAAGTAACTTTTTGTCATTCAATCTAGCGAGCTGACGCAGGACAAATACCCCAGGTGAAAAATTTACAACATATTTCTCAATGTATGGAGCCCAGGTCAATCGTCTATCCACCAAAACTCCTAGAAATGCAATGTTTTCTTCCTGGTCTAGTTGATTATCGTTTACAAACACGTTTATCTTCATTTGAATTATGTTTTTTCTGAATTGAAGGTATTGGCATTTTTTACTATCTATTTACCTATTGTTAATTCCAACTGATTTGAGCACCCTGAATGGTGCACAGAAAAATAAGCTCCTACTAAATAGAGAAAAGACTTAGCCTATGTGCTTAAATTTTACAATCGAAAAAAGCGCCCGATGACTATTCACCTCTACTTAAACTGGATGGCTGCAGTATTTCGGTGAGCGATTCGACAAAGTACCTGGGAATCACTATAAATGATAATCTCAGATGGCAACAACATATAATTAATATTTCATCTAAATTGACATCTATCTGTTACGTAATCCGTAGGTTGTTGTCAATTGTGGACCAGGACGTTTTGATGAAAGTTTATTATGGATGCATAATGAATTATGTAATAGCCATTTGGGGTGGAAACTCATCTTTGGCTGAGAGGATCTTTTTATTGCAAAAACGCGTTGTCAGGACAATATGCAAGGCACCAAACTGAGCGCACTGTAAGCCACTTTTTCTGCAACTAAGGATTCTGACATTACCAGCAATGTTTATCTTGGAGTTGTCTTTAATGGTAAAGAGAAAGACAGAAAAATGTTCCAGTGGTGAAACATCATCTTTGGTGAGGGCTTGGCCAAGATTTATGTGCACCAGGATTTACAAAGTACCAGCAAGGATTCGAGGAATTTAAAGAGAAGACCAATTTGAAGATGCCCTGAAGAAATACTTGGTGGACCGACCCTACAGTACTACACAGTAGAGGAATTTCTTCAGGAGACAAATATGAAGGCTCCACACACAAAAACTAAAAAAAATAATAACATGATTTGAAAAAATCCAAGGATTTGTTTGAATACTGGTTGGTCTTGACAATATTCTGACTGAAATAGACCTCTCGACCAACCCACAGGTGTATTTAACAATTAGCCCTACCATCTGTAAAAAAACTTGATGCGCCACTATATAATATACTGGATTGAGGGATATGAACTTGATGGTTACTGATAACCATGGCACATGCGTTAGCTCTTGAAATTATTGAAGTTGAATTAAATAGCTCACTATAGCTATATAACTATACCATATTATTTATAATTTACAGATTTCCAAAGTAGACAGGCTCTTAACTTTGAATTTGGCCACATTTATACTCGCTGGCAGAGTAGCCGACACCAAAATACAATATTATTGTGGCCAAAGCCAACACTTAATCACGCAGGCTGCCAGCATAACACTTCAGATGAGATATATTGTATATTGTTTTGATGAAATTTCATTGAATAATTGTTGGTAAACTTCATATTTTAATTTTGTGTTGCAATATTATTTATTGTCTTAGAAATTCCATATATAGTATGGGGGTGATTCTAGAAATAATTTTTTAAATATAATTTGGCTTGGTATGCTGAGCTGCTGTAGCACGGTCGGTTAGTAATGTCCCTTAAGGGTTGATTACATTGGGATAGTTACTCGCTAAGCGAGTAGCGAGTAGGGCGTTACTGACCGACCGTGCTACAGCAGCTCAGCATACCAAGCCAAATTATATTTAAAAAGTTATTTCTAGAATCACCCCCATACTATGGAATTTCCAAGACAATAAATAATATTGCAACACAAAATTAAAATATGAAGTTTACCAACAATTATTCAATGAAATTTCATCAAAACAATATACAATATATCTCATCTGAAGTGTCATGCTGGCAGCCTGCGTGATTAAGTGTCGGCTTTGGCCACAATAATATTGTATTTTGGTGTTGGCTACTCTGCCAGCGTGTATAAATGCGACCAAATTCAAAGTTGAAAGCCTGTCTACTTTGAATTTGGTCACATTTATACTCGCTGGCAGAGTAGCCAACACCAAAATACAATATTATTGTGGCCAAAGCTTACACTTAATCACGCAGGCTGCCAGCATAACACTTCAGATGAGATATATTGTATATTGTTTTGATGAAATTTCATTGAATAATTGTTGGTAAACTTCATATTTTAATTTTGTGTTGAAATATTATTTATTGTCTTAGAAATTCCATAGTATGGGGATGATTCTGGAAGATAAATTTCAAATATAATTCGCCTTGGTATGCCGAGTTGCTGTAGCACGGTCGGTCAGTAACGTCCTACTCGCTTTTCGCTTATGGGTTGATTACATTGGGATAGTTACTCGCTAAGCGAGTAGCGAGTAGGACGTTACTGACCGACCGTGCTACAGCAACTCGGCATACCAAGCCGAATTATATTAAAAATTTATCTTCCAGAATCATCCCCATACTATGGAATTTCTAAGACAATAAATAATATTTCAACACAAAATTAAAATATGAAGTTTACCATCAATTATTCAATGAAATTTCATCAAAACAATATACAATATATCTCATCTGAAGTGAAATGCTGGCAGCCTGCGTGATCAAGTATCGGCTTTGGCCACAATAATATTGTATTTTGGTGTTGGCTACTCTGCCAGAGAGTACAAATGTGACCAAATTCAAAGTAGACAGGCTCTCAACTTTGAATTTGGTCACATTTGTACTCGCTGGCAGAGTAGCCAACACCAAAATACAATACTATTGTGGCCAAAGCCGATACTTAATCACGCAGGCTGCCAGCATAACACTTCAGATAAGATATATTGTATATTGTTTTGATGAAATTTTATTGAATAATTGTTGGTAAACTTCATCTTTTAATTTTGTGTTGCAATATTATTTATTGTCTTAGAAATTCCATAGTATGAGGGTGATTCTAGAAATATTTTTTTAAATATAATTTGGCTTGGTATGCTGAGCTGCTGTAGCACGATCGGTCAGTAACGTCCTACTCGCTACTCGCTTAGCGAGTAACTATCTCAATGTAATCAACCCTTTAGCGAGTAACTATCTCAATGTAATCAACCCATTAACAACTGGCACAGTGTGTCCAGCGCTAGTACATATGTACTAGATCTAGTACATTTCCCCACCATCTAGTACACTAGTACATTTGAGGTAAAATCTAGTACATTTTTTTAATCGTGTCGATATTTGGAAAATACAATAAAAACGACCCAAATTTTCCCTCTCATAAATAATTAACCAAATTTTAATAATGAATTAATTGCGTTGGCAGCAGTACTCTTTGTCATACTCACGCACAGAGTGTTCCAAACGTTATTCAAGAGCCGATTATGTGGAAATTGACCGAGTTTATTGAAGTCAAGTTAGGTTGGGATTTTGGAACACTGTATTTAGTATGAAAAATGATGTTGACGAAGCTATATGTTCCCCCTCTCAACAAAATTTGTGAAAACCATGTTTTGTCTGCCTCATTCGTCAGCTGCGACTGAGAGGGTTTTTTCTACTATTAATTATATAAAAACAAGTTGAGAAATCGTTTATTAACACCAACAATAAATTGGCCTCTATAAACTAAGGAAAAACTCAAACATTCGTCTGCTGCAAACTTTTAGATTTCAGCAGAACTAATTACTTTAACTCAAAAAGCTTCAACAAAGGAAACATAATAAAAATGTATTATCAATTTAAAAAATTATGTTGACGTGTGAATAATACAGTCTAGTTTGTTAAATATTTACTATCATTGTATCATCTTGTGAAAATAATAAGTTTAAATTTAAATTCTTTCTACGTATCCAGTGATCAGTGATGCAAAACAGTAATATTGAAGAAACATTATTTTCATGTAGTTGAAGTTCTCTTATTAAACTTAATGCCTCACCTTGAAGAATCAAAGGTGAGATTATTTTCATTTACTTCTTTCATTTGATGAAATTATGCAATATTTACCAATATCTTTATCATCTAGTACTTTTTTTTGAAAATCTTGTACATTTTTTGGGGAAAATTCAGTACATATTTTTTCCCCGCGCTGGACACACTGAACTGGCAGCTCTTGTACTTTTCGTATTCATTTTGATTTTACCTTTCACTACCGTCGTTTCCGTTTATCGGTGTATCGCTGAAGAGTGAGGTTAGAAAGCCGTGAACATTCAAGTATGAGTGTGAAGTGCGATTTCTTTAAAAAATTCAACAATAATTATTTATAATTAGACCCGCATTTAAGTGTGGCTCTATAATATAAACAAGCGAATGTGGTGAGTGAAATTTTCTTCATGATTGTACTAATTTTTGTGATGCCTTCGAACGGAATTATTGTAGGCTGCTTCACCAAACTCACTTTTCTTGATTTTGTGACAGGATCAGTTTATTTATTCGATTGGAGAGTGGGATTGTGGTTTGTTTAGTGTTATATCGATTTTTTCAAAACCTAGTCTAGCCTATTTTCCTATAAACCGATCAACCACAATTGGCATAGCGAATTGTGGGAGACTAAGACTTGTTTCACACTTGCACGACCGGTCGTTTAAACGACAACGACATAAAAATTTGAACCGTTCACATTTATGTACATTCATCCGACCACGACACTTTAGTATAGACGATGTACAAAGCGCTTCCGTAATTACCAACATACAACAATTCAACGCATACACAGAGTAACTGTCGTGTCGGAGATGTGTGTACAGTTCCAGTGGCTCGCTGCGCCCTCTAGTCGTTCATACGACACCGACAGTCGGCACGACTCGAGGGATGTCGTGCGTATCCACGACATTTGTCGGCCTAGTGTGAAGAAGCTGATATCCCTCTTTGCCCTTTAGTCGGATGAACGACACACGACATGTCGTTGTAATGTGAAGCGAGCCTAAGGATTCCTAGTAAAATGATTCGATATTCAATTAATAATACTAGCCCTTTATCGACACTTCCACCGACTGCAAAATCAAACACATGCCGTGGAATTTGCTGACAGATTGAAGTCGCATGAGTATCACCATTCTATAGCATGCGCTTCATTTTGCGCTGGTGGTTATCATCAAGTATTCACTTTGCAAGCCCACCCAACCTATTTGATTTGTATTGATGCCTATTACTAATAAAAACAGTCAACAGATTTATCTAACAGAATAAAAGGGCAGCCTAAATGCTCGATTACGATGCAGCCAACAGAGAATTTCAAATCCTAGTCATTAAACCTATTTGGCTTTTTTAAAGCAAATTAATAATGTAATTCATACGCACAATTCAATTTATTTTATTGCCATTAGAATATTATGAAGCATGTAGGCTAAATAAATCAAGGCTGCAGTTCCATATCTTCCTCACGTAACAATTGACTAGGAGAATCGATAGTCCATATGAAAGGAACGTTATGTTTAGCTTTGGGCTTGATATCGATTATCGAAATTTTCATTCGATTATTTCGTTGGGATGACACGCAAATGCAACCGAGATCAATTTTAAGCTTAGCTTATCTCTCAGAATTTGAAACTTAGTTGGCTACATCGTAAACGAGCCATCATACTCGAGGACATGGTCTAGATGGCTACATGGTCTAGCTGCTGTCCATCTGTACCAGGCCTAATGAGAGTTCTGAAATAATTTATATGAAATGAAAACATTTCCAAGTTTTAATGTATTGCCAAAATCATAATTTACCATAACATCACATTATTATCAAGTTTGTTGTAATATTGTAGATAGATGATTTTGAAATAATAATTTCGATAATACTGTAATATGTTTTCTTGTGACATTTATGTAATAATTATTCTGCAATTTATAGTGACCTGAATGTGTAGGCTAATATTTGGCTGAAATAAAATCATTGAATCATCAGGTTCAACTCACTTTATTTTGTTTTCAGGTAACGAATTATTCAAACCACATAGGCTAATATTAAATTGAGTGAGGATGTAAAAAGGTGACGATTTCAAAAGGTGAAACTGAAGCTTGATCTTGATGCTTCAATCCAACACTGATTAAGGTACTTTACATAAGACGAAATCTATATTCTTTCACCTGATTCATTTTTTTTAAACCTTATTGTCTCCATATTTCCTGATAATTTTTAGTAACCTTAGCTGAATGAAATAAAAACTCGTCTTTTGAATATTTTGTTGTGGATAATTTTCATAGATAAGATGGGTTTTATGGGAAATATATTTTAATCTTCGAAAGCATGCTCCAGTCCATGGAATATTTTTCTCATGCATAAACAATGTCTGTAAGTCGCTAATATTTGTGTGAAAAGTTAATGTTGAGATCGTAGTTCGTGAAGGATAAGAAATTCAATATTTTAATACTATTAGCGAGTACTTTGTGATGAGATGACCATTGGTATGGTTTCTGTTGCAAAAGAGACACAGAAAAACATTCTTCTATCAACCAAATCATTGTTAAACTTACCGTCATTTTATTTATGTACCGTCATAATTATTTAAATAAATACCAAATCAATCTTTTACAAAAATAATTGAATCCATCCGGCTCCTCCTTTCCAAGACGGTGGCCATTCAAGAACTATTTGTTCTCAAGATTTTAATAACCTTTCAAGAGGCATCTATACCTTCGGAAAAAGCATGGAAAAACTAACATGGTTTTCTTCAATTACGGATGCGATTTTAAAGGTAGTCAAGATAATATTTTAAAATTGTAAATAAACATTTATTTAAAGTTAAAATTTGACTAACACTTGAAAATTACTCTTGATAATCACATACCAAAGTTGCTCTCTTTATACAGGTATTATGAAGTTGGAAAATTTATACTCTAATGCTGAAGGGACTATTGTTTTTTATGTTTATTTTGAGAAGTTTTTGCACATCTTAAAACGATATAGACTTACATAACGTGCATTGAAACACAATAGGACACTGAAGGAATCTTCATTATTCTCGTCATTGTGTTATTCTCGCCATACATTTTTCAACTGATCTGAAGTTTGATAATTTGTTTTGGTAATGGTACTGTACGTATCATTTATAAAAAAATGTGAACTGAAAGCACAGATTTTTGAAGATAACATTTTTATGCCAGTACTTAGAATACTAACCCACTTATTCCAAGATTTATGATTTATAATGCTGCAATTTTAAAGCTGCAATTATCTTTCTTTTTGTAGTACAAATTTGTTTCCACTTTTAACAATTATTTTAGAATAATTATAATAAGATTGACTTATGAAAGCTATTGTGCTACAATTTTCAGAATGCAAAAACTTAGCAACATCAATAAACCCACTCAATTTCCCCTTCTATGAAGTAATAGTCGATGAACATTCCTTAACAAGTTGCTCTGTGAAATTCCTCTTTTTCTTATTGGGCTTCTGTTGCTTTAACTTTCAGATGATTACTTTGTCCAATACCGTAGTTATGTAATTATAAAATAATGTTTATGCTAAGTGCTAATAATTTCACGTAGTATTATCTTGCAGGCTTTACAAAATTCAATATGGGGACTCCTGAATCCAATATATTTGACTCTGAGATCAGCATCAAGTTCGAACCTTCCAGACCACGAGAATTTGAAGAGGGGACTAGAACTAAATCCATTGCAACTACCTCATCAGATTCAGGTGTGGATACTTTTGAGCCATGCATTAAGAAGCAAAAGATTTCTATTCAACAGACTGATAGTAAAAAACCTAGTGACTCGATCTCATTCATTCCCACTTTGAATACCGATGAAGAAAATTCTTGTGTGATATCTAAAGAAAATAGACTCCAATGCTTAAATATTAAAGCTAAGGTTTTTAGTGACGAACTACATCATAATAATGGAGAACAATCTTCAGAAAAAGCCACTAATTCTATTGAAGCAGATAGTGAATTAAATGTTGGGGGTGACCTGTCAATGAAAGAGCTATATGTATTAGATGAATCGAATTGCTTTGATGATGGAGGGGCAGATGCCATGTCTGATTCATCAAGTGACCATTCGTATGATATGCCTGATGAAGAGATTGAAGCGTTACTGGAGGAAGGAATCAGCGATTCAATTAAACGAGATAAACCAAATAAACCTTTCCTGCTTAACAATGATACATTAAGAGAGAAGCTCATCAGACTCGCCAGTCGTGTTGGAATGCCAATTTCTAATGCTATGCAAGATAGTAATGTGGATCAACTCTCTGCTCCTGAAGTCAACAACCCAAAAGATAAATTACCTAAAATATCTGACAATGAAGATAATACTAATGTGAATGATGATGTACCTCCTGAATCATTAGAGAATGTTGAAGTAGAAAATCAGAATTTAAAAAGTAATGCAGATAGCTCTAAATCAGAAGAAGAAATTACAATTGAAAAGCCTGATGTACCAAAAACAAAAGATATTGATGATGAAGAGGAATGCAAAGTATTTAAAATAATTGACGATGATAAGAATGAGTTAGAATATGAAGTAAGGCCAAAATTTGTTCTTGAAGAATTGGAACAGAATCATTTTGATCTTCTGCCTGAAGGCTGGATAAAGCTGACACATCGAAGTGGAATGCCGCTCTATTTACATAGGAAGAGTCGGGTGTGTACAATGTCCAGACCTTACTACCTTGGTCCGGGAAGTAATAGAAACCACACTATCCCTTTGGAAGCGATACCTTGTCTGCAGTACCGCCGGGCTATTGAAAAAGAAGAGAAGAAGAAGGAAGAAATGGCGGAGGCAAGTAACACAGATGGACTCCTTAGTAAAGGACCTTCGCCATTATTGCGTTGTGCTCGTATTGAAACAGTTGAAGAGAATCGAGCCAATCAGTCTCTCAAGCACAAAGAACTGCGTGACTACTGCTCCAAACTTTTCCGATTCAAGTCTATCAACTCAGTTAGGTACAAGTGTTGGGGTACTCGAAAACTAATTGCTAGTCATAAGGAAGCTGAGCGATTGCAGCGGCCAACCCTTCCTGATGGTACCAAGTTGCTAAGGTTCGAGATACGTAATGCTGATGGTACACCTACTAACCGGCCACAAAAAGAGTGGATTATGAATCCAGCTGGTAAAAGTTATGTCTGTATTTTGCATGAGTATGTACAACATGCTCTCAAGAGTCAGCCTTCTTATGAATTTAAAGAATTACAAAATCCTACTACGCCATACAGTGCTGAGATATCAATTGATGGCATATCGTATGGAAAGGCATTTGGCACCAGCAAGAAGCAGGCAAAGTTGCTTGCTGCCAAGGCTGCTCTTGAAATATTGATTCCAGACATGAAATCCAAGATTGATCCAGATGGCAAGACTACAAAAGCGCAGGGCCAAGGAACTGATGCTCATCTCTCAATATTCGATTTGATTCGCATAGAAGATCCACGTGTTATTGAATTCAGTAATAAGACAACTGAACCATCGCCTTATAAAATGCTTCTAACGTGTCTCCAGCGAAATCATTCATTGCCAACAGTCGGCTCTAATTATGTTGTAAGCAAGAAGGAAAAGAAGCGCAATGAGTTCACAATCACGGTGGGTGGCCATTCTGCGACTGTTGTTTGCAAAAACAAACGTGATGGCAAACAGCGTGCTTCCCAGGCGATTCTGCAGGCTCTTCATCCTCATGTCACGACATGGGGATCTCTTCTGCGACTCTACGGCAACCGGTCAGTGAAGAACATCAAAGAAAAGAAGCAGCAAGAAAAAGAAATTACACTTCTACAAAGTAAAGCTTCTCTCAACAAGCCTAACTTTGCCATCCTTGACAAGCTCAAGACTGAAATGCAGAAGTTGCATGAGAGGAAGAACTTGCTCCGGCCGATCGGGAGATTTGTGCCTCCTGATGGTGTTAACGTTTCATGCTTCTCATCGACTGATCTTGATAAGCTCGACCTTGGCTCCAGCTCCAGCTCTCCACCTCCACCTACCGCCATGGCTACTGCTTCTGCCTCCAATATCACGCCGCCTTCCCATCATGGCACTACCGACAAGATTGTCACAACTGATTGAAGTGGTGAGTACAGTATCCAATCCAACAAACTGCTAAGTACACAATGTCAACTTCTGGAATAGGATAAATATGTAAATTATGATACTAAAGTTCATTGGGTTGTTACCTTGTTTTAACATCATATTAGTCATCACAAAGATGATGTGTTCGGTTATATGTATAGGATATTTGAAAGAATGCACTCACTGATGAATAATCTGTAAGTTCCAATACTATATAAGTTATAATCAACTTTTCAAGTGTATTCAACGACTTGCAGTCAAATTTTTATTAAAAACTAGCTGGCTCGACGCGCGTTACTGCGTTCTCATAAAAATTCTCCTTGATTTTATTATTCGCCACCTCCCGCTGAGGTTACATTTCAAATTAGGAAAGAAGTTAGTCCTAGGGCTCTTCCAGCTGATCATAGAGGCTTCGTTTTTTTTCTTAATCACCACCTCTTGCTTTACTTTTTTGGAGCTATCTCAATGT
Organism: Conomelus anceps; assembly: GCA_948455865.1. Taxonomy (NCBI): domain Eukaryota; kingdom Metazoa; phylum Arthropoda; class Insecta; order Hemiptera; family Delphacidae; genus Conomelus; species Conomelus anceps. The sequence goes on from OX418217.1 coordinate 76,070,689, forward strand.
ATCAATTATTGTTTTCCAGTTCCATATATTATTCAAATAATCTGAATGTCATATTTTTGTTTGATTATCTCTATATTTAAGTTACTGTTGAACTGTTTATTAGCTGGTTATGAATTGATTCTAACTGTTAAGTAATTAACTGTTTCATTAGAAAAGAAATACATAAATTTCTATCTTATAAAGTTGATGTTGAACTGATAGAATTTGATAATTATTTATTTTGTCATTGTAAACGAAATGAGGAATAAATAATTTTTTAGTTGAGTTTTTGGAATAGAAAAACTAATGGTGTTAGTGGAGTTTGAGTACTTTCATAAACGCTTTGATATCGCAGTTTCCTATTATTAGTATTATAAATTGGTATACTATTGATACTACACTTAGTTACGTGAAAAGTACCTAAGTAGTGATTTCAGTTTAGCTCTAGCTAACAAGCAACTTTGAAGGCGCACAACGCCTTCAATATCCAAACTATGCATGAAATACACTAGACAAGATAATACATTGTTATTCAGCCCAAGTAAACCTAATTTTATCCAGAATGATAAAAACAACTAGCACACTAGACAATGTCGTACTACACGATATTTCAACACTCGATAGTTTATTACTTTCAACGTGTTATTTTAGAAAAATATTTGAATCGAAAGTTAATTTTTTGGATTCAATTCGAAATTTTCCAATATTATCATGATATTTTATCAAGCACCTTGATGAGTACTAGAAACTTCAAGATTGTTGTTACCCAACAATTTCTTATTTCTACCACTGATATAAATATAATAAGTAAGATATAAAAATAAGTTTACCAAAAATTTTTTCAACAAACAATATGTAATAATGTAAATTTTTATAATAGTAAAATAATAGTATAATTCTTATACTTCTGAAAAACGAAACCGATGGAATACTGTACGTGCATATACATCTCAAAACAAATTTTATTATTCATCAAATGACTGAAAAACACAGTGAAATTACTTTCTATATGTTCATTATTTTGTTCAATACAGAAGACAATCTTGAATTTTTCATTCTCATTTCTGAACTTATACAGAATTATTGAAATCCCGCAACCTTAAGAATGCCAATAGAATTTGAAAATAGTATTATGAATATTATTGGTATAATGGTATATTTTGTCAGACACTAGGCTACAGTGAATACAATATTGGGAAAGAGTGGGTGGTAGACCAGTTCACTTGTTTATTCAGAATCTTAATTTATTTTAATTTGGAACACCGCAACTTAATAATTGTTCAGAATAATATGGGTCACTTAAAAAAGATCTGAGCTCTATTTTGGAGACTTTAAGAGACAATTATGATTACTCGCTTATGATAGCACTGCCTTAGCTTAAATTACCTTGGATAGTACTACTGCAGAATTAGATAATGAGCATGTCAGCAATCATTATAAGCATAATCTATTACCAATTTATGAAATATTAAAAATTAATTTTCATTGCCATTTACGTTGTGTGACTTTATAACCACTGTGTAATTTTGGAATGATACTCTCCAAATTGAATATATTTAACCTTCAAATCTTGAAAAATAGATAAACTACATACTTATTATCTCATATCTTTAACCTTTCTACTCGTTTTGTAATAGAGAATAGTAGTTCAGAAAAATGTACTCACTGCTAATAATTCAATAATTTTGAATCAAGAAGACAAATGAATTTCTTGCTAAAGTGAAATTTTATAATTACCGTTTTTTATAATTCTTCTAAAGGGGAACCGAAACTAGCAAATTGCATATCAAACAATCAACTAAGTATATAATAATATTTTACAATGTACACTTTGCATCTAGTGCGGCCATAATATTACGTAGTGCACCCACTGCACTGGCAGTTGAAGTTACATCTTCATAATTTTGCGACATCAGCATTGTATAAAACTTGATGGTAGCCGTTTCAAGTACACAATGGTGTAACTCTACTCAGTGCCTGCAAGTTATATATAGTTCCTGGATTTCTTGTTCCATGACGAACTGCGTTGTTAATATTAACTTTTCAAGTGAATTCAACGACTTTCAGTCAACTTTTTATTAAAAATAAGTAGTATTTCACTTACTTTGTAGGCTAAACGTTTTCGAGTTGTTGAAACCCATATTCAAGGCATCCTAAATATCGATATTGGTTTGTTGGTTAGAAGAGCTGTGGTTTCTGTATAATGTGGTCAAAAAGTTTGTGTAATTTAAAATGTAACTGTTCGTTGAGGATGTTTTGTTTATTGTGTGTGTGGTGTGTTTGTAAATTTCAAATTGTTCCAAGGTGTTGAGTTCGTATCCTTTAGATTTTATATATAGAATGTGTAAGTTGGTAGTGATGTCAGTAAAAGTGTGTCCAGTTTGAATGATATGGTCTGCAAATGTCGATTCTGTTTTTGTATGTAAAGCTTGTAAATGTTCCTTGTAGCGTTGTTTGAATACACGGCCAGTTTGTCCTATGTAAAATTTGTTACAGTCAGAGCAGTTCAGTTTGTAGATCCCTGGGAGATCGTATTTGTTCATGTTCATTGTGGTTTTTGAAAAACTCAACCATAAAATAACAACCAAAAAACAAAACACCAATAAATAATACATCACAATGACATACATTAATCCACAATCAAACAGACTTGCCAAAATCTTCAAAAAATCTGGCCATACCATAGCATTCAGAACAAAAAAGAAAATAAAAAATGCACTTGCACCAAAAACCACAATGAACATGAACAAATACGATCTCCTAGGGATCTACAAACTGAACTGCTCTGACTGTAACAAATTTTACATAGGACAAACTGGCCGTGCATTCAAACAACGCTACAAGTAACATTTACAAGCTTTACATACAAAAACAGAATCGACTTTTGCAGACCATATCATTCAAACTGGACACACTTTTACTGACATCACTACCAACTTACACATTCTATATATAAAATCTAAAGGACACGAACTCAACACCTTGAAACAATTTGAAATTTACAAACAAACCACACACAATAAACAAAATATCCTCAACGAACAGTTAAATTTAAATCACACAAACTTTTTGACCACATTATACAGAAACCACAGCTCTTCTAACCAACAAACCAACATGGATATTTAGGATGCCTTGAAGATGGGTTTCAACAACTCGAAAACGTTTGGCCTACAAAGTAAGTGAAATACTACTTATATATATATAAAAATGAATGTCTGTCTGTATGTATGTATGTTCCCTATAGACTCCAAAACTACTTGACAGATCGGCATGAAACTTCGGGAATATGTTGTGTGAATATTGGGGATGGTTTCTGACCATAAATTTTAATAGGGGAGCTAATAATTATTATTAATTAAACCATTTTATAGACCTAACCTACTGAACTTGCCAGCCAAACAGCTTAAAGGAACAGCTGATATAAGTCAACAGTTTTTAATCATATGGCAGACCCTTAGTGGCGTTTATTTATGCTGTCTTTGAACAGGGAAGTGATAGCCGCGAGCCGTAGCAGGTATCTGTTCAATCATATAGATAAGCTGCGTTCTCGTAGGTCCTGTTTGTAACGGTGACCGATTAGATTGACCAGCAAAAAAGACACTGTTCTCTGCTGAAAATCACTTCCCGGTGGTTCGGAACCCACCTAAAACTGTAGGTCTAACTCATCAATCACCATCATCCAACTCATTACCCACGCACAGGTCTCAGACCTATGTGGGCTTCATCCTCAAAAAAAAAAAAAAAAAAAACAGCAAAAGGCTTTGCATGTAGGCTACCGTGCAATATGTAGGAAACATACGACTGGGTATGATGAAATGTAATTATGCCAGGTTGATGACATCTGTTAACCAATGCAGCTAGAAATTTGAAATGCAGCCTCAGCGGGAGGTGGCGAATAATAAAATAAAAAAATCTAGCTTCTACCCTTATAGTCGTAGGAGGTTTGAATTTGAAACGTTTCTTCAAGAGAGATAAATAGGAATGTGAACGACAGGCCTTAGTTCAGGAATTGATCTTCTCATGGACCTATAAGGGTCTCTGAGTGAAGATGAGTTCACATCAGTTTGTCTACATATTTGAAAAACGTTGAGGATGTAACGAGTAGGTACCAATAATACTTAAATTTAGTAAATATATAGACGTAATATTAGTATTTGAAAAGATGATGAAAGCAGACTCTAATGGAAACAGGCGCAAACCTCGATAGAAATTGACTACTTTAAAAGGAATGGAAAGAAATCAAGAGAAAGTTGGGCAGTAATAGAGAAATTTATATAATTATCAAGAGGTTAGCTGGAAGTTTAGTAAAATTGGCTAGATCGCATTCTTATAAAATTCCAACAGCAAAGTTAAGTTTGCTCCGCTACATAGCAATAAGCTTTCACCTAACAATGAAGTTTTCCTGAAATATACTTTGAGGATTTTGTTATTCCTGAAAAATAAGGTAGTGCGACTAGAGCTGGTGGTCTTTTATATTGTATTTTTATTTGCTGTGACTTATGGCGTTGCACCTTCTTCTATAATTTCTTGTTGGCATTGCGTATTTTTCTTGACATATCAAAAAATGTATGGCTCTTCTCAAGTTTTGTTTCGTTTGTTCTTGTTGAAATTTTCAAAAATATAGGAATTAGAACTCATCATTTATCTCCTAAGAGAGTTTAAGGGTTGAAAAATAACTAAAAGTATAATGGAATATGAGATATGTTTCATACCAATCTATAAAATCAAAGTGAGTTGAAAAAAGCATAGTTCAATTGATATCAACTTGATGAAGAAACTGTATTGTTCAAAAACCGATGTACTTTCAAAATGGCGGAATTTAGTAATGAGAGAAATCTTTTTTATGTTACTGTTTACCTTATGTTAAATCTGAAATAGTTACGTTATCTAGTAAATAATAATGTGTACTATGAATAATAGACATTAGAAAAAGAACAGTAATAATAATAAAAATCATTATTAATCAACATTTCAGTAATCATTATTAAAAGAACACAAATTTTGAAAGTCTGAAGATCCTATTTGTCCGATATTGTCCTGACCGCCTTCTTCAAGGCAATCTCACTCTCACAGTTCATTCACAGCTGTTCAAATACACTTTTTTATTGATAAGGAAGCTTTATTATTGCTAATAACACTGAAACAGGTGTGGATCAGCCTGCATTGTCATGAGCTCTAAATTTCTCATACATAACACCTGCATATTTTTGATTAGGTTGCTGTAAAATAAGTCGTCATTAAAAAAATAATTGACTGGTACTTTCTCAACTTAGGACCCTTGTATATCACGCTTTGGACGACGCGTGTAAGCTAATAACATTCTAGAGGATGAAAGCTTTTATACTCTGCGCCAGACGCGCGCCTGCCTAAAACACGTCGTTGCTGTTGGCGGTGGCAAATGAACAGTTTGGAGTATAGTTATTATCAGGCATCTATACTTTGTGACATATTGGTCAAACACTATAAAATAGGTGATTGTCTCTGGTGACTTAACTTGACAGCTAGTACGAAAAAAGTATGATAACACATCTAAGCCTTCTTAGACGTTCTTTGATGCCAATTGCCCCGAGCTATTCAAAATAATGCCCCGAGCCACTTCAAATAAATAAATAATGCTGTATCATGCTGTTACATTAAACATGAAATACAATATACCTGACCTGCTTCTCTGACCTACACAATAGTTCCAAATTTTTTCTTGGAGTACTGTTTCTAAGACTAGTCTATTAGAAACACCACTTTGTTGCCTTCAAATGTGACCAACATTTTCAGGGGGGCCAAAAAATGGGATCTCTATTGTTCAAATCTTCTGAGGCACTTGACTTGTGAACTCTGTCCTATACCAGTAATCTATCACAGTTAATTATTGTGTTTGAGGGTTGAATTTACTTTCTCTATTGTTTGGTGTGGCCATTTTTTGACATTGCTGCATTAAGAAATACCTCCACCGATTCGGTCTGATAATAATAAATTAGTTTTGGACAGTGTTGTAATATCCCATTAGGTCTTAATTTTAAGCCTTTATTTTCTATTATTTTAATAAGATTGTTGCACCGCTTCCACTGTAAAGTGCAACTGTTGGACGTCGACCTGGAGCAGCCGGACCCAAGACTTGCTATTCAGGTAAAATTTGGTTGAGAGCAAGGTCTTGAAGGGAGCTAATTATTTTCAATCTCTCCCAGGCATTCAATATAACAACACATTACCCTACCTCACACATTGCCAATCTACATAAAACACGTGCCCCCTAAAATATTTCAGCTACTAGAGCTAAATAAATGGCGAAAAAAACAATTTTATTGTTTTACAATATTAAATTATAAATTACAAACAATATAATTATAACATAAATTTATTACATCACTAAAGTAAACTGTTTTGCATATAAAAAGAAAAGATAAATATCTTTTACTTGACTCCTGGAATAGGCCTACTTGAATTCTTTGAGGCCGATGGGCCAAATCTTTCACAGCTCTCTAATATGGCATCTATGTTAGCAGGTTGGGAAGAAACTAAAATTCTCAAAATGCTGTCAACGTTCTCACTTGTCAACCTAGTCAACCTGTACTTGTTTTTTACAAACTTCAGTTTCCTGAATGTAGATTCAGACATATGTAGATGCAAAAACACACAAAATCTTCTGAGCACAGTCAAATAATTTAGAGAATTGGTCCTATTCAACTGCTTTCCAAAACTCAGTGAGCTTTATTTCTTTTTTTTCTTCAAAAATACTTTGAAGCTCTGTACCATGCTAAAGATCAATTAACTCGTTTTTCAAATCCCTAGCTTCATTTCCAAAAACAGAAAGATGAGCTACATTTGCTGTTGTTATTGTCCATGGATTTTCCACCAAGCGAAATGGCTCTTGATACTTCCTGAAGTCACTAAACCTCACAGTTATTTCATCCTTTAGGTTTGCCAACAGCTTTAGTAAATCAGAAACATCTCAACTTTATCCGGATTTTCATCAAACAGCGTTTCAACAGAAGGAAAGCTGGAATACTCGCTGTTTGACAATTCTTCAATATACTTATAGATTTTGTTCCTGGGAAAACACAATACTCATTATTTTCATTGCAATTTTATTGTGGTCTTGTAATTGGGTCAGAGTTTCATTCATAATGTCCATTGCATCAGTGAGAAACACTACTTTAAGCCGCAAACTAAAAAAAACATCAGGATAATCTTTTTTCTTTGTAGCCAAAAACAGGGTAATCTCATTGACAAATGCTGAAGAAACGGGGTGTAGGCCACTAGACCGAAAATCCAAAAGACCGAAAATGATATTGTGATGTCATATGATGTAGGTAGATTTTGAAGTGTCATCGGCTGCTACCACTAGTAGGCCTTGTTTGCAAGTAAATTGTTTAACCTTATATTGTCTACATTGGGTTTGTTCGAATAAGTGATCTGTATTACTCTATTTTCTGTTAATTGTATGTGATTAATAAGAATATATTCTAAATCAGTGCTTTATGAAACGTTTTATTGAGTTTTAATGGCGATATAAGCGCATTTCAACTTTATCAGTATTATCTTACCCAACTACAATTAATAAATGATTTCTGTGGTTAATAGTAGCCTATTATTATTGTTGATTATTATTTTAGAAATCTCTGATGTCTACTATGTTCGCAGCCTGCTTGTGTCGGACGAATGTTGATGCTTGGATGGAGTCATCTCGAAGGTTCTTGCTTTTAAGTCAGTGTCAGTCTGTGATGTATTCAATAAATGCATGCTATATTAAGTCATTTCATTCAACAACCTTAACCATAGTATCTGGCGATGTGGATTATGAAAATACTGAAAATTATTCATGGTTGGGAGCTGTGGTGATGTGAACTTGTCGCTTGGAGGAGGCTACAGCGTTGCCTTTGAGGAATATTCCTTGAAGGCAATGGCTACAGTGGCTTTCAATTTTTGTGTACTGTCATGTCCAGTAACATATACTTACTCACTTGTTACTTACTTAGTATGAAGTTTTTTTCTTATTACTTTTAATACTGTCAGTATTTCGTTGTCATGTCTAAACCGCCCGTGTTCGACCCTGATGTAGAGAATTTTGATTTGAATTAGGTTTGGCAATAATGACTCTTTTCAATGAGTCGTTCAATCGCCCTCACTCTTATAAGTGAGTCGTTCATTTCAACTAGTTCAAAAATGAGTCATCAGCAATACTCATGCTCATTTAATACCATTACACCATAGCTTTATTTTTTAAACTGCAGCAATCAGGTATTGCTGCGGAAATGTCCTTGACAATTTTTTCGCTAACGAAATTTATTCCATTTTCTTGAATATGGAACCTGTACTTGTTGTACAGAATCTCACAATTTACTATTAATTTAAAAAGCTCAAAATTTGGTGTTTCAAGTTTCCTAAACTTAAATATTCAATTAGTGTTCCACACTCATTTTCTGTAGCCCCGAAATTCAGGAATCCCTTACATTTTTCACATATATTTCTTTTCAACAATGAATTTGTTGTGCTCCCTCCAATATTAAATAAAATGTTCAAATTATGAGCATCCAAATTCGAGTCTTCTGGGGACACACTCTGGAATTCAATATTTGAAAATGTTTGTAGATGTGCAGGGACCACAACTGCTTGACTAGATTGTATTGCATCTAATAAAAATGTATCACTGTCACTGGAATATGATGATCGGCGCACATCTGAAACGAAGTGGGATACCATTATTAGCTTGAGAGCCGCCAAACATTGAAGCGCTGAAGGACAAGCTCCTGCTTTCCTTTGTACTTGGGAAAATATGTTTTCCAGCGCATCTTGCGTGAATCTGTGGAGAAGAATAAATTTGTATCCCTTGGCGAATAACTTTTCAGAGATTTTTATTAATGATGTAGTGGCCATTATAATGCCTGTGTTTAATGGTTTCCATCCATTACTGATTGTGATTTCTTGGAATATTTCAATCACATTTTGAAGAATCTGTATTTTAAATTTTTTATTTCTTGAAGTTATACTTGCCTTTGAAATTTTCGAGCTTACAATTCCAAACCATTGACTTATCAGTATACAAAAAAAGGCTGTTGTCAGTGCTTGCGCAAGAAGAATGTTTAATTTGACTGCCATCTCCAATGCAGCAGCTGTTTTAACAGAAAAATACCTCATGGCAGAACCAACATTCATTTTCGAGAAATGGGTTGGCTCTACATCAGTTCGCTGCAAATGATGTAACAGACGAATTTCTCTGGTGTCACTGATCTCTTTCCTCCACAGATTGGCAATGTATTCACCTGTAACATAATTGTCAGGAAGATTCTCTTTCTTCACTAATGCCTGAGGAAGAAACAGGCCACTATTAATTTCTGTGCTTTTCAAATTTTTTAGAAGATGGCACACATCTGGAATGAATGATACATCACTAGTTCCTAACTTGGATGACGTATTCCTGCCTTCTCTATGCACATAAACTCCCAAATCACACCACATGGATCTATTATTCAATCCCATGTCAGACGTCACTGCCACAACATCAAGCCCACAAGACAGCAAGATTAACACATTTTTCAATCAATTGAACTTGTAGATGGCCCTTTGTTGATGGGCCTGTTACTTCACAAGCAATCACTTGCTTCCAAGGCATCTTCACTCCTCTGGCAAGAACAACTGTGAAGTGGTTGCCTATGATATTTGAGTCACCCAGAGTTGTTTTTCCAAAAAACTGGCCCTTTTTTTTATCAAAATCTATTTTGCCACTTATCTCCATCTCATCGATGCTTAAAGTACAAACTCTGTCCAACATATCCATTATGTCTACCTTGCACTTTAAAGGTTCCAGAAGCTCTGTGAAAACATCAAAATTCGGTTTTAAATGCTGAATCCTTCTATTAAGGGTGCTGATGGAAGGTACCGGGTAGTTGGTACTTCTTACATAATTATATCCATGGATGCCGAAGCTGAACCGGAGCTTTAAGCCAAGCAAAGTTGACTTTGTACTCCACTTTTTGGGCTTGTCTCCCAAAGCAGTGATCTGTTCATCACTCAACATGATCTGCATCATCCTTTCTTTCTTATTAAGCTCCTGTCTTAGTGATGCCACTTCATTTTCGAGCTGTAGAATTTTCCTCTGCTCTTCTGTAGCCACAGGCTGAAACAAATTAAACCCTTTAGAAAATGTACATATAAAAAATTTATAAAAAAATAATACTGTATTTGCTCGCGTACGATGCGCCCCCACATACAAAGCACACCCCAAAAACGAGAGTAAGTTTTTATGAAAAAAACAATATAGGTAATATTAGAGCTTTTATTAAAAACACCGTTTAATGATTATTCATCTACAAAATATTTAATTAAAGAGTGATAAAACGTGAATTACCGTATTTAGAAGTTAGCATACATTTAACAAACATATTAGAAAAGGCTAACTTAATGATAAACCTCTACCTAATTTTCGTCGCTGCTTGAATCTCCTTCTTCAGATGGAACATCGTCTTCTTCTTCATCATCTTCATCATCCCAAATGGCACAATCTTCGTCTCCATCTAGGCTATTGGAGATGCAGCATTTCTTGAAGCTCTTCACTACCAGATCGGGTGAAATAAAGTCCCATGCAGCTATGACTCACTCACACATTAATGTGAGAGTTGGTTTTTTTAGCCTTCCTGTAGGAGTTGTTTCATGCACCATATTTGCCATCCATTCCAAATAAAAATGTTTTAAATGAGCTTTGAAGGGCCGATTAATGCAAATGTCAAGTGGCTGGAGTACAGATGTCATTCCACCAGGAATACAAACTTGTTCAGTTTTACCTTCGTGAAGCCTTTTCGTCACACTATCTGTTACATGTCCGCAGAAACTGTCCATCACTAATATGTTTTTTGGCTTTAAAAGAGCACTGGGATGATGCTCCCACACACATCTTATCCAGTCTAATACTAGAGCATTGTCCATCCATCCTTTGTCTTGACATCTAACAATTATCCCAGCTGGGAATTTCTCACCTTTTGGAAGTGTTTTCCTCTTAAATATAACGTATGGTGGAAGTTTTTTACCATCTGCCAGTACAGTCAGCATGACAGTACATCACTGTTTTTTGTAACCACAACTACGAACGCGAATAGTTTTATCTCCCACTGCATTAATCGTGGAATCTGCTGGCATGTTGAAGTAAACTCGAGTTTGATCAGCATTGCCAATTTGCCCCAACAAAAAATTGTGTTCCCGTCGTATCTGAATCACATGTCTCTGAAAGGCCACTAATTTTTCTTCATAGGCGTCCGGCAAACGTTGGCAAATAGAGGTTCGTTTTCTGATAGATAACCCATGCCTTTTCAAGAAACGACATAACCAGCCTCTGCTTACTTTGAAATCTTCATCCGAGATTTGAAGGTCTTCTGCTATTTGTTTGGCCTTTAAAGTTGCCATCTCTGTTGATATGGCCTACCCTTCTTGTCGTCTGTCTTGAATATAGGACTGGAGCTGTTCTTCTACTTGTGGAAATTTACGTTTTCCTCCGCGAAATGCTCTTCGGTTTTTAATGGAATCCTTAAGCTTCTCTTTTTTCTTCCTCCAGTCTCGTATACAGGATTCAGGAATGCCATACTTACACGATTGCTGCACGATTACCAATATCTTCTGCTTCAAGTATAACTTTTAATTTTTCACCAACAGTAAATGAACGCAAACGCTTCATAGAACTCATTTTCACTCACTATTTGAAAGCCCAGCACCGGATGTGACTCACCACTAAAATAAACAACATCGATGGTATGCGCAGAAAACAGACGCACGGTAGATAGTAAACAAACTGTACATACCGGCCTAGTGTATCGATCCAAAATGATTCAATATTTTTTTCGTTGTATCGATACTCAATACGATACGTATCGATACGCACATCACTAGTATTGAGTCTCCATTTGGAAAACCCCACGTATGACGCGCACCTACGAATTTCGCGTTGGATTTTCAGAAAAAAGGTGCATGTCATACGCAAGCAAATACGGTAAATATGTAAGACTAAACAAATAGAAGACTAGATGTCACTAGCACATTTATTGTAATCAACAAGATACTATTTTCGGCAGGCATGCCATTATCAATCTCAATCAAACTCAAGAGTGCAGGTAGGCTTGTTTCCAGGTCCCTTTACAAGGATAGTAGAAGAATAAATTTAATATTATATTGTGTAAAAAACAACATTGTTGCAACATTTTGCATCTAGATCTAAAATCATATTAGAACTGAAAAAATACACTAGGGCTGAGCTCGCTCCCTTGGCTTGATTGCTTGATAATAAACTTTAGTCTGATCATTTCACTAGGTAGCTATAGGCAGCCCGGGTTTCCCGGCTGGAAAGTACGGAATTCCTGGCAGTTTATGATACTTAAAGGTAAGGCCGTTTTTTTCTAGTTTTGAACTAAAATTTATCTACACAACACAGTTTTTGGTTACGCTTCCTAATACATTTGTTAAAACTAGTAGACAAAAAACATAAACAGAAAATCAGCTATTTGAAAACAAATTAAAAGTCACAGATATTGGTAATAGCCCAGTCTAATAATAATATAAAAGAACCTCACATTCAATTAATTCGCAGAAAGCTGGAACTAATTTTATTTCACTTAGATAGTCCTAAATAAGACTGAACTGAGTTTGCGGCGGATTCTGAGGAGTTAAGTGGAGCATAACTTTTTAGATCTTAATTCCGGTTTGAGATTCAGTTTAATCAAAATTGTGATCATTCATTCATTTATGATCTGTCATTCAAAAGATACGGAAAATCTCCGAATTCCCGGTCGCTGACAACCCTGTAGAACAGTAACCTTTATCTTCACAATGTAATGAGAAATTTTACGCCAATGTTCTATCACTCACCTCACCAAACTGTGCAATGCCATCCCCTACAGCAAATTCGGCCGTTTCACTACCAGTGATTTTAGAAGTTTCATTAACTGTTTCTAATTTCACAATTTCACTAGTTTTTCTGACCTGAAAAATATAATTTCATTTCAAGTTAATTTTATTGTTGAACAGTTCATTGTGTAACTTTCTGATAAATAAGAAAACAAGATGAAGAATCGATCTATCACTTTAATTATACTCAATGAGATACTAGTCTCGCCATTATCAATCTCAAATTAAACTGTTTAACTGCTCCCAAAGGTTATGGGTTGGATTCACGTTCTATGCTTGGAATTTTTTATTATAAAATTATTTTACCTCATCACCCACGCACAAGCTTCAGACTCGTATAGAAATCATCAATACAAATCATAATGACATCTATTACCTGATATCTTCTTAAATAGTTTTACTGCAACATAATTGTTTTCATTCATGGTGTGCATCAGAATTTTTATTTAATTAGATAAGTAATGGTACCTTCATTAAAAAACCCCACACAATACTCTGCTTTTATACTGCCAAAGTCATCACTAATGGGTTTCAAGTTGGATTGAAACAATGATAGACTGGCTTATTGCATATTAAATACACAACACTTTAATAACACTGTGTAACTCAGTAAATTGATTTGTGAATTCAATGCAATAATCATGCAGTATAAATTTACCAGTATTTACCTTGCAGAACTAACTACAGTAGTTGGTAATAGTATAGTAAAGAATAAATCTAATAAATTAGAGGTGCAAGCTGGAGTGCCTCAGGGGTCAATACTAGGTCCATTGCTTTTTTTGTTATATGTCAACCGTTTACCTAAAGAATTAATTAGTGGTAGAGCCCTCTTATTTGCTGATGATACATCACTCATTTTCAGCAATTCCATTCTAGATAATTTAGAAATAAGTGCCCATATAGGTGTGCAGTCCATTGTCCAATTTTTAAACCAGTTGAAATTAACTATAAATAGTAAAAAATGCCAATACCTTCAATTCAAAAACAAACATAATTTAAATGAAGATAGGGCTATAAACGTGTTTGTAAACGATAATCAATTAGACCAGGAAGAAAAAATTGCATTTCTAGGAGTTATGTTGGATAGACGATTGACCTGGACTCCATACATTGAGAAAATATGTAGTAAAATTTCATCTGGGGTATTTGTCCTGCGACAGCTCGCTAGATTGAATGACAAAAAGTTACTTTTTACAGCTTACCATGGGCTCTTACTGTCACATATTAGGTATGCTATCTTAGTATGGGGTAATTCATCAAAACAAAATCTTGATAGGGTGTTTAAGATCCAAAAGAAAGCGGTTAGGTGTATAGAAAGAGTAAATAGATTAGATTCATGTAGGCCGTTGTTCAAGAGACTTGGTCTCCTAACTGTACCCTGCTTATATGTGTATGAAGCTACTTTATATGTAAAAACGAATGATATTAACCAAAATCTTGATGTACATGATTATAATACAAGAAGCCGAGAAGATTATCACTTGGTGAGTCACAATAGTAGCCTATTCAAACAAAAACCTAGTTATATTGGTAGGAAATTCTACAACAAGCTACCGCAGTTTTTGAAGAGTCTTGAAAATATAGAAATATTTAAAAATCAATTGAAGAAATATTTAGTTGATAAAGCTTTTTATAGTGTACAAGAGTTCCTTTCACATCAAAATTAAGCCTCACCTCAACTAATTGAAGTAATTATGGTATCTAGTGTATAATATTGTTGATCTGACTTGTCTTATACTCCTTAACTGGAGTCTCCAAGACGTAATCTACAAAAAAAAAAACAAAAAAAAAAAAAAAAGTAAGATTGTCTTGTTGACATCAGTTTTTTTGGTGGATTTGGCTCATTAAATATTGTAGGGACAGCAGTTAGTTTCAACTTTTTCCAGCCATCTCTTCGATTTGATTCCCATTCACTTTCTTCAAAATGTACCTAGATAAATGAAATTTCATCTGGTTAGTAAAAAATAATTTGAACAAACTGTTTCAATCACATAGGAAGGCTACTTTATTAGAAAACTAGGTAACTTAATACTTCTAAGTAAACAAGATTTCTCATTCACTAAGGTAAACACAAGTCTCTGAGACTAGTACCTTTTATTTTGATTAATTCAAGGGTTTGAATGCATAATTTTACAACAATCTATTCTAAGTAGAAATGTACATAATTGTGATTACTAGATATGAAACGTATTTGTTTGGCCACTGTTTTATCATCAGAATAACATAAAAAATCAAAATCAGAAACTTGAAAAAAAAACAGAGGGGGCTGGTGCTCTTTACTCAAGCCATCAAATATTTTATAATAGATAATACAGCCACAAAATAAACACTGAAACTCCTTAATTTGTAATATGATAACTAATCTTACATAGAAATGAAAAGAATCTTACATAAAAATGAACAATCTCTGTAAATACTTTGCTAATAATAAATTGATGCTGAATCCACAAAAAACAAACTAGCCTATATGTGTTTACAAGCTCGCCAGAATAGGATTAAAAGACTAGCAGAAACCCCTAAATTATTCATTGGAGAAACGGAATTGGTAGGTAAAAACTCGACAGACTTCTTGGGGGTAAGACTGGAGGGTAAGATTTCGAATCCAGAACATAAATTTTATAGTTTCTACAGATCAGTATTGGATAAGGGGAGGAAGCACATAATGCTTGTTGCAAGTAAAGCCAATTTGCATACATTTTTTCGGGATTTCCGCACAAAATACTGTTTAATTTCCGTGATCAGTGCTAAATATACCATAGATCAAGAATAATGGAAAAGTGTTAAAAATAGGCAAATTCTTGTAGAGCTGTATTATGCATAATATTAGGTACCAAGTTAAATATTATGTCATTTTAATGATATATTATGTATTAAATTATATAAATAACAATAATAAGCTTAATCTAAGCCAATGTAATTATATATAACATATTTGTACAGTAGGCATAAGCTTGACCAATTTATAGCCTAACCTACAAAATAAGTTGCAACATAGCCTTGCCAGTTGTAAAGTTTGGTTATTATATGGAATAAGAAAATTAATTCAGACCAATGTTCCATAAGAATTTATAATCATAGACTATTACAAATTGAAACAATTAAATTTGAAGAACTCACCTCACAAAGTTTGGAAGATGATGTTGGTTCCCATCTATCACGCCTACAATTTTGAAGCCAAATTGCTTTTCTGCATTTATCTGAGGGAAACCTAAACATGCGAAACTTCTCATGTCTATTTGAACAATTTGGTGCACAGCATCCAACCATAATTGTATTATAATTATTAAAATTCAATACAAGTATGGGAAAACGTCAATACATCGCATGGGTAAACATCTAGCATTTGGCCCAAGATGGCGTCTGCGTTTACCCAGTCTTTATAGAGCCTTAGTCTTTTCGTTTTTCAGTCAAGTGGCTACCCCCCCAAAGAAATGTACCAAAACTTTTCCCTTAAGGTAGGTGCACACATATTGTCATCGGATGGACGGCACGCATTGGACGGATCAGACGATTAGATTTGATGCATTGTTTTCAATTGGAGTGCGCATACCTATCCGCATCGTATGCATCGTAGATCGGAAATGCCGTCTGGAATTCCGAGAGGGGCATTGAATCTGATGGCTCTGTTCGGATTGAATGACTCACCGGCATTTCCATTCTGGTGTGCACAGTAGGACCGTCACGCATTATCCATTTCTACAGGCGATTTGACTAGTACACTAGTGACTGAACACGTGGTATTCTTATTTTCTACACACAATGGTATTATTATGGATTATGCGAAATTGATTATTATTGTTCAAGAATATGAAGAATTGTACAACTTAAAGCATCCTGATTATTCGAACCAGCAACAAAGGGACACCATTTGGCAAATTGGCACAAGAATGAATCAACCAAGTAAGTACAATAAAAACTAGTATTTAGTACACAAAATTCATCTTCAATTGGTAGCTGTAATGGAAAGAATAATTGTTACCTGCACCAAAACAAGCTGTGCTAGCTCTAATGAAACTGTGTTTATTTTTGGTTAAAAAATTTAAAATGAAATTTGATATTATTTTCAAATATTTTTATTATTTGTTAACTGTTTTCTTGAACTTCGATATTAATCTTCGAAATTTAAAATTGAAAATGTATTTAGTGTAAATGTTTTATATTTATAGTGAAATTATTAAAGAAGTGAAAAGTGAGACATAACCTTAATTTGGACAGTTTTATTCAAATTGGGATGAAAAGAAGTTTTGGACTTTATGTCTGTTTCTTTAACCTAATAAGTTGATTGTGATTGATGTAATGAATAAATATTGAATGAATAATAAAATTAAGTTCATTAAGTTTGTAATAAGCATTTAAGAAAACATTATAAATTACATAGTATGTAAATTACAATGACATATATGCATGTAATCAATAGTAAATGCTTCATTAGGTGGTTCATTTGGTAACTGCTTCAATGAAGTAGGTGTCTACCACTTCCAACTCTTCTTTCTTGCCATTCAACTTTGCCTTCAGCTGAGTTGAAGTAATGTTTAAAACCATCCCTTACTTCCAAAGCATCTCCTCTCAATTGTCCGCCAATTCTTGTCATATTCCTTAAACCTAGTACATTTGCAAGAGAAACTTGTATATCCTCATCAGTCCAGTGTTGTACATCGTTTCTTAAAAAGTTATGTAGGCAACATGTAGCCGATACAACAGTAATGCAGTGCTCATGGCTAATATCCAATCTGCGTTCAAATATTCTAAATTTTCTAACTAATAATCCAAACGCATTTTCAACAGTGTGTCTGGCTCGGCTCAATCGATAGTTGAAGATTCGTTTTTCTTCATTTTGGTGCAAGTCATCCCATGAGTACGGTCTCATTAAGTAAGTGCACAGAGGGAAAGCTTCGTCTCCTATTATTACATGTGGCAAGCTTGTGTTTCCCCCAGGTGGAACCTTTGGCAGAGGAAAATGTAAAATTCCTTGTGCTAAAGCTGTTCCCACAGAAGAGCTACGGAAAATGCTGGCGTCTGAATTTTTACCGAATGCACCCATGTCAATAACCAAAAACTTATAATTCGCATCGACTAGTGCTAGAAGAACAGTGCTGAACTGTTTTTTGTAGCAAAAGTATAGAGATCCACTGTGTGGGGGAGCTTGAATGATTACATGTTTGCCATCAATAGCAGCAACAGCATTAGGGAAATTCCATTTTTCACTAAAGTCTTTTTCTGACAACATCCACAAATGCTTGTCTGGCATTGGCATCACAATAGGCTTAAGAGCGGTCCATATAGCTTCACACATTGAGTACACAATACTGCGGACTGTACTTTCACCCATTCGATAAGAAAAAGCCAGTGATGCTATTAAGACATGATAATAGAATTGATGATGATAGATACGATAGTGATGATGATAAAAGAATTCCCAGTAGCCAGAAATCTGAAAAAAAGAAATTGAAAAATAGTTTCAGGTAAAGCCTGTAGTGTCAGCCATATGAATATGGCTCCAATGGACAAGGATTAGAGACAACCATCGGAAAGCAATGAATCTCCGAAAAACTAAAAGTGGACAGTCAGCATCAAAAATGAAGCCCCCGAAATTCTATCAAGAACTTCAGTTTCTTCTCCCAACTTTCAATGAGGAAGAAAAACGAATGAGCAACGTCTTGCTTCCACCTTTGGATCAGATAGCAGAAGACGATTCTGAAAATGAGAATGTCAATGATATTGAAGAACCAGGAAATACTGAAATCAATTCTTCCGTTTCACCAACCACTGCCTCACTGCATCCATCATCACTCAGTTCATTTTCACATCATCCTCGTAACAAACCAAAGAAAAGCTCTTCTATGCCACAAATGACCACTGCATCAGTGCTAGACAAATACCTTAAAAATAAGGAAATCAGAAGGGAAAACCCATCTCAAGATTCGTTAACAGCATTTTTCATGAATATGGCTGACACTGTTAAATCTTTCCCGATTCTTGACCAAATTAAAATAAAAGGAGAGTTATTCCAATTAGTCCATTCAGTTGAAGCGCGCCTGGCACAAGAAATACAAACCCCAACATCATCAATCAACTATGAGGCACATGGATCACAATCGTCAAGCTCACATTACCCTGCATCCCCCAGTCCTAATCCTAATTATCACCAAGTGTCAAAGTTTCCTCAACAAGAATCTGAAGAGAATGAAGAGACCTTCATTAATTCTTTAATAAAATTTCATTAATGACCTTTTCTGAAATGTGTTCTTTATATATAACTTAGAAAATTAAAGGTTTTCTTATTTCCAAACATATTTAGACTCTTATTATTTATTTCCTTGTATATTCTGTTAGAGTGTAGAAAAAAATATTTGTTAGGGTTTTTACTTTTTTTTTAATATATTATAAATTCTCAATTGTTATTAAACAAGTCCTAAATCAGTATCAAAACTAAGGGACTATTTAGAAATTTTGCCTTATTTCAATGCAAATTTATACAGAAGTTTTTAATAAAAATATAGAAAATCAGGCATGAAATGGTTAATTGAAAAAATTTTAAAATACATACCTTAAGCAGATTGCTAATCTCTGTTCAGGCTCAATCGCACGGCGATAAGTGGTGTTCTGTTTAACTATATGTTGTCTGAGGATATTCAAAAGCTCAAAAAACATTACTTGCGACATGCGGAAGTAGCTAAAAAATTTAATGTTGTCTTCAATTAAATCAGGAAATATATGATTAAATTCTCCGTATTCTATCCTTTTCTGATTAATTCTATGGATCCACATTTTTCGTTTTCTCTTCGTACATCACTGTTCCTCTTCTTCATCTTCAGCTAACAAACAAGTAACAATTATAACTTCTTCTTCACTACTGCTATCCATAACTTATATACTGTAATATTTGTTTATTAAATTCCTACATAACACCATTCGCACATGACTCGACATATGTCGCAATGAACTGAAAATGCTGATGCTCCGATGACAACAAGTTTGTGCAGCACCTGAAAAAAGTACGATCCGTCTGATGCATGCCATCCATCCGATGACGATCTGTGTGCGCCTACCTTTACTCAGCCATCTTACTTCTGTGTGGTAAAGCAGATCCCTGAATTGCAATATAGGTTCTTTCAAAAACTCTTTAAACTTTCTGTGGTTCAGTTCATTTTACCTTTTTAAATTCACGATTTTTTAACTTTTTCATAACACAGCTGAAATGTTTACCAAATTTAACAGCTAAGCTTTCTTGATGAACGATTCAATGAAAGCTTAACAAATTATCATTTCCCAAATGTTTTTCAAAAACTCAATGAACCCTCTATTTCAACTTGATGGGCAACCATGATTTTTCCCTGCTTCACTGGAACAGCTGTTCCAAAGGGACACTCTGGGCTTTTGCAACAGGAGTACTGACACCGACAAGAGAGCTCCTGATGGAACATGCTTGTTAACTGTACGCATCTGTACAGATCGTGCAAACTATCTGTGCGCATGGACAGAACCAGCTGAGCTTTGGCGAGGGGGGTGGTGCGGGTACTTTTCTGAAAATATCACGCTTCTGGTAAACAGAATTACTTCTTCTTAACTCTATTACGAGTAATAAATTATGAAATGATTTTAATTTCAGTTGAACTATCCGATCAGCTGCAACAGGCAATGTGCCTTCTGCACGCACAGATAAATAATTGCGTGATCTGTACTAGCTTTCTCTTGTTCTCCTCTCTCTCTCTCTCTCTCTCTCTCTCTCTCTCTTACTACTCGCTTTTCAACAGAAATGTAATGTGTTTTCTTTAGTTCGACAAGTTAATGCTTATTTTTTGAATTATAGGAGGTACATATGAAAGAATATTCTGCTATAAAAAACATACATTATTACTCACTTTTGTCATCAGTTGAAAATCAAAATATTACGCTTACCCATCACTCAATGCCCTTCACTGATAGTACACACTTTACTTATAAGTTCATGTCAGTTCATAATACTGTACACTATTTTTATAATCTGATAGAATATAATTGCAAAGTCCCAAACTTCATATGCTATGGATGGGTAGTTTTCAATTGAAAGCAGTGTTATTCGAAACATAATATAATGCAAAACATTTTGAAGAAAAATTTAATGAATTTTAATTGAAATGAAACTAAATTAATTTTGGATTGACTTTCAAAAAAATTAATTTTTGCACTTTGTTGGCAGAAAGTTGGGAATGTCAATCATCTAAAAGGTATCTCTAGGTGGCACACGTCAAGATGATTCGGTGAACAGGAATCAGCTGTTTATTGTAGGGCTGTGTAGAAATCTTTGGAGCAACGTAGTTTTTTGTGACGTCACGACTAAGCATTCGGTCTTTTCGTTTTTCAGTCAAGTGGCTGCCCCCCAAAGAAACGTACCAAAACATGATCTTTCCCCTGTTTTGGAGAATATTCTCTCACTGGACACTGATGTAGCAACAATATTAAATTTACTTCTGACTAATTTTGCCAAATTTGGGTAGACTGACTTGTGGTTCTTCCACCATTCCAATTCATTATTACTCCTAGGTATAACACCATCTTCCAAATAGTGCTGTATTTCAACTATAGCTGTGGAATTTGCTGTTCCAGCAGGCTGCACATTTGCCACTACATCATCGAACTCTGACCAAACAGCAAACTCTTCACCTGTATTATGCACTGTTGCTGCCGATTCGTCTGGTTTCAAACATTGCCTCTCTTCACCAATTTCTTTTGTTAATAGTTATGTAGCATGTTTCTTAATTTGTTCAGCTGCATTCTTGTTTGAAAAACCAAGCATTTTAAACCTGGGGTCTAAGAAAGTGCTCAATGCTATGGTCTTACTGAACTCAATATTCTTGAATCATGTTTCTAAACTTCTCAAGAGTTCAATCACTACAATTTTTATAGTTTCCTGATAGGGTTGCTTAGCAAACACTTTGCACACTGACACAAGTCCCCATGTGAATATTACTGCATGGCTACCTGTGACAAAATTTTCAGAGCTCATTTTCTCTGTAATTTCTTCAAAGGTTTCAGAACGTTGCACAATTCACTAGCCACTTGCCACTCATCAGAGGAGAGCCGAGGTAAATCTTTGTCAATTAATCCTAGAGTACTCCAAATAGCGTCTTCCAATTCAATAAATCTTTTGATCATATAATAAGTTGAATTCCACCTAGTCACTACATCTTGAATGTTTTTTTTTGGATTGTTATTGCCAGAATTCTTTTGAAATGAAAGTAATTTCTGATTTGCCACTGTACTGCATTTGAAGAAGGCAACTATAATCTTTATCTTATCCAGAATATCCGAAACAATTTGAAGACTATCATTCAGAACAAGGTTCAAAGTGTGGGCATAGCAACCAAAATTTTTCCATCCTAGATCAGTAGAAATAGCTTTCTTTATATTTGCTGCATTGTCAGAAACAGCTAGCAAAATTTTATCTTCCAAATTAAAATCACTCACAATTCTTCTCAACTCATTGGCCAAGTTACAGCTGATATGGGAAGACTCAAAACATGAACACTCTAATAAAGCAGTAACAAGGTTGAATTCATCATCTATGAAGTGTGCAGTCACTGCTATAAAGCTCTCACTGTTTGAAGAGGTCCAACAATCTGTAGTCAAACACACACTAGTTACATTTAATAGTTTATCTTTCACTAAATTTAAGCACTGCTCATATGCAGCTGGAATAAGAGTGATTGATATCATCTTTCTACTGGGAAGCTCATAAGATGGATTCAATGCAGTACCAAATTCTTTGAACCCTTCATCTTCATCAATTGAAAAAGATTGGTAATTTTTTGTAAATAAATTTAATACTGTAATAATTTGTCCAGTTTCTTTTTTAAAGGTACACTGATTTTTTGGGTAACAAAACTGGTAATAGAACTTTGTGGTTTCACAATAGAAATAATACTTTTAGAAGTAGAAGGGATTGAAGCATTATCATCAAATTCTGCAGCCTTTGCTCCTTCTTCTGAAATGAATAAAACTGGAGGGTATCTAGAGTTTGAATGTCCACTATCAGTAGCACTTGTATCAGTTTCTGATTTCTTACTAGGCCTATAATCATTGTCCATAATGTTCAATTGGATGGTTGGATGTTTTTGTTCCATGTGCTTTTTTAAATGCGTAATGAAAACTTGTAAGACATCACAAATTTGCAAATATCACATTCTACTGTCTTACTTATATTACTGACCAAATGGAGCTCTTTAAACATTTACTCATACTGGAAAAGTCCTGCAAATCTAAAAAATGTTGAATAGCCTACTCACTACAAGTCAAACAGAAATTATGTGGTTTAATCTCAGTTTTAATGTTTCACAGCTCAAAAAATATATCTTCAACAATCCTCAAAAAATCTCACAATGGAATTGCTATAAAAACTATGATGATGCACAATACATGGATTCTAGATGGATACAGGGTACAAGTACACTGCTATAGATTAGCTCTGCACATGCTTCACTGACACTGTTGCACTGTTTGAAACATGAAGAAACAGTTTGAAGAACTACAGTTCCAATCGTTCCAATGTAGGCTTTGTTTTTCAATGGCAATGGAACAGTGAAACAGCATTTTCATTGTAAGTTACATGGAGCAACTGTGCCAGAGCCAAAGCAGTGACAGAAAAGCAGTTCTTTTATTTCTAGCCCATCTAAATAATAAAATAAAAATAATAATGTACATTACATTCAAAGACTGCTGCTGGCAAGTTAGAGACTTGAGAGCCAGCAGTGAGTTCTTGAAGACAAGCAATAATATTTTTGAGCTATTACAATATGAACTAAATAATTAAGTTTCAACTGTAATTCCACAACAAACAGACAAATCGAGCATGAGTAGATCATGAAAGACAACAGCAAAACAAAAACAAAAAAGAAGGTAATAATCGTAATATAATCATTCTTTATAGAACTATATTCATAATCATTTCAGTTATAGAGATAAATTAACCATTATATACAGTATATACTGAACTTGTGTATATGTATGCACTGAAATTCAATAAGTTCCTTTTGTATATTTCTGGGTTGAAGACCACTGCCTTAGAGAATCCATCTACAACAGGAAGAAGACCTAGGAATTCATATTGTGCATCATGGTTATTAAGGCAGGTTCTGACTACTACAGCTAGATGCTTCTTTGCTGCTCTATTTAGCCTCCTGAGACCCAAGAGCCTAATACTAGCCACTATGGCTTATACTACTTGAGACCTGGATTTTTTTCGGATATTTAGGGATTAAGACCAAAGTGCCTAATACTAGTCACTTGCAAAAATTACCCGAACATTTTTTTTGCGTGTTTTTAGAATAGCGACCTAGCGCTCACTCCTCCAGACATTGCATGTGTCAATGAATCTTGAAGTTGAGTGACTAATACTAGGCACTTCGGTCTTACTTCTAGTCTGGTGACAAAGAATGTTGGGTCTCAAGGAGTCTACTCCCACTTTTGTTATGTTGTAAAAGTCAATAATTTCTGGAACTTTGTCTCCATGGTCGTTTAGAATTACTCCATCATGATGCATCGAAGAGATAAGTACTACTGCCCTGTTATATTTTGGCACATGAGAAATCAAATTTTTATCATTGGTGAAGGGAAACTCTGTGGAGTGTATTGGTCAGTCCTTATTGGGTAAGAAGCTTTGTGGCATCTCCAATTTGTTTTTTCTCATAGTCCCCACATAAGTTAGACCTTCTCTTTTGAGCTCATTCACTAGCTCAACAGATGTGAACCAATTATTGGCCATTATGTTTCTATTTGTCATCGAAATAGGCTTGATAAGGTTTAGAACTTCCAATGTTGACTTCATAAATTTTTTTGGATTTGTATATTGATTTGCATAATAAATTGTTCCATTCACAAAATAGCTTGTTCTGGCATCAGATAATATGAAAATCTTAATTCCATACTTAGCAGGCTTGCTTTTCATATAAACTCTGTACCTGAATTTTCCTCTGAAAGGCACCAACATCTCATCAATCGTTGTATATTGCCCACATGAGTAATTAGATTTTGAGTTTTCCACAAACTTTTCGAAAATGTTTGAAATTCCTGCCAGTGGATCATCTTTTTTTCTTTCCGGTCTTGTAGCAATACAATCAAAATGCAAGGCTGTTAGCAAGAACAGAAATCTATTTTTAGTCATTGTAGCCCTAAAGATATCTTGACCAGTGCAATCAGTTGCAAATTAAGCCATAAGGTCCTCATGATTTGATTTGAAGCCACCAGCTAAGTAGAGCAATCCCAAAAAAGCCTCAATTTCTACTTTGTCTATGTGTTCAACATGATGACAATTCAATGTTTTGTCACCATACCTCCCTGCTGAATCAGTTATTTTTTGATTTGTAAAATCAATTATTCCCTTTAACATATTGTCATCAATCAGTAGATGCCATGCAACGTTCCCCAACACCATCCTTCTTTTCAGTGTCCTAGTGGGGATGCCATAGTATCATTCAGCTTCCCTAAGGCCAATTTCCCCAGCCCTTAACCTTGTAACAGCCTCTAGAATTGTCCACTGACCACTCGGCTTTACTCTGGATTTCTTTTTATAGAAGGTTGGCATTTCACTACAAAATGATTGGAATGTTTTGTAGAAAAAATGTTTTCTTTAACAAAGACTAACCTAAAATAATAATAAATAGGCCTAGCCCTAAATACTTACAAATTCCTACCTTGAGCCTAACTTCAAAAAAATAGTTACATTTATTTCAATTAAAAAAAGTTGTTAAAAACTGATTAATGAATTGCAAGATGCAAATACAATTAATGGGAGAACTTATTTAACCTTTATTATTATTGAATTTTGTAAATTACAAACAGGTAAATCAAATTTGTTGGTCAAAAGAGTGTGGCATCTATCCCTGATCCAAAGAGTGGCATCTAACCCAAAATGTATGGGTGAGACACCACACCCCACAACTATCTGCCATTAAAAGCAAAGCAGCTTGAAACTAACCTAGAACCTTTGTATAGACCCACATACTTCAATCCTTTCACTTGTAGTTTGAATCATCTGTGTAAGTACCATTACTAACACAATAAGTAAACACTAAGGAAAATATTTAGGAATGTTGAAAGAGGATTACCTTGGTTTTTTTACATTAAGATGAAAACTAACTTGAGAATAATTGATATTGTGCTGGTTCACTTCATGCAACAGTCCAACTAGCACTCCAGAGTGGCTTGCAATGCAATTTAGTGGATAGTTATAGAACTAGAGGGGCTGTGGCATCTCTCCCAGATTTAAATTTCTGGCAGCTACTGCTTCTCCATGTATAGATAATTCTTCTTGCTGGTTGTCAGGGCACATTAATCCCTCATAGCACTCTTTCATGATTTTATAGGCTTTATCTCATTTGTCTTTACAAGATTTCTTCTTGGGAGGAACTTTGAAAGTTTTATTACCATATAAGATGCCCAATTATCAACTGGTTTGTTGTCTTCTTGAACATTGGTTGCTTGCAATTCTTCTACCACTATGTTGTTTTCTTCAGTAACCTGGAAGTAGTCAGAGCTTGAAGTAGTATTGTTTGGTGTATACTTATCATCTAATAAACAAAGGTAATTAAGTCCCCAACATGGTTTTTTTGTTCACTTGTTGCCATTTGCAGCAAGTCTGTGCCAGGGTCCATTTCAGGTTGTGAAATATTGGAGTGAGATTTGAAATGAAACATTAATAATGTACACTCTACTAGAATTGTATGCATATGCTGCTTATTATTAGAGTTCATAATCAAGGAAGTCATTATTCATATTAATGTATATGTGAGTAACTGTCACAAACTTGTTTACAAACCGAAATGTGAATATCCACTTCATTCAAATTGAACTCAAATAAAATGCATTGTAGACATTGTATCACTGTCATTTATGTATGCCTACAATGATAGTACACAAAAAAATTTATACCAGAGAATTGTAAATATCTTATTACATAGTGCAGGCTTTACACATTTTACAAAATTGTCTTTATTGAAAGACAACACAATAAACTTATTATATCTTGTTATTATACTTCAAAAAATTAACTGCTCCATTGCAAATAACAAGACAAATAACAAACAAACTAACCTCAAAGCAGCACTGCACTAGGAACATCTATATCTCAAGAATTGCACCACCCTACAGAGCTCTGGGTGGGCATTTTGGCAACAACTACTCAACAGCAGTAATTGCCAAAATGCCCACAACTGCCAGACTGATTGGCATAGATTTATCTCCAAGATGGCCTTTTGCCATCTGCATCAGTGTGGCCACCCTTTGGACAAAGCTATGTGACTCAAACAGAAAGATACATTTTTGGGGAGGCTGGACATTGCTAGCATCCAGAGCATAGCAATCATCCATGCTAGTGTGGCTGTTCCTTAAAACTTCAACTTCTGGTTTTGGTGCAGTTGTGATTTTTCTTTTTCTTTATCATCTTTCTATTTGGAATCCAGATTCTATTTGGCCTGAAATCCATGTGGCTTTGGCCACAACTGCTATTTTGGGATAGCTCTCATGTAGTAGGGTGCCCATGTGAGCTACAGTAATTTTTATGAGGTGTGTTCAAATGTACTTTTCACATGCCATG
This sequence comes from Conomelus anceps, assembly GCA_948455865.1. Classification (NCBI taxonomy): domain Eukaryota; kingdom Metazoa; phylum Arthropoda; class Insecta; order Hemiptera; family Delphacidae; genus Conomelus; species Conomelus anceps. The sequence goes on from OX418217.1 coordinate 76,098,122, forward strand.
CTAAAATTTGTTTTTAATGGTCCAAAGAAGCTGACATCTAATGGCTGGAGTTGGTGAGTGGTGAGGGGAGGCAGATAGGGCATAATGATTCCATTTTGCTTGGTATAATTCATTGTGTTCAGATTGGTATGGGACTTATGACCATCTAATATTAGGAGCACATTGTTCTCAATGATAGGTTTGATGAAAGTCACAAAGTGTTTCATCCAGTTGAGAAATACTTCTGAGTTGCTCTATCCCCTTTCAGACAAATCAGAAGTGGTTCCTGGGGGAGTTCCAATCTTCCATCCAGTTTTAAATCTTTTACCTTTGAAAACCAACATGGGGAATGTTGCAGTCAAGCAGAATATGTCTGTGGTGAGTGTTTCTCTCTGAGCACTCATCATAGATACAACTTGATGACTACCCTTTATAGCCTTTATAGCAAGGACTTTCTGGGGTTTCTGCACAGTAGAAAGCAGTTTCATTGATGCTGAATATATTAGCAGCTTGCAGCTTGTTATGGTCCACTAATTTCTGAAACACATAAAAAACTGATCAGTTCTTTCTTAAGAAAATCCTGTAGCTCTAGCAATTGACTTCTGGCTTTCACAATGCCAAATCAAGGTGTCCAGATGAAAATGTGTTGTACCACTTGTCACCAGCCATTTTCAATTCTTTATTAAACCTGTGTGGAGTTTAATTCGATTTTGCTCTTTCAAATGCCAATTTTTCCAAGTCTACTCAGGTCAAACCAAAAAAACATTATTTGTAAGTCCATAATGTGTTGAACTAATTGGTTTTCCAGTTCAACTTCCAACTCATTGGACTGACCAAAAACTTTCATTCCATCAGTTGCATAAATATTTCTGCCAGCTACCCAGCATTTTAATGTATTTTCAGGTATCCTGTAAGTTCTATAAATGGCATTGAGACCCATATCCCCATTTCCATGAGCAGCAATCGCCCTTTTTTGTCATCTTTTTGCCACAGCAGATATTTTCTTTTCTGATTAGACATCTGAAATAAAATAAAGAAATGGGATGATATTATTTGCCCAAATTGTTACAAAATCTTACTGGAACAAAGTTGCCCTCAGAAACATCATTGACAACCTCACTTGCTGGCTTTGGTTGATTAGGAGAAACTGTGGGAATGTCTAGTATTTCATCTTCATCCAAACTGTATACTTGATGATAAACACTCATAATTTGCCTTTTTAGTTTCTGGACGAACTACATGCTACAGATCACTCTGTAAGACCTTCAGCTGATAACTCTTTCACCCATGATCCATTTTCATGGCTGAATTGAACATGTAGCTACCTAAAGGAGATATTTATTTTCCAGTTTTTTTGGCTATCCACCCACTTATGTAACAAAGTCCATCTTCTTCAACTTGTTCCTTCAAACTCATGCTCACATCAATATCTTGTGTTTGTGAACTATTCTAAAACCTTGTCTTGAATCAAGTCACCTTTGCATGCTGTATCACTGTCATTGTGCTTATCTTCATCCAATGTATTTTTATTTAGTTGCCTCTAAAACTAAACCAACAATGAATTCATCATCATTTTGGTTTGTATTGCAATTTGGTTGTAGATTATCATTTCTCCAAGTGTTATCATATACAGTTGGTACAAAAGTTCCATATGCATTGGATGATCATTGCAGCCCCCACTTCCCCTCACTAATGAAAAATAATTTTATATACTGTCTTGATTGAGATTGGAAGTAATAATAAAAATAAAAAAATTTTAACTAAAAAAACAAAGAACTAAAAATATCATTATAAAAAACTTAAAGACCTTAAATAATTAAAATATAAATTTTTTAAATTTAAAGAACCTATATTTATTAAAACTAATAATCAAAAAGTCAAAAATACTATACAATAAGAATAACTCGTGGGCTCAGAACAACAGGGTTCTAACTGGCACAAACCTAACTTTTGGAAACAAGAGACTGAAATTTCATGTACTGATAACTATCATTTTTACTTACAATCATATGTTGTGAATGCCTTCTCTCAATAGCAATTTCTTGTAGATGAATTTTCCAATACTACTTTTACCTCAGTCAATTCTTATTTTAATATAACATGCATATTAATATTTAGTTACAACCTTATTGCACTTATAACCTCATTTATATAATGCAAGCAAGTTCTAACTACCAGATAGAACCTTACTGATCTTGAATTTGTTTTTCATTCAAAACAATATAGTTCTATTTGACAGTTACAACCATATTGCATTAATAATCTTATCTTATATACTTATAAAATTCTTATATCACTGATATCGATTACTGGAAAACTGCTGTATGGATTGCAATGATTCCTGGAATATACCTTCCTTATAGGTCTTAGATGCTCACTAAGAAATCTTTTGGGGATATTTCAACTTTAAGGGTGGATTTGAAGGGTTTGAAGTTCGGCTGTAAGCATTGATAAGTGATCTTGCTTGAGATAGAAGCTCCCTTAACCAGATGTTACAATAATTACAAAGAGAATCCTTATAATTAATATGTTATTATGATTGATCAGCTGGAAGATAATTTCATGTGCTATTTCAAGGAGGATAACATTCATGGAGAAGGCTAAAGCTGTTTTAGCTGACTCACGTGGGTAACCTTGCTCTGCGCAACTTCATCGCCATCTTGATGTGCAAGAGAACGTTAACATAATACATCACACCTTATTGATAAAGGTAGATTCTCACAGCACGTTTCAGAACACATTGCCTCCATTTAAATGCTTTTCAAAATTGTACATGTCTGCCTCTGGCTCTAGTGAATAGCACCCGTTACCTTGGTATTATAATTGATAGCAGCCGAGATGGCATCCTCAGATTGACCACATTTTAAAAAAACTACAAGCGCTTAACGCAAAAATCTTTTATTTACATAAAAACATTACTCCCGACTGCTTGTACCTGATTTATAAGTCACTGATGGAACCAATTATTAGATATGGAATCGAAACGTGGGGTAATGCAGCGAATTATCTTCTGAATAGAGTGGAACGAGTTCAATTGAGAACATTAAATTGTCTAAAAACCAGAATTCTTGTTCACAATATTGATCCAAACAACCCTCACTGCTTACAAGTATTTTATCATACCTTATCACCTAGAAATTTCTACTACTTCAAGATGATTACACTTTTCAAAGATAATTTCTATCATAGAATTCTTGCTCCTCCCGCACACTACAATTTAAGATTCCCGATAATATATCTAGTCCCCAGATTCAATAATGTATATGGTAAAAGATCTCTCAATTACACTATTCCTTATTTATTCAACAGGCTTCCCCCAAATATTCGTGATTACTCCAAAAAAGACATAATGATCTATCTAAATAATAACAATATATTTAATTTATAAATAGATTACAAATTTGTAAAATCAATTATTGAAAATGCTGTAAAAAATCCACTATTTGCTTACATTATTAGATTATTTTTCAAGTTCTGCTGGCTGAAGTAATTATATTCATCTCATTTGTTGACACTGCCGCCTGCCTCAACGATTAAATTCTTATCAAAGGTATTCTGAAACAATTCTTCCTTTCCTTTCTTTCTATTTTTTTCATTCATATTTGCAATAACATTTCTATTCATTTCTATAATAATTTACTATTGCCATTATTGTTCAGGCATGAAATGATTATTCTTTGTAACAAATATTTTAATTATATTTTCTCAACAAATTTTGTAAAGTTTGATCACATTTATTTTGTTTTGTTTCATTATGTATCATCTTCTTTTCCTTTTCTTTAAAAACTGTTTTGTATAGTGGCATATTATTTTCAGTAATTTTATCTAATCGTAGTTTAACCTTTTTGTAATTTGGGCACCCGCCGAAAAACCTACGGGTTTGGCAGGACCCTAAATTGTTTTGAAAATGAAATAAAAAAATTTTGATTTGATTTTGAAAATGAAATAAAAAAATTTTGATTTTGATTTGATTTGAGTTGCTCACAAATCATGGAATTATATTTTTTTGATGGGATTACCAACCCGTATGTTATGACATAATTATTATGTCCTCAATGGGATTTCTTAAACCCCGTAGCAAAGCGCGGGTGACCTGCTAGTCAAGTAATAATATTTTTGCTGGACTGTAGAAAAATCAAAATCATGTGTGATAGATGATTATGAATCAAAAAAGAAAACAATTACTTTGCATAAAAATGATATAATTGAATAATAATGATATGAAGTAATTACCAGAAAATACATGTAAGTTAGGCTATATAACTTTCTTTGAAACAGAATTTTTTTTTATTCATTTGATTGCAGAATTTCTCTATAGTATTCTCTGTCAAGTAAAGGAAAACAATAATGGTGCATAAAAATTATATAATAAGATAATGATAATGATATAAAAATGAGTTGCATGATAATGATATGAAGTATAGAAAATACATATAAGTTAAGATACCATAACTTTTTTTTTAAACTGAAAAATGTTTATTCAATTAACTTCAGAATTGCTCTAGGTCTATAGTATTCTCTGTCAAGTAAAGGAAAACAATAACGTTGCATAAAAATGATATAATAAGATACAATTACATAATAATGATATGGAATATAGAAAATACATATAAGTTAGGCTTTAGACAGAAAAATGTTTATTCATTTGATCGCAGAATTGCTTTATAGTATTCTCTGTCAAGTAAAGGCATGAATCTTACCATTTCATCTTAAGAGAGCTGAGTCTATGTGATTTTTTAGCCCTTTTTGGTGTCTTGTAGCCAATTTCATGGTTCACTCTGTCTTCAGAACATCTTTTTTCTCCTTTTTTCCGCCTCAAACAAGTTCGTGTAGCTACTGGATACTCTGGCTTGATATTAACAGTAATTTTTTCACCACCATGCACTGAAGTATACCCAACTTCACCAAACACCTGACTGAATATGAGACAACTTACTTTTGTGAAGGGGATACGTTTAAATTCTAAATCCTTGCTGCATTCTTCAAAATCCAAGAAATCCTGAGGTGACATTTGAATTATCCTGAAGGGATTATTCCTATTTACTTTCAGGAGAATTCTTATCATACTAATTGGAGAATAGTACTCTGACATATTGAAGGCCTTCTCTATCTGACTGTGTATGTTATCAATATCTTGAACAGCTCCATGACCTGGAGTTGAATATTTCATTACAATGCATTGCAATGTTGGATGCTTTTTCAATACCTCAATCATTGCCCCAGACATCATCTGGTTCCTGTTCTGGGGAACACATGAGTCACTCCAGGTGATCAGAGTTTTTATTGTTGGATTATCCTCCAGTACAATATTTACAATTTTAAACACTACACTTGCTATATCATTCCCACCCCTGCCACTCATTGTTTCTGGCCATATAGCACAATACACGTTTTTTACATCACCAATCTTAAGGTGGGCGGTCAAATTATAAACACTTAGTTTACTGTAATAAAAAAATGAACTTATTTCTGCTCTTGGGCATGAAATAACATTTTGTAAATCAAAGCACAGAATTGGGTCATTTCCTTCTTTGTCACTCTTTCTCTCACCTCGCATAGCATTTTTGGATGTTATGTGAGTCAAGTATTTATTTTCGTCAAAATCAATGTTTTCCTTAATAGCAACCGCATGCTCTTCACATATGTCACATCTGTCCTTTTTGGGCACATGAAAATCTAAGTTGAATTCTGTGTTGAAAATATGTCGGTACATACTTTCTTTCACATTACTGTTTGGGTATTTCTCTTTAAATAACTCAAACATTTTTCTTATATTCAGTGAGCTCTCTAGATAGAGCTTATTAGTATCTGCTCTGCAATAGTGGCTTTCCACCACTGGAAAGCTTTTGATATGGTTTCTTACATTATTTTTAAGCTCTTCTGGTACACCAGTGTTTTTTCTCAGACCCCTCCTATCAGGTTTTGGTACACCAGTATCTGTATTTTTGTTTAAATGGACATTGTACACAGATTTTTTTGATATCTGTAGTGTACACAGAAAAAAGTTTTGACAAACTTGCACCCTTTTACCCTTGATAGTAAAATAATATTTAAATGTAAAATTACGCCTTGAAGGCTTTTCATCATCTTTTGTAGTCTTTCTATTCTTGAATACCCTTTCAGTATTATTGGTGATAAATAGCAGTTTTTCATTTTTAGATTTCAATCCATAATATCCAATGAACACAGAGTTTCTTTCATTGTCTGTGATGTTCTTACTACATTTATATTTACATTTATTCAAACAGTATTTTTTTGATATCAACTTCTTCTTAGGAATGGTTCTACCTTTTTCATTGATGTATTCCAGCCCTGCCTGGTGGTGTTTCTTTCTAATATTTCTTTTCCAGGTTCCGGGCCTGAACAATCTTTTTCGGGTTCTTTTTTTTTGCTGAGATGAAGCTTCAATGTTACAACAGCTGTCACCTTCCTCATTGACTATTTCTTGTGCTTCTTCACTCATATTACCATTTTCTTGTACCATTTCCTCAATTTGTTCAACCACTCCTCCAATTTCATTCAAGCTTACCTCATGGACCATTTCATTTTCATTCATTATTAACTCCTGGTCTTCATTACTTTTTTCAAGTTCCTCCATATCAGTGTACTCAATAATAACATTGTTGACTTCTGATAGTAAAACATATTCAAACTCACTTCCAGCAGCATATTGTATTTCTTCAAGGATCTCTAGGCCTGTAGTTTCCAGTGTCTGATTGTCTGATCTAGTGGTACCGCAGTCTCCATCGATCTCTGGCTGTTGTGGTGGTGATGTGTCATCACTAGAAGTTTCCAGTGTCTGGTTGTCTGATCTAGTGGCACCGCAGTCTCCATCATTCTCTGGCTGTTGTGGTGGTAATGTGTCATCACTAGAAGTTTCCAGTGTCTGGTTGTCTGATCCAGTGGCACCGCAGTTTCCATCATTTTCTGGCTGTTGAGGTAGTGTGTCATCACTAGAAGTTTCCAGTGTCTGGTTGTCTGATCTAGTGGCACTGCAGTCTCCATCATTCTCTGGCTGTTGTGGTGGTAATGTGTCATCACTAGAAGTTTCCAGTGTCTGGTTGTCTGATCTAGTGGCACCGCAGTCTCCATCATTCTCTGGCTGTTGTGGTGGTAATGTGTCATCACTAGAAGTTTCCAGTGTCTGGTTGTCTGATCCAGTGGCACCGCAGTTTCCATCATTTTCTGGCTGTTGAGGTAGTGTGTCATCACTAGAAGTTTCCAGTGTCTGGTTGTCTGATCTAGTGGCACTGCAGTTTCCATCATTCTCTGGCTGTTGTGGTGGTAATGTGTCATCACTAGAAGTTTCCAGTGTCTAGTTGTCTGATCCAGTGGCACTGCAGTTTCCATCATTTTCTGGCTGTTGAGGTAGTGTGTCATCACAAGAAGACTGAAATCTGTCAGAAGACTGAAGTCCCTGAAACAAGCAACCAATTTTTTTTTGTTAATTTAATGTATAATAATATAATGAAACATTTAGGACATTTTTCAGTACTCATTGTCCCTGAAACAAGCAACCTATTTTTTGTTAATTTAATGTATAATAATATAATGAAAATTCAGGACAATTCTACCCAGGAAACTTCTTAAGAGCTAAGCATTCATTGTATTAGTGTCAGAACACATTTCCATGATTGGGTGTGATTGGTTTGCCCCTGTGATTGAGAATATTCCCTTCTTGTTTCCACGATAACTTGGCCTACAATATGGCTTTACAAAAAATTCCAATTGAAACATCAATAATCTATATAGTTCATGCACTCAATTACTCATCTTAGGTCACGTCTACTCAACCTAACCTAACTGAGCCTACATACAATGTTACAATGTAACTTGAATTTTTAAACCTTAAAACTTTGGTACTCAACGAATTTTAACCTATTCCATTCCTAAAAACCTGTCTTAGGCCTAACGTGAGTTAGGATCATCTAAATGAGTAGACATGACATTTAACAGGACAGTACCATTTAAAATGATCAATATTACTAGCCATCATAAAATATGATGACTATGTTTGACTGATGAATATCAAACTGAAAACAGTACTTGATAAGTTATTTTATACAATAGACTTTGCTCAAGTTATAAAATGTACTAGTATAAAAGTTTTTAAATTATACACATTAACTTATCAGACTATCTCATGGTGTTAATTTATAAAAGTGTTCTTCAATGAGTCATGTAATGACAGCATTGAATTGTAAAACATACCCTAAACCTAAAGCTATACTTTCCTATGACTAGCTCAGGTACCTAAATTTAGGTACGTAAATCGTTTTCCTTCAAAGTTCTTGTACTCAGGAGTGAACAAATAGAAGGTTCTTTTGTGAACAGATGGTTCACGACAGAATTTAGGTAGGTCGAACTAAATTATGGAACTTACAGTTTATTGTAAGAATACATTGATTAAGTTCATAGAACGAAAAGTTGAAAGGGAAACGATTTATGTACCTAAATTTGTGGGTACCTAAACTAGTCATAGGAAAGCATAGCTTTAAAGAAACAACTAGCCTAGGCTTGACATAAAGTTCAACTTACCTATAAAAAAAAGAAGATTCATTTTGTGTTGGTATTGAATCATTCAAAATATTCAAAATATCAGATTCATCCAATATCTCTATAATAAAATTGTCTCAGCAGTGTCGAATTTAGTACCTAAGCTTAGGTTGTTTGTATCTGGAGAAACCGAGTAAGTAGGAAACATAACCTCAAAGTGATCAATGCTGCAATGCATTAAGGTTCTAAGTGGCAGATAGAACCATATTGAATTGAATGCAAGGAATGATACTGACATCTAGAACTCCTGCTGTCAAATCGGAACAGGAATCTTTCTGGTCAATGGTGGGGGTTGCCTGATCACGACCCGTGCGAACATTTCGCGCATGCGCAGAAGCATAGTCTGTGTGAATGGACTGAAGTGGAATGGAAATTGGAATGGAACGGCATAACCAAACCTTTCCTAACCTGGCTAGATGTGACTGAACCACCTCTGTAAATTTGTCGTTGAAACGCAATGTACCATTAAATGGTAATAACATTTTTATTGGGAGGACACCATCTGTATGACTGTCGTTTTAACCGACCTAGTAAACAGAGGTGGTTCAGTCACATCTAGCCAGGTTAGGAAAGGTTTGGTTATGCAGTTCCATTCCAGTTTCCATTCCACTTCCTTCCATTCATGCAGACTACGTCCCCAATAACCCCCCTAACCCCCCTTCCTTGTTTCGCCTATGGTGATAACACAAATTAATTGCCTATACAAATTATAATTAACCTCTTTGTTCATGGCACGCGACCATTGTAAAGTTGTTGTTTTTCGTTTTATATGAAAAATATATGATTTTTATTCAAAGCTATTCTGTTACTTAGATTGAACAGTATATTGTGCAGACGACACATCAATTGAGGGGAAGTTGTTTAGTGACAACAGCTGTCCGTGGTCACTAACCAACTTCCCCTCAATTGTCGGGCAACCCCCACCATTGACAAGAAAAATTCCTGTGCCGATTTGACAGTAGGAGTTCTAGACGTCAGTAGGAATGATAGTACAGGCTGAAAAGTTCGAAGTGGTAGTTCGAACCATATTGAATTAATTTCTTCTGGCTTTTGCAGATAGAACTATTTTATTTTGCTAATATAAAATTATAAATTATTTTGTTAATATAAGCATAAGAACAGCTGAGACTTGTTCTTTGTAGCAGATAGAACCATACTGCACCGAAATCTCAATTTCTCAGAAAATGTCACTTAGAACCCTGTTGTTCTGAGCCCACGAACTATCCAAACCAAAATTTAAAGAAATTAAACTGTAAAAATCATAAAAATTAAAAAAAAAAAATTGAAAAATTTAAATAAACCAAAATGTAAAAATTTATATTAAATCTCAAAAGGGTCAAAAAATATTATTAAAATTAATCTTAACATAAATTAAATCTATTTACATAAAATAAATTAACCCTATGAACCAAATAAACTAATAAAGAAAGACCTATACAAGATTCACAAAGACCTAAAATTAAATAATATAAACCAAAAAAATATTCGTAATTATTTAAACTTAAGTAAAAATAAATTAAATTAAAAATTGTAACAAAAATTAATTCTAAACTAAGCAAACCATTAAATAATGTTTACGAACTAAAACTAAACCAATTAAATTAAATGTAAATATTAAAAAAATAAACCCATAAGTTCAACAAAAAATAATTGAATTAATCTTTTAAAATTAAAAAAAATTCTGAATAAAATTTATTTTTATTTTTATATTAACCAACAGAATAATAAGAATATATTTAAATCACCCAATTTCTTTAGGTTCAATATTAATAATTCAATCCATATTTTCAAGATTATTTGTAATTTTATTTACAAACACATCATGATATTCAATAATTCTATTTATTACATTTAGAAGAGGAATAATAATTATGTTTATATATATATCCAGAATTTTATCAAACGAAAAATTTAACTGATCAATAAAATTTATAATTATAATTGTGTTAACATTTTTATTAATTCAAATTTTAAAAATAGATAAAACTGTTGTAATTAAAAATAAATGAATAACAGAAAAAGAAAAAGATATTATATTAAACGAAAATGAACAAAAAATTTCAATTATAAAAATATTAACAGTAAATAAATTTAAAATAACAATTTTAATAACAATTGTAATCTTACTATTACTTATAGCAATCTCAAATTTAATTAATTCATTTGAAGGTCCCTTAAAAATAACATATGTAAACCATTAAAATTTAAAAAACCATCAATTACATAAATTAAATAACAATAATAAATAAATTAAATATTTTATTATATTAATATTTAAGGGTATGTTAATATTAATTAAAAAACTATCTGTGTATAATAAATTTAATTAAGGTAAAGTAAATATAAATATTAATGTTTATGTGTAAAATTATTTAATTTTAATTAAATAAATGATAATTAATAATGTTTATTTTTATTAAAAAATTAAATTTACAATAAAATAAATTCACTATTTATTAATAAAAAATAAATTATTAAAATATTTATATATTTTTTTTATAAAAAAAATCAATAAAACAAAAAAGCATCTTCAATATCCAAAATTGTTTGAAATTTTTAAGTTGAACTATTTGTTGGCTTATTAGATAAAAAAAAAAAATGATTTTGTAAATCGAAAATAGGATATCTTAAAGCATAAATTTTATAAAATATGAAAAAAAACTTAGTAATTTTAAATAAATTTTCAATTAATTCACCTACACCGACATATATTTCTTACTTGTGAAATTTTGGTTCAATTCTAGGGCTTTGTTTATTAATTCAACTAATTTCGGGAATTTTTCTTTCTATACATTACACCCCCAACGTTTATAACTCTTTTAAAAGAGTTATTCATATCACTCGAGATGTTAATTTTGGATGATTAATACAATTAATTCATGCAAATGGGGCATCAATATTTTTCTTTTTTATATTTATCCATACGGGATGAGGAATTTACTATGGATCTTTTATTAAATTAAAAGTTTGATTTTCAGGAGTTCTTATTATATTAATTCTGATAGCTACAGCCTTTTTAGGTTATGTATTACCATGAGGTCAAATATCATTTTGGGGGGCAACAGTTATTACAAATTTATTATCAGCCATTCCCTATTTAGGAAGTTATTTAATTAATTGAATTTGGGGGGGATTTTCAGTTGAAAACCCTGCTCTTAACCGATTTTTTCCTTACATTTTATTTTACCATTTATTCTTTGTTTAATAATTATATTTCACCTAATTTTTCTTCACGAGAAGGGATCATCAAACCCTCTAGGGTTAACAAATAAAATTGACAAAATTAGTTTTCACCCTTACTTTTCTTTAAAAGACATTTTTGGTTATACAATTATTTTAATAATATTTATATTTATTAATTTTAAAACTCCTTTTATATTTAATGATCCCGAAAATTTTTCACCAGCTAACCCAATAGTTACTCCCTCCCCCACATTCAACCAGAGTGATACTTTTTATTTGCCTATTCTATCCCTAATAAATTAGTGGGAGTAGTAGCTTTATTAATATCAATTTTTATTATTTTAACATTATCACTTTCTTTTAACTTAAAATTTAAAAGTTCAAGTATATATATTAAAAAAAAATGTTATTCAATTTATCTTGTTCAACATTTTTTTATTAACCTGAATCGGTGCTAAACCAGTTGAACCACCTTACATTGAAGTTGGACAAATTCTTACATTTATTTATTTCAGATATTTTTTTGTAACTCCATTAATTTATAAATTAAATAAATAAGTTAAACCTAATGATATGGCTTGAAAACATATATTAAAATTGAATTTTCATTAACTTTACGAAATTAGATGTATCTAATGAACTAAAATTAAAAAAATATATATAAATAATGTAAACTGACAGGTAAGTAAATTTTGCAGCATATTATTATTAATTTATCATTACGAAATCGAGGAAAAGAACCACAAATTCAAATAAAAGAAAAGTTCTAAATAAAAACCCTAAAAAAGAAAACTGGTTTTATAAAATCTCCCCCTAAAAAAACAAGACTTACTAAGAATATTATAAAAATTATATTTATATATTCAGATAAAAAAATGTCAGAAAAATTAAAAGATCTAAACTCAGTATTAAATCCAGAAACCAATTCTGATTCTCTTTCAGAAAAATCAAATGGTGAGCGGTTAGTTTCAGCTAATAAACAAGTAAATAAAATTAAAAATAGTGGATATCCTAAAAAATAAATCAATTTAAAATTTGTGTATAAAAAAATTTTGTTAAATTAAATCTAGCAAAAAATATAACTAAATAAAATAACACTAAATATAAACAAACTTCGTAAGAAATTCCCTGAGCCACTGAACGAATACATCCAAGTAAAGAATAAAGTGAATTTGATGATCATCTTGATAATAAAACTCTATACACTATAAATCTAGAACAACAAATTAAAAATAAAAGTCCTAATGGAAAAGAAATAAAATTATATGAAGAAGGAAAAAGACATCACAAAATTATAGAAGTTAATACACCTAATAAGGGGTAAAATAGTAAATAAATAAATTACCAAAATAAATATAATAAGATTCTTTTGAAAAAGGCTTAATAGCATCTCCAAAAGGTTGTAATTCCCCCAACTCCAACCTTAAAGGGACCTCTACGAACTTGAATATATCCTAGAACTTTATGTTCTAACAAAACATAATAGGCAACAGAAAATTAAAATTAGAAAATTTAAAATAAACATATACTAACTGTAGTATATGAATAATTTACATTTTTAAATTCTAAGTTTAAAACACTTTTCTGCCAAATTAGTAGAAAAATGTTTCCCAATTTAATAGTCCTTTCGTACTAATTGAATAAAATTTAAATATATAGAAACCAACCTGGCTTACACTGGTTTGAACTCAAATCATGTAATTTTTTAAAGGTTGAACAGACCTAAAATTTTAATGGCTACCCCAAAACTTTAAATTAATTCAACATCGAGGTCGCAAACAAATTTATCAATATGAACTAACCAAATTTATTACGCTGTTATCCCTAAGGTATCTTATTTTATTAATCCTAATTTAAGGATCTTTAAAACCATATATTAATGTATAAAATCAATAAAGTTTTAAAAATTTATTTATCACCCCAACAAAATTTTTTTTATAAAACCCAAAACCCCTAAAATTATTTTGTAAATTGAAAATTTAAAGATCTATAGGGTCTTATCATCCCATTTCATTATTTAAGCTTTTTAACTAAAAAATTAAATTGAAAAAATTAAATTAATAAAGTTGATTTTTTGTTAAACCCTTCATTCCAGACCTCAATTAAAGACTAATTATTATGCTACCTTTGTACAGTTAAAATACTGCAGCTATTTAAAATATTTCATTGAGCAGATTTTACCTAAAGTTTAAATCTAAAGAAAATGTTTTTGTTAAACAGTCAAAAATCTATTTGCTGAACTCATCAATTAAATTGTTAAATTTACTAATTTAATCATAATTAATTAAAATTATAATTTAATTAATTAATTTTGTATAAAATTAAATATTTAAATTCTACAGGAATAATTTTAAATAAATTTAAATGAAAGAAAATTTTAATCCTACAATTTCTTAAAAAATTTTTTTTTTAATTTAAATTAGATTAACCCAAATTAACTAAATGAATAAAAATATAATTAAAAAATATTTTTTTATAAATAAATCACCTAATTTAAATTCATATCCAAAATAACCAGATATCAAATTAAATGATTTTAATTTCAAATCTTAATTTTATTTTTTTAAATTTTTGAAACAATTCAAACCAAAAAAATTAAAATCTTAAATTTTCAGGAAAATCAAACTTTAAATAAATTGAATCAATTAACCCTGATACAAAAGGTACAATTTTTTAAATTTACTTCTTAAAATTTCTTTATTACCCTTTTCAGTTTAATTAATTGAATTTTTAAAGAAATTATTTAAACAAAAAACAACTTTTAAAAAGATTTCAATAAATTTATAAATTAAAAAAAATTCAGACAGAACTGAATTGAACAGTTTAAATTAATTAATGTAAAAAATTATTTCACCAAGAATTTATCTGCTAGATACATTTTCCAATACATCTACTTTGTTATGACTTGTCTCAATTAATGAGAATGACTGGCGATATGTACATAAATCAGAGCATTATTCAAATATTTAAATAAAAAATTTTACTATTAAATCCAATTTTAAATTTATTTAAATAAATTTTCCACAAACTTGAATTAATGTTACCCATTAAACCCTTAATATAACTGCACCTTGTCCTAATTCAATATTGAAATTTAAAAGAAGAAATTTTATCTTTAAATATATTTAATAATAGAGATATACAAGAAAATTAAAGTAAAATTAATCGTGGTTTATCAATTTAATTTACAGGTTCATCTAAAAAGTTTAATAAACCGCCAAATCAATTCAATTTTTTGTCTAACTAAATACCTAAAAAGATGTATAAATTCAAATTTAAATAATAGGGTATCTAATCCTAGTTTAAACCCAAAATTTTATAGATTTTTTTATAAAAAAGAAAATTTAATTTATTTTACCCTGATTAAATAAATAAAATTAACTTTTTATATTAATCTATCAATTGAAAAAAAATTAAAAAAATATAATTAAAAAATAATTTTTTATAAATAAATCACCTAATTTAAATTTATATCCAAAATAACCAGATTTAACAAAAAAATATTCATGATTATTTAAACTTAAGTAAAAATAAATTAAATTAAAAATTGTAACAAAACTTTTAACTTATGTAAAAATAAATTAAATAAAAAATTGTAACAAAAATTAATTCTAAACTAAGCAAACCATTAAATAATGTTTACAAACTAAAACTAAACCAATTAAATTAAATGTAAATATTAAAAAAATAAACCCATAAGTTTAACAAAAAATAATTGAATTGATCTTTTAAAATTAAAAAAAATTCTGAATATAATTCATTTTTATTTTTATATTAACCAGCAGAATAATAAGAATATATTGCGGTATCCCTTTTTTATCTTGGGCTTACCACCATCCACACTGTGCCTTGGAAAGGGTCTCAAACCCGAATCTCAAGTTTGAAAGTTTATAATCGTCCTATTTAACCAGAGGGGAACTTGAATCCATAGATTGCCAGATGGGAATCAGTAGAAATAATATACAACAAACCATTTGTATAAATTCACACTTTATTTAAATAATAAAAGAAAAATAACTCAATGTTCAACAAGTTGAAGGTTATATGACCTGTTTTCTGATTTTAAGCTAAATACACTTCAAGATTTCAAAAGAATTATGTTACAGTTATAATATTTTATGTTATGATGTTTCAAGTTAATAAAATTCTGTTCCTTTGGGTTTCCTCCTTAAATTAACAAAATACATTCAAAATATAAAGGTTACTCACATGTACATGACCTACACATCATTTCATTTACTATTAAATACTTACAATATTTTAAAAGGATACTTTTCTTTTTGTGGAAACACTTCTTAAATATTTTTGTATCTAAATTTTAAGTTTTTAACACTGTAATTTCTTTGAATCATTTAAATTTATAATGTTTTAAGTTAGATGTTTCCAATTTATGATGTGTTTTTGAACCAGGCCTCGAGAAGAAGAATGAGGGAAAACCTGTCACTGCCCTTTTGATTTACTTAAAATACATAGCTGTCTTAATTATGTTTTTAGATGATTATGAATTTCATAACTTTATTATGTTATAATGTAGTTTTCTAGTGTCTAACTATATATAAATAAACTATTACATTATATCTTTAAACAAATTCTTTTTATTTCATTTCCTTTTTGATTTCAAAATTATTTCTTTCAATATATTGATATCGAATGTTTATTGACTTATTGACTATCGATTTATAATGTTTATCGACTTATTCACTTTGATAGTCAATTTCATTTGTGGCGGGATTATTTGAACTTTTGTAGGTTACTAAAAAGTAACACTACAAATTCCCCCTTCTTCCACTTTGAAATTTTATGCTTGGAATTTAAATTATGTATACTAAAAGCTTTTAATTCAAATAAATCTTGTCATAAATAATAGACTGAAATTGAAATTTTAATATTATCTGAATTACTGACATGTTAAATATAAATAAATAATATTGGAATTTTAATATTGTAAATATTGGAATTTTAATATTTTACTCATTTGTATATTTTCAAATTTGTTAATATTGGAATTTTAATTAAATTTTATTTGATGAATTTTATTTCAAGCATCAAATTTCAATTGAATTACAAAACTGATGTTCAAATCTCGCTCTACACTTGAAATACTCTATAAAATTTATAAATGATATAGTACAAAATACATCCAAATAACTAAGTTAACATATGGATAACAAATGTTATAAAAAAATTTATTATAAAATTTATATTGAGAAAGTTTATCTTTTAAACTTTAAAATTTATCCATTACTCAAAATATAAAATCTAAAAATTTTACTTTAAATTTATTTTATTTAGTTCAATTAATGACATCATTTAGCAATATATTAAATCATTTTAATACAATTAATCAAGTTAGTACAATGTAGAAAATTTTAAATATGTTAGAGAAAATTTATCAATGTTCATCGGAGTAGTCCATGCAAATGATATGTGTCTTAGTAAGAAACGGAAATCTTGTAATGTTCATATTTTCGAAAATGTTCATGGCCCTACCTTGTAATAATCATAGTACTCATCTATTAAGGATTGAGGAAAGAACTAGGTAATAATCAAGTTCTGGAAGATCTAGAAGATAAGAAGATCATCTCTCAGCAACATTCATCATCAATCCATTTGAAAATTGCCATTATTTAATTTTACAGTTAAGTATTGTTGTAAAATTTTAAATCTTCAAAATTCAATGACCTCAAATCTTCTCCATGGAATCAACATCTTTACTTAGGTCTTTATGTAGATCTTCCATCTCCTCTTTTTTTTAAAGATAATTTAAGTTTGTAAGGATTGATATAAAAATATTTATAATTTCTTAAGTATCGAAGTTCTTGTAATAGGAAAATTGATTCTGTAGGCAGGAACTGGAAAGGATTAATATTTTTAAGATGGAGATTTCTTGCAGTAGGAAAATTTTTTTGTAGATAGGAAGTTTCTTAAGGAATTTTGTATAAATTCTTTTTCAACTGGAACACATTGAAGATCAATCTATTACTGTCTTTGTGTGTGATATCACATTGAAGATCATCATAACATTGTCTGTGTACTTTATATAACATGAAGTTCAATCAATTTTCTTTATAAATGGCAAATATTGGAGGAATATATGGAACTGGTGAAATTTGTAAAGTTCATAATTTGGAATGAAAATTTGCAAGAAGTTCTTCGAAGTTCTGTGAAGTTGCTTGGAATTGACAAGAATCTGCGAAGTTCTGCGAAGTTATACTTGATTATTTTGGGTTACTAGGAATAGAAAAGGAAAATAGATAAGTACCATTTAATTTACACGACTTTAAACGCGGTCAAGTCCATTTTTATTTAATCACTGAAAACTTGATCAATCAATTTCTGGTAGAAATGTTCTTTATATTTTTGATTGATTGATTCTTTTATCACTGGTAGAAATGTTCTTTATATTCGTATCATTTGTAATATTCGAAGTTCTTTTGTAGATGCTTATAACTAACATTACATTTTTTGAACACAATAAAAATGTTAATAATATTGTATAATTACTTGAAGAGTTTACTACAATAATAAATATGTAACATTTGATATTTACTTGAAGAGTATTTAGAGGCTTTGTGAGAATTTATTTATTTTATTTTCAGTTCAATACTAAATATTCAAAAAATTTCAGTTATAATACTAAATATTTGAAAATTTCTCATCTCAATTAAACCTTGCAATAATCATTCTTCATAAAAAATAAAAATATTATACATAGTAAATAACAAACATCTTCAATAGAGACACTTATCTATTGAATGAGTTTTCAATTGGTGCAAAATACTTTTATCAGTGCAATAATACATTTTGTGAAGTAATATACTTAATAATGAAATATGGAATATTAATAATAATGATTGAGAACTTATCAGTCATTTTTTTTTTTATTAAGATTTATTTACAATTTCTTGACATAAGGTATGTCAACTTATTCATTTTCTTGGATATCATTATTTTCCTGTCACTGTATCAGTCAATTATTTTCATTTATTTCTCTAGAATGTCATAAAATTCATAGATCTCACTTGTCTATTTACAACATCTTTGTCAATTAACATTACTGAATACATTTTCTTCAATTTCATTTTCAATTCAATTAATCTTTCTTTTCATTAATTTTTTTCAACATAATGCTGTGCACATACTTTTCACAAAATAATATAAGTTTGTCCATATTTATATCTAATCAAACATACAAACTGTCTGTCAACATCTTATAACAACTTTTATATTTTCTAGGATTCTTGATTTAAAAAAAAATTCCAACAGATTTTATTACATACCATTTTCAATATAATTCATTGACTAACACTTATAGCATGTTTAATAATCTTCTTCAATCTTTGTCACAATCAGGAAATATTTATATGTCATAGCCGGTAATTTCATTTTCTAAATTCTAATATTCTCTGACTGTTAGAATTTGTGTTTGAGAAAAAAAATAAGCCAAGTAAAATTCTTAATATCCAGTAAAATTTAAAATAACAAACTATTGTGGTCAATATGGTGAAAACTAGGCTTTATAGGGTAACAATTATTCCATACAGAGACATTGCCGTAGTTATGGACTTGAAATAATAAAAAAAAAAAAATAAAAAAAAAAAATATTTCATATCAGGTTGATATGCTTTCAAGTCATATATATAAGAAATATTGCTTGCTTGAAGCTGGTTGTTTGTCAAATACATGACATTGAACCCAAATATCATTATATAGAGCAGCTTGACCAGACACTTGAATTAACCATAAATACAGGAGTAACTCTCTCTCTATACAATCATATTTGCGTGAAATTTATGTTCTATGTACTTCAGTACTTGAACTTAGCTACATTTTTCATACAATTATTTTTTCAATACAAATTTCAGAATAACAAGACAATTCAAAAATACCTTAACTTTACATTTTTACTTAACTACTTGAAGAACACATTGGCCAGATATTAAATTTAAATTATTCCTATAGTTTATTACAAAATTATTATTATTTATGTATTCTTTAGGCAAGTAATCACATTTTTCTGTAGAATTCTAAAATTTGCTATACAGATAATCTTCATCAAATCTAACTCTTATTTGATTGCAGCCACATCTCCAAATCAACTTACCCCTAGAATGCTAACTAAAACAAAATATAACCCCCCATCATCATCATATATCTCGATAATAATTCAATTCAAATATAAACCCCAATATTTATGGATACCCCTACTTCTTTTTCAGGCTTATATCTCATATAATATAATATGCAACATTTGGCATAAACACAACATTAACATTCTCAGGTGATAAATTTTCAATATTGATAGTTTATTCCCAAACAACAGCCATCTTTTCAAAATCTTATCTTTTCTGTGTTATATCAAATATTTTTGAGTCTTAACGATCCTACCTTGCCAAAAAATACTTTACTAATTTTATTTTCATTTTTATACAATATAAAAAATTACATTTTTTTTTTAAATTAATATTAAAATTTCTTCATTTATTTAATTCAATTTCAAAATCATTAGTACTAATTTTAAAAATTTAAATGCCTGATACCACAGTCAGCTTGATAAAGAATCACAAATTACTCTGTCTTTTTTTTTTTAAATTAAACATTATTTACAAAATATACAAGTAGAAAGAGGAAAACATTCTCATAAAAAAAATATCTGATAACAGGAAGGATGATACTACTATTGCTCAAAAAATCTATAAGAAAATACAAGATTAGATAAAAGTTCAGATAACAGGAAGAATAGTAACAAGTCTGTCAATGAAACAGTGTGCATAGACCTATGTGTTTACTAGTATCAGTGTACATAACTCCATGTGAAAAGAAAAAGAAGAAGATGAAGACAAAGAAAAAGAAAAAGATAAGAAGAAGAAGACAAGTATGTTGTTGAAACTTGAAATAGGGCTTAGATTTAAGCTATAGAACAGTGATGGAACCTTTGAGGACTCTCACCTCACGTAGTTGATGACTATGCTATTTCATGTTACCGGCATAGCACAGTAATAATCTCTTTCTACCTGTTTACCTTTGAAAAAATTTATTCATCATAAGTTTGTTTACTTTCAAAATTTTGTTATTCTTCAAATCTTCAATTTCATAACAGCCTTTATTCAAATCTTTCTTAATTAGATATGGACCTTTGTATTTTGGACATAATTTGGCAGAAAATTTCTTAATTTTACTTGATAATATATAATTCTCAATTAATACACTATCACCTACATTAAATTTTTGGGTTGGTTTATTTTTCATATTTTATTTGAAACGTCTGATGACTCCTTTATTTTTTATCCTTGCAAGGATTCTTTTGTTTCTAATTTCTTCATTTTCCAATTCGAATTTGTTATCAGAAGGATATTTTATGTATTTGAAAACCAAATGACACAGTTTTTTGTTTTGCATCATTTCTATAGGTATATGTCCAGTAGTTTCATGGAAGTTGTTATTTATTACAAATTCAGCCTTATCTATGTACTTATACCAAACATTGTGCTTATTCTCTGGTACATATGTTCTTAAAATTCTGTTTACTTCCTTAAGTGGTCTCTCACTAAGGTTTGACTGTGGATGAAAAATAGAAATGTAATAATATTTTATCCCTAAACGTTCCATAGAGCTTTTCCACAATTTACTTTGAAAGCAAGTACCATTATCACTGATGATACAGTCAAATTTACCAAATTCATTTATATATTGTTCTACTTTTTTGACTAAATTCTTAGCATCTGCTTTTACAATTGGGTACAACTTTACATGTTTAGTGAAACCGTCTAAAATAATACAAAGCCATTTATATTTACCTCCTGGTAATTCACCATACACATCAATAAATATTTTATTATTCTTTTTATTTGAAATTATTGTTGACATTTCAAGTCTTTTCTTTTCGTTGGTTGTTTTGACCAATTGACAATAACTACAATATTTGAGTGTTTTTGTTGTTAATTTGTAACAATTTTTAATGTAAAAAGTTTCACTTATAAATTGGTATGTTTTTGAAATTCATACATGACCTAAGCGTTCATGAAATTCTTCAATCATGTCAACACAAAGTGCTGAAGGCACACAGAGCTTCCAGAAACTATTTTTTGATGATTTTCTACAGAATAATAAATCATCACATATTGTATAAAATTTACAGATTTTTACGTTACCAGTTTGAACTTTATCTTTTGTTTTATTGATCCACTCATCATTTTTCTGCTCTAGTTTGATCTTATTAATTAAGTCTTTCAAATTTTGATCATTTTTAATTATATTTAAAAGTTTAAATTCATTTGAATTTCTTGCTTCTAAATTACCTTCATAATCTGTTCTTGACAAGATATCAGCTACTACATTGTTCTTTCCTGGGACTATTCCCACTCAATATCAAAATTCTGTAAGGCTAGTATCCATCTACTTAAACGACTATGTCCAATTTTACATTTTTTCAAAAAAGTAAGAGCTTTGTGATCGGTCCTTACAATGACCTTTTTATCACCAAAATAATTTTGTAGTTTAGTAAGTCCAAAAAGCACAGCTAAACACTCTTTCTCTGAGATACTATAGTTTAGTTCTGATTTAGTTAAACTTCTGCTAGCATAGGCAATTACTTGATGTTCATGAGCATCATCTTCTTGATACAGTTCCACACCTAAACCAATATCACTAGCATTTGTTGACAATATAAAACCTTTTTTTTTAATTTGGATGTTTCAAATATTACATTCAATGAATCTATTTTTAATTTCTTGAAAAGTTTGATCTTCTTTTTCTGTCCAAATAAATGTATTATTTCTATTTAGAAGATGCTTGAATTGATTTGTTAAATTGGAATAATTCTTCTAAAATTTTCTATAAAAATTACAGAGTCCTAAGAATGACTGTAATTGCTTCAAATTTTTTGGTTTTGGAAAGTTTTTTATTGCATCAATTTTTGAAGTGTCAGTTTCTATGCCATCTTTACTTATTACATAACCCAAATATTTTATTCTATCTGCTATAAATTGAGATTTATTAAGTTTCAATGTCAAATTACCTTTTCTTAATCTATCAAATAATAATCCTAATCGATATATATGTTCTTCAAGAGTTTCACTGCTAATAGCCAAGTCATCTACATAAGCTATAATATATTTTGAGACTTCTTCGCCCAAAACTTTGTGTAAACATTTTATAATAACTAATATTGAGACCAAATGGCAGATGTGTGTATTGATACACCTGTCCGAAAACATTGAAAGCTACATATTTCTTACTGATCTCATCAAGTTTTACTTGGTTAAAACCTTTAGTGAGATCAAAAATAGTAATATAATTCGTCGTTGCCACAGCAACACCACCTATCTCAATTCTGTCAACTTTTAAGGAGAGCCAAAAAACTTTTTTTTTTCAAGAAAATTGACCATAAGTGAGGTAAAATTGTATTTCCTGGTAAATTTCAACATATTTAAACATATTTCATGAAATTTTGATTCAAACAACAATGATTAAAGAATATAAATGAGTTACGTGGTGTTGTTCCCCACAGCCATCAGAGATATGTGGTGTTAACTCCAAGTATCCATATGTTTTTGAGAAATTCCGCTAAGCTAGTTTTGAACCTTTATGTTAACGCTAGTACCTAACAATAATTGGTATCAGCTGCGCAATATAGCAATGACGTTTATACTGCTCACGTGCAGTTTAGGACACTAGCGTTACCGTTAAGGTTTATTTAGTGCATGTTTACTCAATACTCACAACATACTGACTTAGCCTGAATGATCTAGTTTACTCACTAATTAATTTCTTCTTAAGGACTAGGGGCCGGCTGCACAAAAGGGAATTAAAGTTAATCTTCAATTATTCATGAGAATTAACATTGTTAATCGGAGATTAAGCTTAACTTAACAGGCCTTTGTGCAACTGGGACTAGGTGTTCTAAATGGAAGAGAAAAAAGAAACTCATTTTGATGAATGAAATTGAGATTTATAAAAAAAAATATTTAAATGAAAGGTATATCATTAGAAATAAACGTATTGATACGTTTAAAGTATAGTTAGTAGAGTAACATAGTATCAGTATCAATAAAAAAAAACAAATTAAACTAAGTTTCAAAAAAGAACTTGTAGTAATAATAGAAAAAGGTTTATTGAACTTTTTTTTAAAAAGTTATTGAACTTTAAATTTTTTTTGTTTACTCATCTGAAATAGAAATTAGTTTTTCTTTTTCCTTCTACTCTCAGCCTCGTAAGGCAAGTCATTGTAAAAGCCGTGGCAATCTGAAGGGATCATCACTTTGAGGTTTTGCAAATCATCCCACTTATCTCGTGGAATTTTTCTCCTTCCAGTGTTGTTCAGTTGTGGGAAAGAGGTGAGTGGATCCATCAGCTGCTCAACTTTCGGTAAACGGTGGTTGTATTCCTGTAGCTCCTCGTTGAAATTGAGCTTGAACTTAATTATCCCGGCTGGTTCGTACTGTAGGACATGTATGTCCGTAACCTTGGGGTCTCCTTTCTTCCTTCCAGGCCTGATTGATTGGTAAATTACAGCATCTTTGCTGTAATCGAAGAACATTTCAGGTGTACATAGCTTTGCCCTGTATGGGAAGGGATGTTTTCGGGCGATTTTTGTAATCCCAACAAATTGACTGGGCAGATATACATCTTGATTCTTGTAGCTTTGTTGAATCACTCAATGAACACTATCTCCTTCCATATGACTATGGCCTTTTTCAAAAAATTTTTGTGTGATGACAACTTGCCGAGTCATACTTAAATGGAGAAGAGCATTGGACAGAGTTGAGTTACGGTTTTGAGCAGCGCATCCATCTGAATATATTATTACTGGTTTCGGATCAGCATTAAGAAGTTCACATACATAATCTAATAGACAAGTGGCAAATGTCGATGCACTGAGATCGGTGGTTGATTCATCAAACCAATAGTTTTGGGCATCATGTGTAGCCAAATTATAAACTGTGTAGTTATGCACACACAATTTCAATTTATAATATGCAGAACTCGCACTTATAAGTGGAAGATTCTGCACCATCATAACATCGCAGCAGATAGTATAACACTTTCCATCTAGAGCATCCTGTTTATCCTTCATTTTTTCATCTTGAGCTTGACGACCTCGCCGAACATGTTCTTCATACAAGTCCTTTTCCAAGTTTCTCTTTTCATATGCATAACATAAATCACACCTGTCCTTTTGTGGTTTAAATACTTTCATATTTAAACTATCAACAGTTCGTTTAAACTCTGTTCTTCCAAGAGGATCCTCATTTGAGTTTGCGCAACGATCGCTGTATATTTCATACAAGTGTGCCATGGATCTAACATCAGTTTGCAAATACAATTTATTCGTGGATTTTCTGCAATAATGCGAGGGAAGTTTAGGTAATGCCTCCAAAAATGTGTGAAGAAACAATTTCTTATGACCCCGAGCTTTCTTTGATTGGCCTGCATTACAAACTGTTTTTGAAGCATTGTCAGTTGTAGGGAGTTCCATATCATCTTCATTTTCATCACAAACGGTGTTATTATTAGTAGGCAGTTTTTCCGTTGCATTCAAGTTGTTTTCAATCCAATAGCGAACTTCGTTGTCTGTGAGACCAAGGGTGTTCAGAAACATTGACTTACATACGGCGTACTTTTCTTCTTTATATTTCAAATGATAAAAGAAAGAAAACTTTCTTCTGGAAGCATCTTTTTTTGTTTCTTGTTTTGTTTTGCAGATATCTACTAAGGAACAAACATAAACTTTTTTGCAATCCCAGTCCATTCTTTTCCAAAATTCATCAAACAAATTTTGGCGCATTGTATCAGATATAACATGACAAAATCTAGTCTTGAACTTCTTACATGAAATCGATGCACATCGAGGTCCTATTTTTCTCTCTTCCCTGGGTACGTCGTGAATTATTCTCTTTGTACATTTTTTATCTGCTCTTCTGAAGCCTACATAAGCTTCCCCTTTCATTCATTTTAGTTTTGCCTCAGCTCTGTCATCACCAACTTTCCTTTTACTTCCTTGTGATGTATCACAATCTTCAATCACACTGTTCTTTTCTATTTCGGTCTCAATATTTACAATATTGTTGTCTTCATTTAAATGACATGAAGTTGAAACCTCAAGGTCCATGGCAATCTCACTAACTTGAACCTCCTCTAAATTCTCATTAACTAGGCCTAAAGGAGTTTCTAAGGGAACACTTTTCAGCAGTAGATCAAAGTCATAGTCCGAAGTTATTACAGTCACATTCTCTATGTTATTTTGTTTAGAGATTTTGTCATCGAAGTCATAGTCAGTACTGGTAGTTATTACATCTGATACTGTTTGGAGTCCTTCATCTTCACGGCACAACTCCCACAACATGTTGAATTCACCTTCATCCCCACTTCTCTCGTCTTCACCTTCATCCTCACTACTTGAACTGCTTGACATCTTTTGTAGCTCTTCAAGAACAAGCAAAAAAAAAAAAAAACTTTATAGGCTAATATGTCTATATAATCTAAATCTAAGAAGATAGCCTTGAATAACTACTAGGAAAAGAAAAGCTGGAAAAACTGCATAAGCGCTTCACCACATCTGGAAGTAGCAGAAGAATAAGCCATATCAGAACTTGAAGTGGTCCCTTGCGACCGTAAAAATACAATAATAATAATAGTCTAATTCAAGTATCAGGGGCCTGTTTCATAAAAACTTAGAAGTCTTGTAATACAGGAACAGCTGATTTTAACGCCTATATTGAGCATGTAATTGGAGTGGTGATTCTCCTGTATTACGTGTCTTATAAGTTTTATGAAACAGGCCCCTGGAGCATATTAAAATTGGGCCTTGGGTCCAGATTCTTGAAATATGGGTCAAACTATGTGTAATTCAAAACTAAAAACTATTTTTAATTTAGTTTTGGTAGGATTATTATCGTTTACAACATTTTCCCAGGAGGGTACATCCAACTGTAACACAACGTATCTCATGAATCACGTGTGGGACAACATAACCTATCTCAAGTCACAACTGTTAACACAACGTATCTCATGAATCACGTTTGGGACAACATAACCTATCTCAAGTCACAACTTTGGGTCAATTATTTTATTCAAGCATTAGAGACTTATACATAAAACTAACATAAACAATAACAGTGTAACTGTAACTTTATAAAACAATATTACATAAATAGTTACTGAGGTTAAATTAATATTGAAAATGACTTACTTTTGTAGACAGCAATCCTTGCACGTCTTCTGAGTGCTATTGGTATGAGATGCGTGGTGTTGGCGGCAAACACTAGATAAGTGGTGTTGACATTTCTTCATTTCTAGCGATATCTGTTGGGAATATTGTAAAACTAACTAGCTTGCTGGATTCCCCGTTAGATTTCGCATAATATGACACCAAAATCACATTTTACCTAAAAATTGAGATAAGTGGTGTTGCTGTGGCAACCTATCTATAGGTTCAGGTTCTGTATAGTCCCTTAAAATGTATTTATTAACTTCTCTTCCATCAAGACAGAGTCTTATTTTATTATCAGGTTTCTTAACTACAACCATAGGATTGGTATACTCAGAACTAGCATGCTCTATTATTTTTTGTTCTAACATTTTCTTTAATTCTTCATTAACTTTTTCTCTTTGATTAAATGGTATTGGGTAACTTTTCTTGACCAACTTTACTTCATCTTTTATTCTCAACTTACAAATATAATCATTAGCTGAACCAGGTTTATCAGAAAATATATCTTTATTCTTTTCAAAAACATTAATCAAATTTTGAACTAAATGTGAAGGTTCATCTTTCAAGTGTACTTTAATATTGTCAATCTTTTGTTGCCACGCATCATCCTTAGTTTCAAAAGATTTATCTATATTTATGTTAAATAATTTCTTATACTTTGAAGTATCTCTTTTTATGAATGGTAACTCAACATCTTTTATACATATTTCATCTTTTTCAAAGTTTATTATTGCACCTATGTCCTTCAAAAAGTCACATCCTACTAATAAATCTACATTTAACTCATCAACAATTAGAAAAATAATTGGAAATTCCAAATTTTCAAAACTAACATCCAACATAACCTGTTTGTTGACTTTCTTATGTTTAGCACCTGTAGCGGTAACAATACTTACATTAGGTGCTGGTATTATGTGTAATTTAATTGACATTTGAATAAATTCTTTTACTAAGTTATTACTAATTACATTTACTTCAGAACCAGTATCAATAATCATTTTGAATTCTCTATTAAAAACCTTAACTTCAACTTCTGCTAAATCATAACCAACTGGTGGTTCTATTTCATTTTCTTCTAACAATTCACTAAACATACAATTAACTCTATAATACTTTTCTTCACTGGTCTGTAATTCGTCTAAGTTTGATTCATTTACACTATTTTCACAAATTATTTCATCATTCACTTCATTAATTTTATTACATACTTCAATGTTAATATTATTTAGATGTACAGAAGTGTCATAACTATTTTCAAACCTTTTAATTGGAGGACACTCAGGAAAACTTATTTTTTGTTGCCCAAGTTCTAGTTTAAATTATGACTCTGATCTTGGATGATAGCATTAGACTTACCACTTACCATTATGTCACTAGACAAAGCTGGAGCTGCATTCTGATTGTAGTATTGATTACCATAGTATGGCTGTGAATTCTGATTACTATTATACGGCTGTGAATTCTGATACCTATTTTGATTGTAGTTTCCATTATTATTATGTCGGTTACCTCTGTAATTATTATGATTTCTTTTGTCACCCTGATTTGGATAGTTTCTTTGATTTGAATAACTACCTTGACCCTGGTAGTTCCCTTGATTTTGATAAGAATTTTGCCTATCATCTTGTTGGAATCTATGCTGATCATGATGCTCATTGTTTTCAAAAGAACTTCTATTTACTATGGGAGAAGTTTTATCCTGACTATTTTTATTATTATCACGTGCAAAATCTTTACCTTGATTTTGGTGTGACTGCCCCGGTGTTGCTCCGGACCAACTAGCTCTAGTCGGCGGGTGGCCGGGGTTAGGCGACGAGGTCAACGTTTCCTTCTGAGGCTTCCGCCGCGCTCGGGGTTGCCTCACCGGTTGGAAATACCGTCGTTGGGCGCCGTTTAACTTTCCCGACCTCCATGTCACGGATTCGGGGACTCGCGGCCGCGCGGACCGGTTGCGATCTAGCGAGGAGCGGTGCTCGCTCCTCCACTAAGGGGTGGAGGTGAAAGGAGTTGGTTTTTGAGGATAGGAAGGGAAGGGCTGAAATACAATTACTCCTGCCCCTTATCAGTGGAGGCGGTAGCCCCTGCTGCTGCGGGTGAGGAAAGAGGAGTTTTGGGGAGGGAGGGGAGAGGATATCCAGCTGGAAGAGTACACCTCTGCCACTTTCCAAAGGGGGCGGAGGTTATTACCCCCTGCTAGGATATGGCCGGAGTTCCAGACCCTGCTAATATCAGCCGTTTCTGGTTCCCCTGCCTTTTTAAGAGGCCAGGTAAGGGAAGGAATGGCGGATGACGAGGAAGCAGCAGAGCACAAATCACCTGCCTGGTTAGAGCGCAGGTCTTTGTTCCTCTGCCTTAGGATTATAGGATCGACTGGTTGGGATTGATACACCCCTGCCTGATGCAGAGTCGGCCGGAATAGTTTAAGCTTTCCCAGTCGGGGAGAGAGGAGGAGAATGACAAACTCTGGCAAATACACCTCTGCTGCGGGGGCGGCGGAGATAGCTTAGCCTTCAATCGGTCGGGGAATAAAGGAAATGACTTTATGACTGTGCAGAGCAAGTTTCCCTCAGCGTGACGTAGCCACGGGCCGAGTCAAGTCGACTCCTCAAAACCGAGGTATAAGGGAGGATCTAGGAGGGTGGTTGGTGTTGGCAGAGGTTAGCGGAGGTTATTTTGCCTACTGCCGCTATCGGCGGGGGTACAGTGGCCTCTGCTAACCGGTAAGGAATAGGATAGGGGATTTTAGGAGTACTGGGAATGAGGAAAGGATCAGGATCGCGTCCGAAAACCTCGAACCGTTTGGGAATTAAGAATTCCCAAACCCACGCTCATGGATTGTGATAATCTCATGACCTGTGCCGTGATCACCATGTCAGGGATCAGCACCAGCTCGTGATCCGTCCTGACTGAACTGGCACATGTTCACTATGCGCACAAGTTCACACAACCGGCACTGTGTGTTCAATTTTCACAAAGTGAAAATTGACTGCAGTTAAACTCCTGCTACACCACGACCGATCAGTTCGAGGACTTGAAGAAGACTTCTCTCTGACTTCCTGGTCAGAGAGCTGTTCCCCCAAAACAAGTGAGGAACTGGTGGGGGAGGCCTCGACGCAGTAGAGAGCACTCCACCGGTCTAGATCGTTATCTACGTTCTGTGCCCTGACCGAAGGCTGCTCCTCTCCACTTTGTCAACTACCCCGAAAATATTTAATTACATGAATTAATTATAATTTTTTTCTGTCACGGCTTTGCCATGTGACATTATCATTTACAGCATCAGTCTCAAAAGGTTTTCGTTTCTGTTTATTAGTTTTATAATGTTCAGTACTACCAAATTCATCAAACAACATAATAAAATCATTACTATCTTTTATATTTCTCATGATAGCTGCCGTGGTAATGGTCTCATCAAAGTGATCACGAAGGAGCTCAAAGATTGTTTCTTTGTCAAGTGAGGGTATAAAATTCTTTGCAATATTCATTTTGTGAATGTAATATTCACTTAAGCTATTTTGTCCACCTAACCTGTATTTGCCAAAACAAAGATCATGTTTTGCAGCCTTTTGTATCTCCCTTGACCACAATCTCTCAGTGTAACACCTAACAAAATCATTGTAGTCCTTCAAATCAAGTTTGACAAAGTACCACCATTCATGTAAGCCACCATTAGATAAATTATTTTCAATTATACCTCTGATCTGAGTCCAGCTCTTAATATTATTTTGTGTTAAGTAATCATTCAAATAATTAATAAAGTTCATCGGATTTTTTCGATCAATGGTCATCTGAAATTCATATCTGTCACCTTTCAAAGAATTATTTTCTTTGTTGAACCACCTTACATTGAAGTTGGACAAATTCTTACATTTATTTATTTCAGATATTTTTTTGTAACTCCATTAATTTATAAATTAAATAAATAAGTTAAACCTAATGATATGGCTTGAAAACATATATTAAAATTGAATTTTCATTAACTTTACGAAATTAGATGTATCTAATGAACTAAAATTAAAAAAATATATATAAATAATGTAAACTGACAGGTAAGTAAATTTTGCAGCATATTATTATTAATTTATCATTACGAAATCGAGGAAAAGAACCACAAATTCAAATAAAAGAAAAGTTCTAAATAAAAACCCTAAAAAAGAAAACTGGTTTTATAAAATCTCCCTCTAAAAAAACAAGACTTACTAAGAATCTTATAAAAATTAAATTTATATATTCAGATAAAAAAATGTCAGAAAAATTAAAAGATCTAAACTCAGTATTAAATCCAGAAACCAAATCTGATTCTCTTTCAGAAAAATCAAATGGTGAGCGGTTAGTTTCAGCTAATAAACAAGTAAATAAAATTAAAAATAGAAGATATCCAAAAAAAATAAATCAATTTAAAATTTGTGTATAAAAAAATTTTGTTAAATTAAATCTAGCAAAAAATATAACTGAATTAAATAACACTAAATACAAACAAACTTCATAAGAAATTCCCTGAGCCACTGAACGAATACATCCAAGTAAAGAATAAAGTGAATTTGATGATCATCTTGATAATAAAACTCTATACACTATAAATCTAGAACAACAAATTAAAAATAAAAGTCCTAATGGAAAAGAAATAAAATTATATGAAGAAGGAAAAAGACATCACAAAATTATAGAAGTTAATAAACCTAATAAGGGGTAAAATAGTAAATAAATAAATTACCAAAATAAATATAATAAGATTCTTTTGAAAAAGGCTTAATAGCATCTCCAAAAGGTTGAAAGATTCCCCCAACCCCAACCTTAAAGGGACCCCTACGAACTTGAATATATCCTAGAACTTTATGTTCTAACAAAACATAATAGGCAACAGAAATTAAAATTAAAAAATTTAAAATAAACATATACTAACTGTAGTATATGAATAATTTACATTTTTAAATTCTAAGTTTAAAACACTTTTCTGCCAAATTATTAGAAATTTTCCCCAATTTAAAAGTCCTTTCATACTAATTGAATAAAATTTAAATAGATAGAAACCAACCTGGCTTACACCGGTTTGAACTCAAATCATTTAATTTTTTAATGGTTGAACAGACCTAAAATTTTAATGGCTACCCCAAAACTTTAAATTAATTCAACATCGAGGTCGTAAACAAATTTATCAATATGAACTAACCAAATTTATTATGCTGTTATCCCTAAGGTATCTTATTTTATTAATCCTAATTTAAGGATACTTAAAACCATATATTAATGTATAAAATCAATAAAGTTTTAAAAATTTATTTATCACCCCAACAAAAAATTTTTTTTATAAAACCCAAAACCCCTAAAACTATTTTGTAAACAACCCATTATTTGAACTTTTGTAGGTTACTAAAAAGTAACACTACCAGTGGCGGCTCTGACTGAAAATTGTGAGGGGGACACTACCCCTCAATTTTTTCATTTGTTAGCTTTTATAAAGAACCATAGTGGTCTAAGTATCCTTATTCAATTCAACGGCTACACATTGTTATAGACTACTTGAATATGTCCCAGAAAATTTCGATAGTATTAAGCGATTCATGCAAATATTATGGCTCACTCACCATTGTCGACAGTTGATGATAACAATTCCAATTTAATAGAGTAGTACTCTCTCTTGAATACTGGCACTATGTAGTTTATCAGCCACACATTGACATTAAATTCGTTCACTATAAATATTCGTACACTTTCATACACAATATTCAAAACACTTTTTTGAAATCGAAGTGCTGACACTAATCCACTAAAATTATCACTAACTTATAGAACGTTTGAAATAGCCTAGGTTTAAGTACACACTGAGTAGGAACATTCCATCAAAATTTTAAATTTAAAATATCTTGGATTAACCAACATATGATTTAAATATGAGCTCCATTTTACGGCTTTTTGCAGAAGCAAAATGTTCTATCACAAGTTCATTGAAATTCTCATATTTAGAAATTAATTTTCGCTCAATGGAGAGCATCGCTAGGGGATTCAAGCGATCTTGTGTCATGGTATTACGCATGAAATTTTTAATATGCTTGAGTGTAGAAAAACATCTTTCACTTTCAGCAGTTGACATCGGAGTCGTGCAAGCAACATTCATAAGTTTCACACTCTCTGAGAAGGTGTCACACAAATTATTCTCCGTTATAACACTCAATAATGACAAGACACCTGAAGCATTAATAAAATCATTTCTTTTGTAGAGCACGTTCAGTTCGGCGGTTAGTTTTGTCGTTTCTACTATAGCAGGATAATACTTAATTACTTCGTCAAAAATTAATTTAGGAAAATTTTGTCTATAATTTTCAAATAATTTTGTATCATAAAGGGAGGCTAATGATAGTTGTCCAGTAAAGGACATGCGGTCACTAACACTAACTAAAATAATGTCACATATTTCTTTGGCATTCATTTCATGGCTGTCATCAAATCTTCTTCTTTTTGTCTGGCTAGTGGGAATGTCATTGTCAATTTCATCTCTTAAATGCTGAATTTCTTTTGTAAATGTTTCAAGATTACTTTTCACTTGAACTGAATCAATGCCTCTTTTTTGAACCTGACAAAATAGAATTTCAACATGTGGCATTATTTTATTGAAAAAATCTAACCAAAAAAGAAAATGTTCATCTTGTAACAAACTTAGCAGACCGTAGGCTTTTCGATTTGTGCTAGCATCGTTTTCGTCACTAATTATTTGTTGAAAGCATTCCACTAAATCGTCTTTGTGATTGTGAATAGTTGTCACAGTTCTACTGTGAAATGTCCAACGGGTCTCACAACCTCGAGGAAGACGTTTTTTCACTATACTATTGAGCACTTCTGTTCTTTTTGAAGACCGTGAAAAAAATGAAGGGAAACCGTCCAGATTAGAAAAAAAAACTCTAACGCTTTTATTGCAACTCGCCGCTTTAGCTACAACTAAATTGAATTGGTGGGCATAGCAGTGAACGTAGTGGGCGTTTGGGTACTTTTGTTTTATAATTGCCTGCACACCGTTAACACTCCCTGACATAACAGCAGCACCATCGTAGCTCTGTGCAATTAATTTCAAGGGGTTTTCCGAGATTTTCAAATGATCTAGTTGCTCTAGAATGCACTTTGATATCCCCTGCGCGGTTTGAGATTCTGGAGTAAAGTACCCCCAAAAACGTTCATGGATTTTGTTGCCGATCGTATATCTAATAATAATGACAAGTTGGTTCTTCACTGATACGTCGGTGGTTTCATCTGCTTGTATTGCAACAAACTGAGCTTGTTCTATCTCTTTCAGGATAAAATTCCGAACTACAGATAGCATTGAATCCAGCAGCTCATTTTGGATAGTTTTTGATAAACCCTGGAATGACCTTTTCTCTGACAAATGCTTCTTGAATATACTGTCAACTTCCCCTAACAAGTCAACAAGGCCACGGAATATTCCAGGATTGTCAGAATTCGTTGTTTCATCATGCCCTCGAAGAGCAAGTTCAAATGAACCACAAAATTTGATACAATCAATAATACGATTTAAAATGTACCGATTATGCTCAACATTTACATAGTGTTCTTTAATAGACTCTCTGTAAGCTGAACTCAACTGGCTCTGAATGTTTATGGACCCTAAAAGAGAGAACTCTATCTCATAGTTCAAATGCTTTTCACTTGAATTATGCTTTTTAACTTTTTCTTTTAAGTGTTTCAAATCCGTTACCCCATTAATTGTCCATGCTGCATCAATACGAGGAGAACATAGCAAGCAAATAAAACAATAGAACGCATTACTTCTTTCACAACCACATAACCACTTAGCAAAATCATAATATTTTACATTAAACTTTCGATTGAACACCCTATTACCATTCTTATCTTTCTGTGAAATAGTCAATAAAGGTCTTGGTGGGCCTAGCTTCTTAACTGCTAATCGTGTTTCAAAATCACTTACATTGTTTTTCAAATTCTCAACAGAATTCATTGTTCATGATAAGTTCAACTACATTACAAACACATCAATTTGAACAATAACAACTTACATGACTTACTCACAACTCACATGGAAGCCTGAAGTTACCGATAACTTGATAAAATAAGCTTCAAAAATGTCAAGTCGTAAGACAATTCCACGCACGATTACACACTACAGAAAGTAATCTACTGAAAAGTGAGGTTATCGCAGGTTGACATCAATGATCCATGCGGCATGCGGCATTCGCAGACTAGCTAGTGGCAGAAGCGCATGCGTATACAAGCCTCGGCCGCCGGCCCAGCTACGGCTAAATTTAGCTATACTAGCTGGTCACATGTTGCCATTTCATCCGTAGAGAATGCAACAAGCGAATAGGGCTTTCGACTTCGCAACACAGCTCTGGAAGGCGCTCACAGGCAGTGTCCGCAGTTCACTTGCTACGTGCTTGTACTATACAGCAAAGTGCGGCTGATCGTTCATAACATTTTATCGTTGTAATTCCTGATTTCTACACTCTTTTTCTATTGTAAAATGATAACAATAGCAAAAAATGAAGATATTTACTATTATCAATTCAATTTAATATCTGAATAATTACTGGATTTAGATTACATTTTTCCAAATTGACAGGGAGGACAGTGTCCGAGCGCCCCCCTGCTGGAGCCGCTCCTGAACACTACAATATTTAAATCACCCAATTTCTTTAGGTTCAATATTAATAATTCAATCCATATTTTCAAGGTTATTTGTACCTTATTAACAAACACATCATGATATTCAATAATTCTATTTATTACATTTAGAAGAGGAATAATAATTATGTTTATATAAATATATCCAGAATTTTATCAAACGAAAAATTTAACTGATCAATAAAATTTATAATTATAATTGTGTTAACATTTTTATTAATTCAAATTTTAAAAATAGATAAAACTGTTGTAATTGAAAATAAATGAATAACAGAAAAAGAAAAAGATATTTTATTAAACGAAAATGAACAAAAAATTTCAATTATGAAAATATTAACAGTAAATAAATTTAAAATAACAATTTTAATAACAATTGTAATCTTACTATTACTTATAGCAATCTCAAATTTGATTAATTCATTTAAAGGTCCCTTAAAAATAACATATGTAAACCATTAAAATTTAAAAAACCATAAATTACATAAATTAAATAACAATAATAAATAAATTAAATATTTTATTATATTAATATTTAAAGGTATGTTAATATTGATTAAAAAACTATCTGTGTATAATAAATTTAATTAAGGTAAAGTAAATATAAATATTAATGTTTATGTGTAAAATTATTTAATTTTAATTAAATAAATGATAATTAATAATGTTTATTTTTATTAAAAAATTAAATTTACAATAAAATAAATTCACTATTTATTAATAAAAAATAAATTATTAAAATATTTGTATATTTTTTTTATAAAAAAAAAATCAATAAAACAAAAAAGCATCTTCAATATCCAAAATTGACAGGGTGACTAGCGACCGGGAAAATCGGGAAAACCGGGAAAAGTCAGGGAATTTTTAAATTCTGTAAAAGTCAGGGAATAGTCAGGGAATTTGAAAAAATAGGGTATCTACACTCCTGTGACCAATAACTCTGTATAGATGGCATTGCTACAATAACCATTTGTAAAAATATCCCAATAAATTTTTTGTATTCTCCTGCAGTAGAATTCAAAATTTTTCCATCTTTTTGCATAGCATACATGTTCGACTGATCACTTATCAATCTGAAAACTTCATCAGAGAGGAACATTTGAAAATATTTTAGAGGGCTCATTTCATCTAGAGGGGGGTCAGGAATTTTTCCTAACCACTGAGTATTGGGTGGAGTGAAATCTGCCTTACGAAATTTCCAGTTTTTTTATGGTTTACTTGGTTGGCCACTAGTAGTTGGTTGGTCTGGAACAACTCTACGTGACTGCTCTCTACGTGACTGCTCCCAGCGACTTGATCTTGAAGCCTCAGGAATTTTGGGTGGTTCCTCATCAAAGCCTCGGAAGCCCTGTAATGGAAATCACAAAATATATTTATATATAAATATATTTTTTGTCAAGAAAGTACAAATTATAATTTATACTTTAGGATCATGGAAAACACTCATTCACTTTTTACCTACCCATACAATTGTATGTAACCCTGAATCAGTCACTCAAATAGTTGAGTATGTCACTGATAATAAAGTCCAGAATGAAAATTTCAACAGTTTGAGAAGTGAACAGTTGGTATTGAAAGGACTAATTGATGGTCAACTTGATATTTTTCTTAGGGTTAATCATTTTAGCTTTACTTCTCTGCTCATTCAAGGTAGGCTACATGAAAACCCCTTCATGTAAGAGATTTACTAACTTGATAAATATTTTTCTCATGGAAGATGAATGAATGATATCAATTACAATAATAAAAAAAACCACTACAATCAATTACAATAAAAGATTGTATCTTACCTCTTCTTGCAAAGATCGGACACCTCTCCATGACTCCTTACTGCGAGTGCTTGCCTGGGAAGTCTCTGCAAGTTGCTCGGGAATTTCGGGTGATTCCTCTGCATGAAACCCTCGGAAGCCCTCCTGTAATATCACAAAAATTTTTTTGTTGAGAATGTACAAATTATGTATATTTTAGGATCATGGAAAACTCTAATTTACTTTGTATTCTTACAATTGTAACCGTGAATAAGTCACTTCAATACCGGTATTTGAGTACCATATATCACTGATATTATCATGTCCAGAAATTCTGACAGTTGATAAGACTCTACTGATAAGACTAAACGATAGTCCACTGGATAGATAATTTTATTGTTTATCATTATAATCATTCAATCTTTATTTCTCTGGTCATTCAAGGCATATGAAAACCACTACTGGTACATGTAAGAGATTTACAAACTTGACAAATAATATCGTTCAATGGAAGATAAGTGAAAGTTATCAATAACAATAAAAGATTATATCTTACCTCTTCTTCCAAATATCGGAGATCTTGAAAATTATTTTCAATTTGATTAATAAATTTCAAAGCTTCATTCTCTTGTACGTAAGATTTTCGAATTCATTTTTGGGTTCTTCTTCGCCTTCTGACTCACTACCCTCCGGAAAATCTCCAAAAACCTTCACAAACTCATTCTCACTTAAATTAATATAATTTTCCAAATCAAATTCGCTAATAATATCATCCATTGTGAATGTAAACAAATAAATTCAATGTAACATCTCAAAGAATCAAAAACAGGCAATACAATGCTTGATTTGTGAGGTTAGGAAGTTCAAGATGTCCAATGTTACCAATAGAGCCCAATGCGATGTGTATGAAACATTCAGTTTATATTGAATTGTATTATTGTTTTTGAAGTAATTGATTTGGAAAAAATAAAAATAATAGGATTAATAATTGATTATGATAAATATAATTTTTTGGTTGTGTTTGAGCACTTTTCAATCATTAAAAAAAAATTGTAAAGTTGGACTTTTCAGTGCAGCTGTAAATCATGTGCAACGATTGGTATTAGAGATGATATTCCAAAGGCAGTGAATACAAACTGCGCTTTTCTGGTGTATTTTGTAACTAGATAGGTATAGCTTTGATGTCACAGTAAGAAAGAGAAGGAAGCATTTGATTATAATGAAATAGAAGCGTTTGAAACCAATGCGACGTGTACGTAGCACTGGGTCAGAAAGGGCTAGACTGACTAATCGATGCTGACTTAGCAGGGGGTGGCGCTACACTAGATTTTGCCGATAGACTCAATTTCTCAGCTGCTTGCTCTATAAAAGCGACTAAATCGAGATGAGAATCATTAAATGCTGGTACATAATCCTCTTTTAATTCTATTTCTAACTCCTGGATTTGTACTTCACACTGTTCATACTCTTCCAGTGTTTTCGGGAGGGATCGATTAAGAACAATAAATTGTTGAGCTAATTTAGAATCAGCAATGTCCTTTGACAGATCATAAAGACGCTGTATTCTAACAAACAAATGTTGCCTTCTAGCCTTAAGAGCTCTCAATGATTTTTCAACTTAATCGCTCATTTTTACTCAAAGACAAACAAGACAATTAAACAACAAGAAACAAAATATTCAAACAATGTAAAGATCCAATACCAACTAATTGAATCTGAACACCGAATCAATAATGAAATTGATATCACTCTTAGGTTCACACTATCCATATAAGTCCAAAATGACACAATATAATATAGCCCTAACTGACAAGTAAGTAGAACTAATCGTCCAACAAACGATGATTATCACATGACCAGCTGAGTGACAACAATATTTCATTCCAACTTAGTACAGTATCCAATACACATACTATCTGAAATGAACAATAATAATCATAATGTTCATAAAACGTTTTCAATGCAATAATGATGATGCGATAAGTTGAATCTCACAAAAGATAAGCTTGTTTGTGTCGAAACGGCCTTGCGAACGAGACGTCTGGATTTGACCTGTCTACAAATCATGCACGTTAGCAATAAGCGTGTGCTTGTCTGCAATTCAACGAACAAGTAATTGAAAAATAGCAAAGCCCCAAAAATTGCCTTAACAACAATCCGTGCCCATTAAGGACCAAAGCTGGATTGGTGTTTTAGTGGACTGTATCTAATTTTTTACTATTTAAATTTAAGCCAAATATATTGAACATAAAGTTCCCATGTGTGAGCATAGAAAGAAAGAAAAGTAGAACGAACTTACCATCTATGCGGCCGATATGAAGCGTCGAAATCAATTTGGGTATTTGGATTAGGAAAGGAAACAACTGAAAGGGCTAGGATTACAGGAAGGTTTAAGTACCTCAAATTTGAATTAACGATTCGGCGATCTGTTGCTGGACTCTATCCGGCGGCTGCAGGAAACCTCCTGATCGATATACACGGCCAGTGGCGTAACGTACACCCCCGCAGACCCCGTGGTGCGGGGGGGCCCGGGCTATAAGGGGGCCCGGAATGATAATATATTTTCTCAAGAAATGGCCCGTGCCCAGACTGAAATATATATATATTTTTTCAAAAGAAATAAAAACAATAAAACTGAAAGAAAGAATGAATTGGCTAAATATTGTCAGGTCAATGTTTACTGTTTACTTTACCATTCCTTGTAACCTTGTAACGTTGTTTGAAAATGCACTTACACTCAAAACCACACTGAACACAAACAAATACGATCTCCCAGGGATCTACAAACTGAACTGCTCTGATTGTAACAAATTCTACATAGGACAAACAGGCCGCACATTCAAGCAACGTTACAAGGAACATTTTCAAGCCCTGACATCAAAAGCTGAATCGAATTTTGCCGACCATATCATTCAAACTGGACACACTTTTACTGACATCAGTACCAACCTACACATTCTACATATAAAATCTAAAGGACACGAACTCAACACCTGGGAACAATTTGAAATATACAAACACACCACACACAATAAACAAAACATTCTCAATGAACAACTAAATTTTAAATCTCACAAACTTTTTGATCACATTCTACAAAAACCACAACACTTCTAACCAAAAAACTGACATGATGATCTAGGAACCCACGCCTCTGAAGATGGATCTCATAGATTCGAAAGCACTCGGCCTACAGATTAAGTGAGTTATACTTATTGTTAACAAATATTTGACTGCAAGTCGTTAAATTTCACATGAAAAGTTAATTTATTATTTATAATATAATCAACTCTCAACTATTTCCATCTTTCAGGAGCCCGTAGGCTACAGCCAAGACTAGCCCCCCTTGAAACATGATTGAATTTTAAAAATTAATAGATAAAAAGGTGTTTAGTTCTTACATAATTATAACTGCCCACAAAATAATTATGCAAGTTTTTCAGGGTGGCAAGGGTGAGGTGGAATATTTATATGATTTTGAGGAGAGGGGCCCGGAAAATCGGTTGCGGGGGGGGCCCAATTGGAAAACGTTACGCCACTGTACACGGCTCTACTATATGCACTGGTTTCTACAATATTTAATTTCAAAACGGCGAATCTAAGGCTTTACTATTTTCAACTAGCCTACACAAATATACAAGTAAATTCGACATATACACATACAAGATCCCCTTCGACAAAACAGGGTATACGATAAAACACGAATGAGTTGACCGGCTTGCTCATACCGAGATTCGAATCGAACTGATTGGGGAGGAAAATGGATTAATCGATCAATCGCAATTACTCTAATTGCCGTCAGGTAACAGCACCGTACAGTGCATGCAACTACCGCCAATCATTGAACAATTCGAAACTCTCAAGAAAGTAAAGTTCGAATAGTGGATTTATGGCCCAAACAGTAATACTTCTCAAAGATCAGGAGGGGTTTGTATTTTTGTGAAGGATTGTTATTCTTGTATACAAATAGAGAATACAAAACTGGAGACAGCTGATTGTGCTCATTTGAAGATAACTTTACCGGATAATGTCTTGTTTGAAATCCTGGGAATTTATAGATTACAAGAGTTTAGTCCAAATAGTTTTACTGAGGAGCTCGACGTTTGCCTAAACTCAATTAGAAATAAAAATCTGATAATATGTGGAGATATAAACATAAATTTATTGAACCCTACAAGCTGTGTAGATAACTAGGTACTTAATGATTATGGCTAAAAATGGCCTTAGCTGTAAAATTAATGATCCAACAAGAATCAGACATAACTCAGAGTCATTGATCGATCATGTTTTTGTTAGGTTTAATATAAATCTACAAACTGATGAAAATGCATGGGTTATTGATTCCCAGATAACAGACCACTTTATGACTGCTCTTAGTATCAAGCAAAACCGAGTCCCTGTAAAACCTGTAAAGTACTTCACCAATAACAAACCTGACTACAAAATCTTAAATAAGGCATTAATGAATGCAGATTGGAGATTAGTTTACACTTCTGTTTCAGTATCAACGGCTTTTTCGCACTTTTCAAAAATTTTACAATCTTGCATAGAATCATAATGTAGATCTAAGAGAAATCGTAATGTGTCATACAAAAAATTAAAACCTTGGATGTCTGAGGAATTATTGAATAAAGTAAAAAAAAACTTACTGTACAAGAGATATATGAAAGAACAATACAATAACTTACTATTGGATCAATACAAAAAATGTAAAAATGCATTAAGTCGTGAAATATCAAATGTGAAATGTTGTTATTACAAAGACTATACAGAGAGGAATAAAAAAGATCCTAGACGTCAATGGCAGTGTATAAAAGAGATTATTGGTGAATCTGGG
Source organism: Conomelus anceps (assembly GCA_948455865.1). NCBI lineage: Eukaryota > Metazoa > Arthropoda > Insecta > Hemiptera > Delphacidae > Conomelus > Conomelus anceps. The sequence goes on from OX418217.1 coordinate 76,140,282, forward strand.
AGCAGACAAGAAAATTTAATTGTAAAAAATGCTAATGGTGTTGTTGAGACCGACCCTAAAATAGTAGCAGGCATATTCAATAGTTTTTTCTCTTCCATTGCAAAAGAATTAAGGTCAAACATTGATAAAGAAAAAAGAATGCAAGAAATGTTAACACTCATCAACCAGATTTTGTAAGAGAAAAGTATATAACTAATTCCATATTCTTATATCCTTCTTCAAAAATGGAAATAAAATCTATTATTAATGGCCTCAGTACCCGTAAAGCACCAGGTTATGATTGCATTACACCATCTCTAGTCAAAAATATAGCAGATAACATCATAGAACAATTGGTTTATTTAGTTAATTTTAGCTTGTCATCAGGCGAGTTTCCAGATGACTTGAAAAATGCCATTGTTATACCTCTTCATAAAAAACTGGACAGACAAAACCCAAGTAATTTCCGGCCTATAGCATTATTGTCTATATTTTCAAAAATTTTTGAAAAAGTTTTAAAGATCCGGCTAGTGATATTTCTGGAAAAGGAAGGATTTTTCAGCAAAAATCAATATGTCTTTCAAAAAAAAAATTAAACACAGAAAATGTGCTGTTGGATTTCTTTGGCAAGGTTTTTGGAGGAATGAATGAAGGTGAATACTGCGCTGGATTGTTTGTTGATGTTATGAAAGCTTTTGACACCATCGATCATTCAATTCTCTTAGAAAAAATGTATAGAGCTGGAATAAGAGGAGTTGCTCATCAGTGGTTTTGCTCTTATCTCACAAAGCGAAAGCAATGAGTAGGAGTCGGAGATGTTCTTAGTGATGAAATTGAGATGGGTTATGGTATTCCACAGGGATCCGTGTTATCTGGACCCCTATTCCTCATTTATGTGAATAGCTTATGTGAAGGAGAGTTCAAAGGAATGCTGACAGCTTCTGCCGATGACACTTCCCTATTTTACAGAACAAAATCAGTCCTGGAATTGCAAGATATCATGCAAAATGATATTAATCTACTCAGAAATTGGTGTTCCGTTCAGTTATGATTTCAAAGTTGGCGGTCACCTATTTCCTCTCGACTATCGATGTTGCATCTATCGATCAATTCATTTTGTTGACTCTCATGCAAGTTTTTTCCGATATTATTTTATCATCTGTCTGGAATATTTTTTATATTTACTCCACACCTTTCTACATATTTGGGTGTTTTTCTATTTCTTGAATTGTGTTTCATATTTTCTATGTTACATCCATTTGGTGGACTGACTACTCTAGTTAGCTTCTGTCTATGAACTTGGGTTCTTTTCGCTCCAATTCACTCTGGTCAACGCCCATGGACGATTTGGTTCGTTTTTGGTATCGGTACATCGTACTTCATATTATTTTCAAGACCTCTTTATGTATGGGGCATCTTATTTCTAATAGAGAATATTCGTTCTCAATGTTTGATCTTCTGCATATGCTTGGTTCTACAAGTCTCGTTATTAATCACGAACACATCAGTGATGAAACTTCAATGGTCACATATTCTTCAAGTTTATTGATGTCCATGTTCAACGATTTATCATTTTCATCTTTACAACGTCAAGCCTACAGTGCTACTCATATATTCAATATCCTATATCCAATTCTATCAGTGATGCTTACGGTTTATTGAGTATGCTCAATATCAAATTCCTTCAACATATCTGTTATCACGAATTCACTACTTACTGGCTGACCGTCACTCGATTATCCTTGGACCAGCAAATACCTGCAGCTAAGTGTTGTGCATTATTATTACAATCATTTTGATTTTTATCCTTCAAATTTACATGTGTTCTGCGACATATCAAGTGCGTCATTTGGTCATTGTTGTATTATATCAATGACAATTCATACAATTCTAGTATGCTATTCTCCAGACTTGACTTCATAAATTTACTTGAATTTACAATTCATTCTTTACGTCACATCATTTGTGTACGTCATTTAGTTATTGTTTCATGGTATCAATAACAACTCATACATCTAGTAGCCTATGCTACTCTCCGGACTTGACTTCATAAATTTACTTGAATTTACAATTTATTCTTTACGTCACATCATTTGTGTACGTCATTTAGTTATTGTTTCATGGTATCAATAACAACTCATACATCTAGTAGCCTATGCTACTCTCCGGACTTGACCTCATAAATTTACTCGAATTCACAATCTTATATTTTGTGTCACATCAATTGTGCATCTTTGGTTATTGTTATATTATATCAATAATAATTCACATATGTCTAGTATGCTATTCTCTGGATTTAATCATGTAAATTTACTTGAATACACAATCTTATTCTTTGTGTCACATCAATTGTGTATGTCACTTGATTATTGTTTCATGGTATCAATAATAATTAATACAATTCTATTATGCTATTTTCTGGTTTCGACCTCTTAAATTCACTTGAATTCAAAAATTATTCTTTGCATTACATAAATTGTGTGCTTCACTTGTTTATTGTTCCATTGTATCAATGATAACTCATTCACTTCTAGTGTTTTTTGATCTTTACTTTATTATGGTTAATGATTCTAGTATGCTTTATGATTCTATTAAAGCAATCGTACTCAAACTGTCACTTGAGAGACTTTTTACTACAGTTCCCTGTTCTCCAATAATCTTACTTACCTTTATTCTTATTTTTATTGGATTATGTTAAATTCGGAAGTGTGGCCTGAGCTATCAGCCCCCTCTTCCTGGTCCTCCATTTTATAACTACTGAACCACACTGTTCCAATCAAACATAATTTTTGGTCCTCGCGGGCCGGATGGTACCAGTAACTTTGGTTTTTTGATACCTTGTACCATTGTCATTACAATTAACTGCTCTTATCTCAAGTGATAGTTTTAGTCAATTATTCATTCTTCTAATGCTTAATAGTCTCTGTAATTGTATTTCACATTTTGGTACTTGTATTATAACACCTGTTAATCTCTTGCAGGTAATTCGTTTGTCAAGATCACAAATACTATTGTACCTGTCCATTGTTGCTGCCGCTCATGGTGTTTTGCTGCTTCAAGGTGCGGTCTAAGGCAGCCAGTGAGTCAACGTGGGCAATCCTTGGAAAATCTCTTCCAATAATGGTAACAAAGCTTAACTTTATTTTGTCATGGCATCTAAAGAGCGCAAACTTATTGCCATCAAAGAAAATGCTAAGCGTGAGCTTACATTGTTCACTCAAAATTATCAAAACTTTGAAGTCATCAATGATAATACTTATGAGGAATTGCTCATTGTCAAGGACAAGTTGTCCAACCTCACTAAAAAATTTGATGATGCTCATGCAGAACTAACTGAAAATTTTAATAATTCTGATGAAGATTTTAATATTGATGAGCATTGGCATACTGTCAACAATTTCATTTTAATTACTGCAAATGTTAATTCTAAACTAAGAGCATACTCTCATCAAACTGAACAAGCAAAAGCTGTATCTCCTCTTCCTACTCATGAGCCCAATGTGCAACAATCCATAAGACTTCCTGAAATTCCTATTCCAAAATTTTCTGGAAATTTCAATGATTGGTTGGAATTCAAGGACACATTCACTAACATCCTTATTGATAATAACTCCATCTCGTCTGCTTCTAAATTCTATTATTTGAGGCAATCACTGTCTGGTGAGGCATTAGCTAGAATTGCTAATATTGCTCCTAGCAATGATAATTTCAATCGTGCTTGGCAATTACTTATTGACCGCTATGATAACACACGTCTCATAGCTGCTAGTCACATCAAAGGTTTGGAACACCCACCAAATGTAATACACAATTCAGCAATTTCACTTCGCTCCTTTATTGATCATTGTAAAGGTCACATTCAAGCACTTGAATCAATTGAGCTTGGAGTTGACATCAAAGATCTTCTTTATATGCATCGCATATTGTCTCAACTTGATCCAAACACCATTCGTGAATGGGAGCAGAGTATCCCTCATGGTAATATTCCTAATTTGGAGCAACTGTGGGATTTTTTGGAAAACCGTTGTGGGGTTTGGGAGGTATTATTAGCTAACAAACCTCAAAATATAACTGTCAAACAAGATAATAAATCATATCCTATCACCAACTCAACTCATTATTCTAAATCAAATAACAATGTGCAATCATTTTGCATTAAGTGCAAGGAAAACCACTTCCTATTTCAATGTCACTCATTCAGAGCTTTACAGCCTCAACAAAAGCTCGATTTTGTCAAGAAAAACAAATTGTGTTTTAATTGTCTTCAACCATTCAAAACTGATCACAAATGCTCAATGAAATCTTGTCTTCATTGTCAACGTAAACATCATACATTATTACATAAATCTTTTACTTCTAACTTCACTACTTCTGATTCTAAGGTACATGTCAATCTTAGCCGACATCAAAGGCTAAGAAAAGATTCTGCAGTCACCTCTAGTCCTGTAACCCCTATTTCAGCTTCACATGATAATAGTCAACCTCTTTCAACCTCTGAGTCTATGAATCATCAATTCACTTCACCATCTACCAGTGGTCCCAATACCTCTCAATTATCATTAAATTCATCCAAGGTTTTGGCTTGTTCTACCAACTCAAAAACTGTTGTCAAATGTGTATTGCCTACTGTCAAGGTAATCATTCATACTGCCAATGGCACTGCTACTCACTGCAGAGCATTGCTGGACTCTGGCTCCGACTGTAATTTGATTTCTGCTTCATTAGTCAAAAGGTTGAATCTTGTCACTACTTCTGTGACTACTTCAGTTCATAGCATAGCTAATGAAGCTTCACTATTGTCTCACTCTACTAAGGTATCTATTTCTTCTTTTGACTCCAACTGGAACTTTAATTCAACATGTCTCATTGTCAATCAAATTACTTCTAATTTACCTGTGGTGGATCTTGATTTATCATCTGTCACTATTCCAGATAACATTACTCTAGCAGATCCTGAATTTCATATTTCAGCTCCAGTTGATCTCTTGTTAGGTGCTTCAATTTTTGCACAATCATTGCTGCCTGGTCAACTACTGTTGAATGACTCCAATCCAATCTTTCAAAACTCAAGGTTTGGTTTTTTTGTGATGGGTTCAGTGCCAACCAATGAAATCAGTGAACAAACTGATTTCCAATCGAATTTTATCACCTCATCTCCAATTACCGACCAATTAGAACGATTTTGGCAGTTAGAAGAAATTCCTGGAAAAAATGTCATGTCTCAACAAGAAAAAGTTGTTGAAAAAATTTACACTGACACCACTGTCAGACAAGCTGATGGTCGATATGTGGTCACTCTTCCTAAAAAGGATTCTGTTGAAACTTTAGGAAATTCTAGGGCTCAGGCTCTCAAACGTTTCAATTCTCTAGAGGCTAGATTATCAAAATCTCCTGATCTTCGTGAACAATATACACAATTCATGGCTGAATATCATGAACTGGGGCACATGTCAGTTGTCAATCCACCTAAGGAAGGTCAAGTCACCTTTTACATCCCTCACCACCCTGTGTTCAAGCCAGATTCAACTACTACAAAACTCCGTGTTGTTTTTGATGCATCTGCAAAGACTTCAAATTCTCTTTCTCTTAATGACATTTTGCATGTTGGACCTACAATTCAACCTGATCTCTTTGATATTGTTTTACGTTTTCGTTGCTTTCCAATAGCTCTTGCTGCAGACATCACCAAGATGTACAGGCAAATCTTGGTTGATCCTTCTGACAGACAGTTGCAGCGTATATTTTGGCGAAATTCACCTTCAGACAAACTTCAGGAATTCACTTTGAATACAGTAACATATGGGACAGCTCCAGCTGCCTTTCTTGCAACACGTTCACTCTTACAATTGGCTAGAGATGAAGCTAGTAATTGTCATGATTTGTTTCGTACAATTTCTGAAGATTTTTATGTTGATGATTTGCTCACAGGTGCTGATACTATTGAGGAAGCTATTAAATTGGCTCATGAACTTCTTTCTACCTTAAATAATGGTGGATTTGAACTTCGCAAATGGCTATCAAATTCATCTCAAGTATTGCAAACTATTCCTTCCACACTTCATGAAGTCGATGCAACAAAATTAATTTCTGGTGATCTTGAGACTTCATTCAAAGCTTTAGGCATAATTTGGGATGTGAAAAATGATCATCTGTCTATTTCATTGCCTACTATTTCATCAAAGACTTCATTCACAAAACGTGAATTCTTATCTGTCATAGCTTCAATTTTTGACCCACTTGGTTTAATATCACCAATTGTCATTTCTGCTAAGATTTTGTTTCAGCAACTATGGTTACTACGTCTTGGTTGGGATGATTCACTTCCAGCGGAGTTATTGAGCAAATGGATTTCAATTTATCAACAACTGTCTGACATTTCTAGCATAAATATTCCTCGCTTGGTTATTTCACCCACTTCTATCAAATTTGAGTTACATGGCTTCTGTGATGCGAGCTCCATTGCTTATGGTGCTTGTCTCTATCTGAGATCTTGTTCTGACTCTTCATCTACTGTTCATCTCTTGTGTTCAAAGAGCCGGGTTGCACCCCTTAAGCCTTTGTCTATTCCCAGGCTTGAACTTTGTGCCGCTTTAATTTTATCTCGCTTAATTACCAAGGTTATTTCTGCATTTCGTCTTAGCATTTCATCAGTCCACCTTTGGTCTGATTCTCTTAATGTATGTTCATGGTTAAAGTCTCCTCCTACAAAGAAGGATATTTTTGTAGCACTGAGAGTGTCTGAAATTCAAGACTCAACAAAATCATTTTACTGGCATCATGTCAAATCTGCTGATAATCCAGCTGATTTAGTTTCTAGAGGCATGTCACCTTCTCAATTAGCTGATTCTGTTCTATGGTGGAATGGTCCACCTTTCTTATTGTCTGCTCAAAATTTTGATTCTTCTCAAAGTTCCACTATTTCTTTGCATATCAATTCATCATCTTATTCTTCAGAATCCTCCATAACTGACTCTTGCCTAGCTAAGATTTTGAATGAATTTTCATCTCTGTCTAAAATAATCAGAGTCATTGCTTGGTGTCTACGTTTTGTTTACAACATGGCCCATCCCAAGTGTCATAAACAGGGTACACTATCTGTAGATGAATTAACACAGGCTGAAATTGTTCTCATTAAGTTTGTTCAAAGTCAAGCCTTTGGTCCAGAGCTGCAAGCTCTCTCTAACAATCAACCTCTGCCACACAAAAGCACTCTTTCTCCTTTTGTTCCATTTTTACATGCTGATGGTTTCATTAGAATTGGTGGTAGATTGCAAAATTCCAAATTACTCTTTGACCAAAAACATCAAATTCTATTGCCTTCCAAACACAAATTCACTAGATTACTTATTGAATCTACTCATCAACGTCTTCTTCATGCCAGTCTGCAATCAGTTTTGGCAAATATTCGTCTCAAATTCTGGTTTCCTTCCTCACGTCTCACCATTCGTAATGTTCTTCGTTCTTGCATACCTTGTTTTAAGTTTGCACCAAAGCTTGCTCAGCAGCAAATGGGTCAACTTCCCAAACACAGAGTGATTCCTAATCCTCCCTTTCATACCTGTGGTATTGACTATGCTGGACCTATTTCTACTAGATTCGGTGGTCCTCGGTCTCGCACAGTTTCCAAATCATACTTGGCAATCTTTGTATGCATGGTTACTTGAGCTGTTCATTGTGAAATTGTGTCTGATCTAACTACAAAGGCATTCGTTGCAGCCTTGTCAAGGTTTATTTCTCGTCGTGGTCTTCCAGCACATATATTCTCTGACAATGCTTCTACTTTCTTAGGGGCTAAATCTGAACTTCAAGATTTATATCACTTTCTTCAAACCTCAAAAACTCAATCTATCATACAAAATTTTGCCGCCTCTTCTAGGATTCAATGGCATTTCATCCCTCCTCATGCTCCTCATTTTGGTGGGCTCTGGGAGGCTGCTGTAAAGAGTTTTAAATCTATTTTCAGAGTCACTACTAAACAATCAATTTTAACACTTGAAGAACTTTTCACTCTTGCTTCTCGCATAGAAGCCATTCTAAATTCACGTCCATTAATTCCCTTGTCTGAAGATCCTGATGATCTCAATTATCTTTCATCTGGTCATTTCTTAATAGGTCGCCCTCTGATTGCATTACCTATCAATGTCACTAACAATGACAAACGAAATTTGCTTGCACGCTGGAAGCAAGTTGACTTGATGTCACAGCAAATTTGGAAATGCTGGCAATCTGACTACCTTGTAATACTTCAAAGGCGCAACAAGTGGTTACTTGAAGGCGAAAATCTCAAGGTAAATACTCTTGTCCTTCTCAAGGAGGATGATATGCCTCTAGGTACCTGGAAACTTGGGAGAATTATTGATACATTTCCTGGAAGTGATGCTAGGGTCCAGGTGGTCTTGGTAAAAACTGCATCTGGTACTTTCAAAAGAAGCATTCATTCTTTGGCCCCACTTCCTCTTGTGGACTATACTGATGAGTAATTATTTCTTTACCCTATTTTCTAGTAGTCATCCAACTTTGAATTCATAATCTTCACTATACATATTTTCATTTCTTTCATCTCTTTTGCAAATTTGCAAGTTGCAAAACGTGGGCAACTTATGTTCCGTTCAGTTACGATTTCAAAGTTGGCGGTCACCTATTTCCTCTCGACTATCGATGTTGCATCTATCGATCAATTCATTTTGTTGACTCTCATGCAAGTTTTTTCCGATATTATTTTATCATCTGTCTGGAATATTTTTTATATTTACTCCACACCTTTCTACATATTTGGGTGTTTTTCTATTTCTTGAATTGTGTTTCATATTTTCTATGTTACATCCATTTGGTGGACTGACTACTCTAGTTAGCTTCTGTCTATGAACTTGGGTTCTTTTCGCTCCAATTCACTCTGGTCAACGCCCATGGACGATTTGGTTCGTTTTTGGTATCGGTACATCGTACTTCATATTATTTTCAAGACCTCTTTATGTATGGGGCATCTTATTTCTAATAGAGAATATTCGTTCTCAATGTTTGATCTTCTGCATATGCTTGGTTCTACAAGTCTCGTTATTAATCACGAACACATCAGTGATGAAACTTCAATGGTCACATATTCTTCAAGTTTATTGATGTCCATGTTCAACGATTTATCATTTTCATCTTTACAACGTCAAGCCTACAGTGCTACTCATATATTCAATATCCTATATCCAATTCTATCAGTGATGCTTACGGTTTATTGAGTATGCTCAATATCAAATTCCTTCAACATATCTGTTATCACGAATTCACTACTTACTGGCTGACCGTCACTCGATTATCCTTGGACCAGCAAATACCTGCAGCTAAGTGTTGTGCGTTATTATTACAATCATTTTGATTTTTATCCTTCAAATTTACATGTGTTCTGCGACATATCAAGTGCGTCATTTGGTCATTGTTGTATTATATCAATGACAATTCATACAATTCTAGTATGCTATTCTCCAGACTTGACTTCATAAATTTACTTGAATTTACAATTCATTCTTTACGTCACATCATTTGTGTACGTCATTTAGTTATTGTTTCATGGTATCAATAACAACTCATACATCTAGTAGCCTATGCTACTCTCCGGACTTGACTTCATAAATTTACTTGAATTTACAATTTATTCTTTACGTCACATCATTTGTGTACGTCATTTAGTTATTGTTTCATGGTATCAATAACAACTCATACATCTAGTAGCCTATGCTACTCTCCGGACTTGACCTCATAAATTTACTCGAATTCACAATCTTATATTTTGTGTCACATCAATTGTGCATCTTTGGTTATTGTTATATTATATCAATAATAATTCACATATGTCTAGTATGCTATTCTCTGGATTTAATCATGTAAATTTACTTGAATACACAATCTTATTCTTTGTGTCACATCAATTGTGTATGTCACTTGATTATTGTTTCATGGTATCAATAATAATTAATACAATTCTATTATGCTATTTTCTGGTTTCGACCTCTTAAATTCACTTGAATTCAAAAATTATTCTTTGCATTACATAAATTGTGTGCTTCACTTGTTTATTGTTCCATTGTATCAATGATAACTCATTCACTTCTAGTGTTTTTTGATCTTTACTTTATTATGGTTAATGATTCTAGTATGCTTTATGATTCTATTAAAGCAATCGTACTCAAACTGTCACTTGAGAGACTTTTTACTACAGTTCCCTGTTCTCCAATAATCTTACTTACCTTTATTCTTATTTTTATTGGATTATGTTAAATTCGGAAGTGTGGCCTGAGCTATCAGCCCCCTCTTCCTGGTCCTCCATTTTATAACTACTGAACCACACTGTTCCAATCAAACAATTGGTTCACCAATAATTGCTTAGTAATGAGTCCAAAAACCCAAGCTTTAGTGTTTAATTTAGTTGTCAGAAATAGGATAGACTTGACACTCAAGTATCACAAAACAACTTGTTTGATGAAAAATAATTGTAGTTGCCCTGATATAAATATAGTAGATAATATTAAGTACTTGGGATTATTTGTAGATAACAGATTGAGTTGGAAGATCCATGTGAACTATATAAAGAACAAAATTTTGAGATATACTAGGATTTTCTACCTAATCAAACCTTTTTGTGGTGCTGATTTACTCAGAAAATTGTATTTTGCTTTTATAAATTCCAAGCTAGAATATGCTCTAACTTTATGGGGTGGAACTTATTTCTATGTTGAATACAGTAATCATTCAGCAAAAACATTTTGTGCAAATAATAAACAACAGTCGAAGGACTGATCATGCCTTACCTATTTTTAGAAAACTTAACATATTGCCTCTAAAGAATTTATATGTGTATAAAGTCTTGAAGGTGTATTTCAACAATAGGTAATTTCAAAATATTGGCTTTCTGTTGACCGGACCAGCATTTAGCCCTTCTAGAGCTTTACGTTTATAATGTTTATATTTCATGTGTACCATCCCACACACAGGTTCTCTTTAGCCTCGGGATGCGAACTTTTATTAGTCTTAAGAATTTTTAAAATATGTGCATATATACTGTGTAATGTTTGTGACTAATAAATTTTATTTATTCATTCATTTATCCATTCATTCATTTTTAGTGATGGAATTGGAGGTAATACAGAGGTTCGTTTTATTAAGTAGATTTGGATGGAAAAATAGTAAGAAGGGATGAATGACTGTTCTAATTATTAAGTGAAGGGAGCTCAATTGGTTAAATTCATCTATAATATTCTTCATATGACTAAAATCAGTAATATTAGTGTGGAATCATCAGTGTTATGGTAATAATGATTTAGCTAAGGATTGATGAATAAATTAAACCATTTATCTGGTAAGTAGTTGGGTTTTCCTGTCTTGGTCCCAACGTTCCCTAATGTTTGTTCTCAGTAACTCTATTAAGGACCTGTCAGTGCCTTATTATCTTCCAATACTACAGAATTAATTGTCTGCAAATAGCATACATTGTAATTTTTGCAAGTGATAAGTATACCTGAGTTTGATCAATAATTATTTTTTGTTACTTTGTGAAATTCTTACAGAATGATATTGTTTCAAATTTTGTATTTAAAAGAACAAATGCAGTCATCATGATATAAATTTAGATTAATTGATTTTTTGTGAACTCCTGTTCAATAATTTATGGAAATTGGGGATAAGGTATTGCTTGGCTAATCAACTCTATCATATGATTTTGAGCATTAGCACCAAATGAGATTATGTCATTGATCAGTCCTAAGACCTTTTGTCCTGTGGGTTGCGTTTCATGGCCTGAGAGGAACAGCTGTTTGAGTAGCCAAAATGTTTACTTGTGGCCTGTGAAGTATGGAAGCCTGAGTAGTTCCAGTGCATCTCATAGCAGCAAACATGTTGAAACTAGTGGGGGCCCATGTGAGCATTCAGTGCTCATCTGACATGAAAAACACTATAAAAGAGTTATTGAGTTGTATATTTGCTATTTGGGGCCAGTTTCATAACAAACTACAATTTGCAAGTGCAATCTACTTGTAAAAACTTCCATAGTATTTTGCAGTAACCAAAATGTGCAAGTGCATAATAATGTTATTTTGTACTTTGTTATGAATCAGACCCCAGGTCTTCTGTCAAGAAAAGAAATTACTTCACAATTGATTTCTATAAGTAAAATTTATTCTATCAAAAGTTAAAAAATATCAATAATAAACTAAGTATTGAATTTCAAGATAAAGAAAAAACTGGAAATAAATAAATATGGCAAGAAGATAATTTTGCTCATAAGTTCAGATTATTGTTATTTGGTAGTCTTTCAATGAGGTTGATTGAATGTATGCTTATCAAAGAAGTAGGACAAACACATTTATTTCTCTTTGCAACCAGAACAGTTTGTGTTGACTTGTTTTGAATGTTTTGTTGCATGGCCTCTCCCATTGCACTCTGAATATTTTTTGTAGCACAAGACACAATGTCCTCTCTGGTCCTGCGCCTCTTGGAGAATATGCTTGGTCAATGAAGGCCTTGGCTTGTTTTCTGTTTCTGAAGATGCATGTCTACCATAAATTAGAGACATGGCCAAATTTTCTCAAAATTCAGTGATGCTGAGTTTATACTGTGGATTTAATTTCTTCAAAACCGAATATGCATTCATAACTGAAGTATTTGTGATGAACTCTATTGCTAATTTACAGAACCATTTCACTCCTTTCCTCAATGCTGATGAGTAAGACATCATCTGGTCTGATAAATCAATAAATGATTTCACAGAATTGTACTCTATAACTGTAGATGGCTTCAAAGTGACACCATTTCTATTTGTAACTTCTGTCATCTCTGGAATGTCCTTTGTTGTGAGGAAGAGCACCATTTGCACCATGAGCATTTTATCCCTCCATTTTCCAACTATGACATTGGTGTTGCTCTGGAGTGCAAACATTTCTCCCCATTCCAGGTTGGCATTGACAAGTGGTTTTGGGTTGAGCTTTCTGTTGTTCCTCAAAGTGCCTACAAGATGAATTTTCTTTTTATTGATTTCATGGGCCAGGCTGATACAAGTTGTTGGTGAATAATGTTCTACCTCTGTTGAGTAGAGGTGACATCAACTCCATGATAACTCTCCCAGATAGCTGTTGATTATGGTGGGTAGTTTCCTTCCCACAATACAATTTCATATTGTATGTGTATTCACTTTTGATACAAAGTTTAAAAACTCTCATGCCAAACTTATGATGTTTGTGAGGCATATAGTGACAAAAATGCAGTCTTCCTCTAATGGGAATCATTGATTTGTTGATGCAAAGATTTCTATCTGGTAAGTAGACATTTTGAAATTTATCAATAAGCAGCTGAATTTTTTGGATTTTACTATTGGTAGGTGACTTATTATCAGGGAAATGTAAATGGCTCAATAACAACTCAAAACGATTGTGTGACATCACAGAAGATACATTGTTTTTGTATAACATTTTATGAGACCAATAACTTTGCATTGTGGGCTTTTTATCTAATCCAATCCACAATAGTAAACCAAGGAATTTTCTCATCTCTTCTCTATTAGTATCAGTCCAGAAGGATAACCAAGAGTAATTTGTGCCACTTTTGTTCACAATAGTGCAGTGCCCCCTTTTCAACAAGAGGTTAGACTATTGTGTGGGTTGGCATTTGATACACTGTGCCTAACGATTAAGCAAACAGTACCTTGATTGAATTATGATATTGGGGTGAGAAGGGCCCCCACAACACATGAACAGATAACAAAATTTGGAAATACATACAGCTTTATTCTTTGATCTAGAAGGCACCTAATTCTAATGGTGCAAAAAGCAAAACAAATTATAGCATTATTTTATCCTAACCTATGCATTAATCATAATTAATAAACATCCTAACAATAGAAATCCTAGCATGAGAAACATTTGAAACACATGAACAATGGAAATCCTAAGATGAAATGTACTTTAGAGATACAAAAGGGACACTAACAAGAACTTATAAATACAACTTGTATTTCTGACATGAATTAACAGTATATTAATATTTAGAAAAAAAAGAGTTGCTGCTTGTCAGGATTAATTTGGAAAAGGAATAACTGTTTTACTGTCATTGTTAGTTATTTGACAGAAATTGAATGCTTTTTTTTATGTTGGAAAAGAGTTGCTGCTTGTAGGATTAATTTGGAAAAGAAGTAAAATTGTGACTGATGTTTGAGACTAAAGTTGAGAACAGCACAAGTTGGAATTACCACCAGGTAATTTTTTGGTATTGAAGTCAGCATGGATTGGGATTACTACCAGGTAACTCTCAGTGTTGAGGATGGCAGGAATTGGAATAGGCATGGACATGCCCTCTGACATATCTCAGGTTGTAGTGGTGACCTCATCTCTAGTAGTGGAACTCATAAAACTTTTAGCCCAACTCATCATCACACTCTGACAGACATTTGTTACTAAAATGCTAACTACTTCAAAGTTACACACATTAATCATCATTAATAATTATTATTTTTGTTAGATTTCAAACAATACATTTTATTGCATTCATATCTCAAAATTGTACATATCAATCATTCATTGTAATTATCATATTTATATAAAAGCTGTAGAAAATGTCATATTAATCATCATTAATAATTTTATTATTATTCATTAAATAATTTCTATAATTTTTTTTATATTAATGACATTAGTTGATATTGGATTAGCATGAAGTTCAAGTATACAAAATCATAAATTCTTTATGAATCATCATATGCAATGTTTATAATCAATTTAAAGAATGACATAATGAGTATAAGTTTTCAAAAATAAGTGTTACTAGCAGTTGACACACAATTACGGATTCAAAGTCCAATACACAAATTAAAAATCTTTAATTAAACAAACAAAAAAAAAAAAATTAAGCATACCTAGCAAATTTCAACTTTAACAAATCTACAAAATAGTACCATAAATTTTTTATCAATAAAATGTTTATAAATTGCACAAATATTCTTTTTTGAAACTAAAAGCTGTACCTACTAGCTAAGGATATTACATAATTAATAAATGATAACAAGAGAAAGTTAATAGAGCAAGCATCAATGTAAACTATCATTGAATGTAAGCTTAATGAAGCATACTACTTTCAGATTGAAAGTATGCTTAACTCTATGTGTTAGTATAAAGGCTGTCATACTCTTGTAAAAACAAGTGAAGGAAAAATCTAAATTTGGAATAAGTATTCAAAATTTCAATTAATAAAAGACTTGGCTAATGGAAAGTCTACTAGATGTCTGTAGACTGATTTCAGCACTATGACAGCAGACTCGAGGATTGGACTCAAAGTAATTTATATAGAATAAAAAATATTCGACATAAGAGTCAAATTAACATAAGATAATTGACATAAGAGTCTTAAGCTTTTTATTGCATATCGATGGCTTAGAAGTGAAACCTTGTAAGTCAGCAAAAGTAAATTTTTCAGGAAACGAAAAAAACGTTTTAAAAAAACATATGTCCATTGAACGTTTTGATTTGTATTTCACACTTTAAAGTGGCTATAACAGTATTAACTCATAATGTTTGATATTGATATTGTAATAATATATATTATCTAGATGACTTACGAGGTATCACATCTTAGAAAATGTAGACTTACGAAGTGATACGAGGTTTCATTTTTTACCTGACTCTACTTACGAGGAACCACAATGTAATTCAAAACATGCTTTCTTAGTAATATTAAATATTTGAATGGTAAAATTTCTAATAATAGAGCAAATTTCTAATAATACAAGTTGGTTGAAATTGACAATTTGTATTGAAGATTTGGTAATGAAACATTTATTCATACACAGATTAGATACCTAAAGCTACAATTCACAGAATACAGTGTATGTAAGGCACAGTCATAGTTATTGTAATAAAATGTAGAAAAATTAGAATATTTTCTAGTTAATATAAGAAGTATGCCAATATAAAAGTAAGTATGTCAATTATGAAATAGTATTAGGTATAAAGTAATACATGGACATCTATTGGATACTAAACTGGTAAACTCTCAAGTAATTAATAATGATACATCAATGCAAGTTTCATGGTTGGACAACACAAAACTAGACCTTAGCAGGATTTGTTGGTGGCGGAAGGCCTCATACAGTAACCTAATGTAATGCACATAGTTATGATAATAAAAATGTATAAAATTAGAATATTTTCCAGTTAATATAAAAGGAAGTATGTCAATTATGAAATAGTATTAGGTATAAAGTAAAACATGGACATCTATTGGATACTTAACTGGTAAACTGTCAAGTAAATAATGATACATCAATGCAAGTTTCATGGTTGGACTACACAAAACTAAACCTTAGCAGGATTTGTTGGTGGCGAAAGGTCTCATACAGTAACCATTCAACCATTCAACTAACCCTACAACTATTCAACCATTCAACTAACCCTAGTCCAATCGAGCAGAAGGAACTAACGTTTGACTTTGTGAAGAACTTTGCTCAGCCAAACATTCAACCATTAAACAAAGAAGAAAATAAAAATAAATAATTAATAGTTGTAGTTCATTCATAAGTGATAGAGTCATAAAATGGATGGCAGTCCGAGGGTATCACCGACTTGAGTTGCTGCAGATGGGTCCACTTTGTTCTTGTTATTTTAAGAGGTGCTTTGTGATGTTGTTTGAATTGAGCCAGTCTAGCAACATTGTTCCTCCATTTCCTTTGAGGAATAGCAACGAACTCACTATCGAATGATTTGATTTTTACAGTTATCTCACCATCTTTGTACCTGATCACTCTGATATCTGTGACCACAGGATCACCAGGCTTTTTACCTGGTCTAATGCTATCAAACATCTGAAGATCTGGCTGAGCAAAGTTCTTCACAAAGTCAAACGTTAGTTCCTTCTGCTTGATTGGACTAGGGTTAGATCTGGCACTTGCTGCTAGCCTTATATAATCACTTGGTAGGTGGATTGGCTGGTTATGAATTTTGTTCTCAATTATTGCATGTATGGAGTCCACTTCCATCTGGGTATGACCTTTCTCTAAATACTTCTGCATGATCTCAACATCATACTCCTTGCTAAACGATAAAAGAGCATTTGCCATGATGGCATTCCTATTTTGGTTTGTACATCCATCACTCCAAATAACGATAGGAGTCTTCTCATTGCTGTTCCACTTATCTTTTAAGAAGTCTACTACACAGCTGGCAAAGGTCGGAGCTGTTAAGTCAGCTTGTGTTTCGTTGAACCAATAAGATCTTGCACTATGAGATTTCATCTCATAAATAGAAAAGTTGTGACAGGCTAATTTCGTTTTGAAGTAAAGAGCCGATGCATTCAAACTTGGACACACTTTTACTGCTTGGACGTCTTGACAAATGACAAATAAAGTTCCTTCATCAGCTTTCAACTTGTCATTAGTTTTTTCTTGTCTGGCCCTATCTTTCAAGCTAACATGTTCAACATAATCTTCTTCACTGACAAGTCCCGCATCTTTTGCAACACAAGTGTCACACCTATCTTTCTTTGGCTGTTGGAATGATAGGTTTTTGCTATGAATAATCTTGTGAAACGTGCATGTAGACAAAGGTTTGATTGGTTCTTCCTCATTTTTGCACTGTCTTTTATATTCGGCATACACATCTGTCATTCGGTTGCCAAATACTGGCTCCATATACAGTTTCAAAGTGTCCTTTCTACAATAGTGAGCTGGGAGTTTAGGCATGCTGTCCAAAAATTCATTCAATTTTGCTGCAGCTCTTGGGTTAGTCTCACCTAGCCCTCTTCTAGGCCAAGATAGTTTTGCAGGGGTGATTGCATGACCTTGAGCGGCATTGGTGGAATCTGCAGCCCAATTCTTAACTGTCCTCTCCCCTAAAACAAAGGTGTTCAAAAAAAAGGTTTTGCAAACTTTATGCACTTTTCCATTAGTGGTTTTGACAGTGTATGTCAAAGTAGACTTCCGCCTTGAAACTGCTCCTGGATTCTTGACACTTTTCTTCCCCTGACAACTCACCAATGAGGCGATATAGGTCTTTTTTTGATCCCATGATAAATTTTCCCAGAAGTCTCTGAAGATTGTTTTTCTTTCGTCATTAGAAACTTCATTACAAGTTCGTCCAGATCTTAGACATCCCCTACCTTGGCATCTTGGTCCTAATTCTCTTGACTTTCTTTCCTTTCCTCTTTTACTTTTCCCACCTTCTTCTCTTTTCCATCCAGTGTATTGTTTTCCTTGTTCACGTAGCTTTTTATTTTTGGAATCAAACCACTCCTCTCATTTTGCTTGTCCTTTCTTCTTCCTTTTATTGATGATCCTACCCAAAACAACATTGTTTTCAAGAGCTTCTTCTTCTTGATTTTCAGTAGTATGTACATCAAAAATTTCATCTATAGAACTATGTTCTGATTCAACATAATCTGGATCATCAGCTTCTTCATCATCACTACCATATTCATTATCGCTTGGACATGGATTGACATTAATTCCTGGTGGCAGAGTGGGAGCAATTTGGTCACAGGCAGTTTCAACTTCTTCCATCTTTTCTTCCATGATGACGTTATTCTCATTGATAACAATTTGATAACTGGCAGTTTCAGACTCTTTCATATTTTCTTCCATGATGATGTTATTTCGGTAAAAGTGTGTCCAGTTTGAATGATATGGTCGGCGACATCAGTACCAACCTGCACATTTTACACATAAAATCTAAAGGACACGAACTCAACACCTTGGAACAATTTGAAATATACAAACACACCACACACAATAAACAAAACATTCTCAATGAACAACTAAATTTTAAATCTCACAAACTTTTTGATCATATTTTACAAAAACCACAACACTTCTAACCAAAAAACTGACATGATGATCTAGGAGCCTCTGATGATGGATCTCATAGATTCGAAAGTACTCGGCCAGTTTAAGTGAGTTATTATACTTATTCTTAACAAATATTTGACTGCATGTCATTAAATTTCACATGAAAAGTTAATATTAACAACGCAGTTCGTCATGGAACAAGAAATCCAGGAGTATAATAATTATTAGGGAGACAAAGATCAACCTGAAATAAATCAAAATATAATTTCAATTCACAATTCAGTGAATCTCCACAACACAAATTATAAGTGAAGGCAGTTATTATTAATCATTATGAATATTCGGAAATGAGATCCAGAATCCAGGCTCAGTAATTTCATATGAGCCGCCAGTTGCTGTTGAAAAGTTACAAGCCAATCAGAGAACAGCCACTGAGATCCTCTACAATGTTGCCAAACGTCACCCGTAGTTTAGACGGGACCCCGACAAACCATCCCAACGACAAAGCATACCAACGACAACCTGGTCCAAATTTTTTGGACCAGGTTGTCGTGTGCACGCACCGACAACCTGTACCACTCTGGAATGTGGACCAGTTTGTCGGTGGGACAGTTTGTCGTTCACTGAAGAAATGTTCAATATATTTATCTGGCCAAGCTATCGATATACCAACATATCGAACTACCTATTCTTTAATAATCGGTGTGTTGGAGATATCGATTCTTCAATAATTGATGTACGGTATTGGGGAAATCGATATTACAAGGAGTATTCATAAAATAAGTTTCCCTATCCAATAAAAAACTTAAAACAAATCTGAATACCTTCAAAACTATTGATTATAATTCTGTATATCATTTTTCAACATAGTTATCATCCCTTTTCAAGCATTCTTCATATCTATTTGGTAGCTTTTTTAGCCCAGCTGCATACCATTTTGCCGCCATTGGTTTAAACCAAGTAGTGTTAACGCTTTTCGCTGCTCCTTATGCACGTCATTCAGAGTAAGCGAGACATCTACCTCGCACAAACCTTTGACAGCTGAAGCTCTTCATAATGCTGTACACAGATGTACGGCTTAATTCAATGTTTGGTGGCAATTGATGCATGATTTCGAATGTGATACTGTGATGCGCTTGTCGGAATCAACAATGGCTTGCACAGCAGCAATGCAGTAGGTCGCTGAGGTCGGCCACTTCGCTCATCATCGTGCACATTATCCCTTCCTTCCAAAAAAATTACTCGCCAAAGATCAACCATTTGTAGGCTACAGACAATCAGACTTGACATTTTCACCATATACATCACAAATTCACAAATCTGACTGTAAATTGCAGTGGCAGTCAAATTTCTTGCAGTCAAGAAACTCGTAAAAGCTAAAACATTCTCAAACATCATAGAATTTCAAAACTACTCGTGTATGCTCGCTCTGAGGCCGCTGTTATACGATCACTTATAAGTTCAGAGAATTAGGATCATAGATAGGTCTAATCTTTAATTTATTTACTTTTTAGCTCGCAATATTTTATGAAGCATTTCTATTTTATTCAATAATAGTGAACAAAAAATTTAGTTACATACTGAAAGATCACAGTGATTTAACACGTGAAATATTTCATCTCAACACATACTATGGAGCAAGGAGCTTTCGCACATAATTATGAAATTGGTTATTATAGGAACTATAGGAAGTTGTGTATTGAAAAATAGCTTATTGTAGACTCTACTGTAATATAATTGTCCAGTTAGGCCTAGTTTTATTTTGTGCGATGTGCACTGAATAATGAGAGTATCCTATGGCCGGTATTCAACCATAAAATATCTTATAAAGGTTCTTTTAGTTCTTTGACTGTAAATTGCCATCATACACATAAACTTATAAAGTGTAAAATGCCATATTTTATAAAGTACCTATTTACTTCTTCAAAGTATTCTAATCCATGACATTTAATAGTTTGGCATTACATGAAGTATACTGAAGAACTTTGAGGTTAGATGTGTTTATATATTTTATCAAATTTTTTATAGTGGAATATAATCCCAAGGTCACCATCACACAATTATAAAAGGGTCTAGTATTATAAATTGGTCTCGTCTTATATTTATTGTTCTGCAATTTTTTTGAGTATTTTATTTATTCAATACAAGTAATAATTCATTTTATGAAATTTAATAATTTGTCATTATATTTTATAAAATAAATTGAAAAATTACTGAATATGGGGTTAGATCTGGGAAGACCTACGATCCCTGGCCCCTATGGGGTTAGATTTCGCTGTGATGGCGACCTTAGGCTTATTACTGTCAAAGATATTCTTGTAAGAGCCTTTATAATGGAAGATATTTTAAAAAATAATTTACTATGTTATAGTGGAATACCGGCCTTGTACACAAAAGTTTAGAATTATCATTCTGATAGAAATAGCTTCCTGGCTTCTCTGACAAAAATGATGACCAAGAAAAAAATGTTCCTCTTAAGTGCCGCATTATTATCCAGAAAGGAGTGGTCTACTTACAATATTGTATCAAAACTTGAATTATATTAATGTAATGAATGTTATAATCTCGTGCATCAAGTTCTATCATGCTGCATTTACGTACGCAAGAAAAGTTTCAACACATAATATGTGTTTGTGTTCTTTGTAAGGCTGTTCTAATTAATTGATAAGAGAGTTTTGCATAGCGCTCAGAAGGCTTTACAGTATCACGACCAACGAACCCATAAGACCAAGACCCATAAGGTCTTCTGTGTTCGCTGATCACGACGTTACTGGTGATTTAAGCCGTTCTTCGCATGCTCTACTCTCTAATAACAGCTTGTGGTATACTTTGTCATTGCCGTACAAGATCACACGGTAAAGGGTAGTCACAAATAAAAAACAAAATAAATGTATTTAACAGATTGTAACTAACATCACTTTAACTAAGGTAAACCAGTACAAATCAACAAATTGGTTGAAATAAATTTAGTAAAAGTTATAATACAAAAAATGAAAATATGGCAATACAGTTGAACATAGACTAAATGCTTTATTCTATAAATAGTCCATCAATAAAATTAATATTAAATACCAGTACTAGTTTTTCCGGTTTTATAATTACGAATTTTGTGTCAGAGAGAATAAATAATATATTATGGCAAGAGGTCTTTGTGTCTGACACCACCAATGAGTTTATTATAATCATTCAAGTCTCCTCTATGGAATACATATTAATATTATACATTTAAGTCAGCAAAAAATTGATTTATATGTTACCGGCTATAGAATGCCTAAACATTTTAGGCAAAGTATGAAATAAAATGAGTTTGCTAGTTCTTCACATGCACAGCGTAGGACGTCTAGACATTGAATATAATGCCTAGGCATTCTATAGACGAGTACTCGCAGTTCTGCGGCAAAGTATACAGAGTGAACAGCATTGCTTGGTAACAGGAGCGTATTTAAGGTGGGGGAGTGGTCTTTGAGTCCGGCGCCCGAGTCCCAAGAAATAACTTCAAAATCTACCCCAAAATTAACATGTTTTGAAAATTTAGTTGGATCACAATTTCTTAAGTCTAGAATCACAACACCAAAAAATAAGACCAAGTGAAATTCGGTATTCAGGTTTGATAAATCCCTAGATGCATGATAAGCAAGAATTTCAAAATTTTCCATTAAAAGTTTATTTAAAAAAGTTAAATTTGCTATCTTGACCTTTTGACTCCCTAAACGCGTAGGTGCTAAGAAAGGGTTTCAAAACACCACGAAATAGGTCCGAAGGTAACTATTTTTCTTTGCATGCGGAAGTCGCATTTTTATTTATCTTAAGACAATCATTATAACAACGCAGTAAAGCCTGGTTCACATTTTTTGCAAGTAGACCTTGCAAGTACAGGTCGGGTGCAGG
The DNA here is from genome assembly GCA_948455865.1 of Conomelus anceps. Lineage (NCBI taxonomy): Eukaryota > Metazoa > Arthropoda > Insecta > Hemiptera > Delphacidae > Conomelus > Conomelus anceps. Next base: position 76,162,954 of record OX418217.1, read on the forward strand.
TGATGACAAGTCAATTTACTTATTATCAAATTCTTAACAGTATGTACCCCTTTGCAAGTAGAGTAGTTTGCAAGTACACTAGCAAAGTCTAGCAAGTAATAATATTGGCAAAGCAAAACTATAAACGCAAACTATAGAATCATATCAATGAAACTAAAGGCCTACACATGACGATAAAAATAAGCATAAAAATAAATGCATTTGAGTTGGATAAATATTTTTTTTTTTTCAAAAATTTGGGAAAACTTGGCTGCTCATATTGATCAAAACTACAAAATATGCATAACAAACGAAACATATGAAAATAATAATGACAAGAGAAATGTACCCTGTAAGTCCAAGGGATGTGATAGTAGGCTAACCATTAAAACACTAAACAATAAATCTTGTCCAGGAAATGATGATATTGACAATAATATTCTAAAAGAAATAGCATTGGAAATAAGAGATCCCTTTTCTCACATTGTAAATGACAGCTTTGAAATAAACAATGTTCCTCAATACATGTATGATAGCTTACATTAAACCAATATTAAGAAAGGTAATAGTAATGATCCGGCTAACAACAGACTGATTAGCTTGATTAGCAACATTAGTAATATATTGGGAAAATTATCTTTACAATTATCTTGGTAGAAATGTAGGTTCCATGTTTCTTGTAACATGGCCGAGTAGGCGAGGTGGAACTTGAGCAGTTCCTCACCAGTGGAAGCTATACTGGTAGGCTAAATAAATATTTGGAAAAATGATTCAAAGAACAAAACGGAATTCATACAGGATATGAATATTATTTTAAAGCTAATCAATATTGTTTCCGTTCGAATTAAAAATACAGAGGATGCTCTGCCCTACTTGCTACTTCATGAATAGTGTGACAGAAATTATAAATGCTAAAAATAAACCATTAGTAGTATCTATGGATTTATCAAGAGCATTTGATACTGTACTGTACCACATACTGGGATAAATTAGACATCAGAGGTCATAACATTAAATTTATAGAGTTATTTAGAAGGAGGATATCAAATTAACCACAAAGATCAAAGCATTAAAAAACTGGCTTATTTCAGGGTACGTTACTTTCACCAGTCTTGTTCATTATATTTTATATGAGTGATTTATTCAATATTAATTTAAAAACTTGTTCTTTTGCAGACGATTCTGTTATAATATTTTTGTATGTGTCAGAGACAAACTAGCTCAATGCCTATTCAGATTTACTAGAAGTGGATGGGAACTAATTGAAGAATAGCTGGCTAACATTGTAGAGAACATTGTAGATTCCAACTAAACGATTAATGAGAGCAAGTGAGTGATGATATCGCTAGAATTTTGCACAATCACTCATAGATCGGTTAGAGTACTGTACTGTACTGTACTGTATAAATGTTTTCCACAGCTCTAAGCCAGCTATTCTGCAATTAGTTCCCCTCTACTTCTAGCAAGTCTGAATAGGCCTTTAAATATAGGTGACAGACCTGGATGACAATGCAGTTTGATGTTTTTAAATTTACGTTTTTGTACTGGACTTGAAAGTAGAAAATAGCTACTATTTGAATGAAAATAAGTTTTTTAAAAACTACGTTTTTAAAACAGACTTAAAAGTGTAACATTATTTCGCCTGCAATTGATGAGATTTTGAATTAAATGCCATAATTTGTTAACTTTTAGGGTTTTTTCAAGAGTATTTTAGCCAAATACCCTTTGCAGCTTCCCAATCAGGCACAAACAAACTGGGCACCTGACTGGGAGAGGATATTGGTGGTCCGTTAATATTGTGCCATCTCCATTGGTCATCTGCAGGTGACTCGGAGTGCTCACCCATTTCGATATGCACTCGAAACAGCCAGCCCAGTGACCACAGGGTACACTCACCCTACTGGCTTCATGCTCTGTGCAGATGGGACAAGCATTTCTACTGGCAGGAGCTTGTCCCTCTCCATCAGTTAAATCAGCCAGTAGGTGATTTACCTGTTGTGTCACAAACCCTGTGGTACACATCTCAAAATGTGTGGCTGGATTGAATGTTTTGACTACAAATCTATAGTCAACGAGTGATTGATCTACTTCCTGTTGGTAGTATTCATTGGGATCTAGATTTTGCTGATCCTCCTGATGGGTTTCTGCTCTCTGAGGATGCTCCTCATTATCTACATTTGAAACATAAGAGATCATAAAAATATAAAAACTCATTTTAGCTATATTTGCTTGTATAAACACTCAAATAGCCTAAAGTATTATATTCGTTGTTGTAGATCCGTATTTGTTCCGTCTTAGGTGATTAAAAGCAAACTTTGTAGTGAATATACTTTGTTGTTGAATAATTTCCTCACATTATTGTGTGAGACAAAATGTGATTGAATTATTCCATAACTAAAAGTAAACTTATTTACCAAGTTACCTTAAGTTTACTTTTGGTTGTGGAATAATTCAATCACATTTTGTCTCACACAATAATGTGAGGAAATTATTCAACAACAAAGTATATTTACTACAAAGTTTACTTTCACTTGATTTTAGAGTATAAATAATATATTCATATCTAATAAAAATAAAATAATAAAATTTAAGAAACACATTTAAGTGGGAATTATAACTCACGTTATGGTGTGACGGCCGTTCCACTCTGTTGTCAAGAGAATCATCAGACGACCCACAGTACACTGATTTAAGGCATGAGTTTGAGGGTTATGGATGTTGGATGGGTGAAGGGGTGGGGGGATGAGTAGGCGGGAGGTTTAAAATTGGGATTATTTTGTCAAAGAGGGTATGTGAGAAGAAGTTAAGTTGATCATTTAAAATTTTGTCAGGTTGCTGCTTTGTGTTTGTAAATCTCATATTGTTCTAAACATTGAGTTTCTGGCTTTTGTGAGTGAAGTGTAGAGTGTCTAGATTAGAGTCAATGTCTGTATAACTGTGGCCTGTTTAAATTATGTGTTCAGCAAAAGTAGAATGTGTGTTTGGGCGTGAGATGGCTCTTGTGTGTTCTTTGAATCTAGTGGTGAATATCCTGCCAGTTTGTCCTGTATAGAACTTGTTGCAGTCATTGCATTTCAATTTGTAAATTCCAGATCTGTGTATTTGTTTTGAGGTGTTATCTGAGAATGAAGGTGTTTTTTGAGTGAGTCAGTTGTTCTGAAAGCTATTTTATATTTGGGTTTCCTGAATGATGCTGCTATTTTGTGAGTTTTGTTGCTTAGGTATGTAAGTGTGATGAATGTATGGAAGTTGTCATCCTGTTTGTTGCTGGTGAAAGTGATTGACTTTGTTGTTATTCTGTGCAGTAGTTTGTCTATTAGTGTGTGTTTGTTACCATTCTGTTGTGCTATGTATTTCTTTGCTGTGTATTTCTAGTTGTTGTGCTATGTGTTCTTCTCACATACCCTCTTTGACAAAATAATCCCAATTTCAAACCTCCCACCTATTCATACCCCTACCCCTTCACCCTTCCGACATCCAGAACCTTCAAACTCATGCCTTAAATCAGTGTACAGTGGGTCGCCTGACGATGCTCTTGAAAACAGAGTGAAATGGCCGTCACGCTATAACGTGAGTTATAATTTCAACTAAAAAGTGTTTAAGTTTTTATTACATATTAGTGGAAACAAGATGGATCTTCAACATCATGATAAAATAATCTATTAATAGCAAGCATGGTTTTTCCAAGACAATTTTAATCATCTATGAGTACGATCAAGATGCACACTGATAGAAGACGGAAGATTGAATCCCTTTACATTCAGTGTTTCTCAACCTTTTTTACCTGGCGGCACACCCCAAAGAAAGCCAGTCTTTTTTATCTTGGCACACTTGATTTGCTGGTTTACATAATTAAATAACTTGAATTTTTTCATCATGTTTATGCCCTTAAACTTGCAAAGCTATGAATAATACTTATTTTTTACCAAATCAAACATTACTGAACATATCTCTTTATATTGAGAGAATTACAGAAACTAGAAACATATTAAAAAAGTTCACTTTTTCTACATTTAAGTAATAGTGAAAGATATTAGCAAACTGGTTCCCGATGCCCCTTCATTATAACTTCGTTTCTGGGCCGAATGTCAACCGAAAAATCCCAGTTATTTTCCAAAAATTTCGTGGCACACATATGGCATCCTCAAGGCACACTAGTGTGCCGCAGTACAGCAATTGGGAATCGCTGCTTTACATTACACAGCTATAAAAGCATGACATTTTAGATATATTAACCTTTCCACACTATCTTCAAATTTTCTGCAAGGTAAAAATGAGCAGAATTTTTCTGTGGTGGTATGAATATTTTGATATCACATTTACCTTCTAGGTTGTCCAGGGGGCCAATATGTTCTTCATAGTCATCTTCTTCACATTCCCCATCCTCTACAGCATTCCGAACATTATTGGCTACCCTATAGGACACCGCAGATATGAAGTTGTTGAGGCTGATTTCCTCTCTATCCAACTTTCTCTGAAATTCTGCGATGTTCCTATCTTGTAGGAGCCATTTCATTTTTGGTTTTCTTGTCGTCTCTAGACCTTGCGAAATTTGAGTGAAATAGTTGGTCTCTTTGATAGAGATTGATCTCAATGCGTCTGAAAACAAATAATATTTTTACACATGAAGAAAATATAAAAGTTAAAGTAAATATAATAAATATCTTATTCATGTGGGAGAAAATGTAAACGTGAAAAAAGGTGTGTTTGTTTAAAACATTTCACGTTGAAAAACATGAAAATGATTTCTTGAAAATGTAAAAATTATAAATATTTTTTGAGTGAAAAATTATTAATGTAGAAAAGCGAAGAAATGTGACAATTTTTTTCCATAAAAAATTAAAAGTGAAACGTGGAAGTAGCAGTCAGTTAAGCAAACCGCTGCTCCACGACGGTCGCCAAAATTATTAAAACTCAACGTAATATTTGACCGAGCGAAAAGAGGTCTCTGTTTCAAGACGACAGTTTGTCGAGTGAATATAGTGTGTTGGTGAGATTGTGTTCTGAAATTATAAATTTTCAACAATTCTACGATAAGTTACTAATCTATTATCAATTGAAAGAAACTAATTTTCACTCAATAATCTATTATAAAATATCAACCATTGATGCACTTTATTTCGATTTTTATTTTCATTGACCAAACCTTCAATCAGCAAGAAGCTTCTCTTTGAGTTATTCTTTTTTAAGCACGAGGTCTACTGTTCATAGAACCACTAGTGTAGTTGAAGATATTCGAATTTGACTGGTGGACCTAAACTAGTAAGAATTTGTAGGGTGTCTAGCCATATGAATGAAAAATTATGCAGCATGGTTCCAAAAAATTTAAGCTACAATATGTTGCCATGAATTGACGATATTTGGAAAAGAAATTCAATTGATTACTTCAAAATTTCTAAAAACATGTATAGTGATTTATTCTTACCCCAGAAGTCCCACGCATTGCCTTGAGGCTTAATTGCCCGATTTATTGACCTGTTCAAGGCTTCCTGGCAATTGTTAGTTCTACGGGGCTGGCCATATACTGAAAAGCTTAATGGAGTAACCTTTTCCATCCATTGTTTATTGAAGTACCTGCAAATAAAAGAAATAAAACTGTATTAGAATGAAAAGCATTGATTGAATAAAAGCTGTTTTTGATGTCATGTGTGGGTTTTATAAAAAATCTCTTGTACAAGCGATAGAGTTTTCATGGATGTAAAGCGTTGCGGCCTAGCTGGACAATAATTGATCCGTAAATTCGTTGATGTGGATCCATCTGTGCTTTTCCACAATTTGTATGCGTTAAACATTGCTTGTTGATTCTTACTAATAACATTTTAAAATGTTAGTCTTTATTATTTTTCTTGTTGCATTAATTCTTTCAATCCTGATTCAAATGCAACTACGGTACTTGCACTACTACAGTATTAAGTCCATTTACGGGCAGTTGGAGCCATACATTGACTAAGATCTAAACTATAAATAGTTCACACTCCAAATCATAATATTAATAGTAATCAAAGAAAAAAACTTACTCTATTAGCTTCTTCGCAGGCTCAACGTGGCTTCTCGCGTTGTCGGCAAACTCTCCTATCACCGCAACTGCCTCTTGCGCCTTCCCAGGAGGAACAAGTGCGGTGGCCATAAGCTTTTTTGCGACCTTCCAGCCATCATGGTCACCTGGCCTGATTCCCAACCTTCTAGCCTTCCTTTCAATCGACTGGAATATTAAAAAAAATTGAAATCTCAATTTCAAAGTCTGTTATCATATCTGATCTCTAAAATTTAATTTCTAACAATTAAATTAATCAAGCAGTGAATAAATAATACCCGAAAGAACATAGATGCTAGTCATTTTTTTTTCTCACCAGCAAAAAGAAAATTGTAAATAGCATGAGCTCTGACTGGACTAACTAACTAAATCCCACCAATGCTAGTAATGAAAAAAGGGAGTTTCCATATTTATGTATATTGTAAATAATATACATGCATATTATAAATAATATTTTATTATTTATAATATTATATTATATTAAATTTTCCAAGAAAATCGTTTACTACAATTATTTCATGCCAATGTTCAATAAGAGTACCCTACTTGACCAACCTGGCTAAAATGGAACCAGCAACCCACGTGTTTGCTGTCTGGGAATCTCATTTTTACAGCTTCGCGCAATCCACTTTCGTAATCACTTATGATGATGCCTGGTTGAATACCAGGCATTTGGATTTTTACTGTTTCAAAAACAACGTGATATGCACTAGTGGTTCGGCTGCTCATCATTGCCCAAACAATAGGGAACGCCTGAAATAAAATGAAAAATTATTTTAATTGCAGAAAAAACTTACCGGTAGTCTCTCAAATTATCACCTCGGATTTATTAAGAATTAATGTTCGCTAAATAATTTTCCAGTAGTTTAAAATTTTATAGAGATCAGTGCATGTGTATAAGTCGGATTTTATACAGCGTAATGCTTGATCAAAGATCTTCCTATACTACCGTATTTCATCGGATCTAAAATCAAAATTCAGTACGGTACTGTCGTGATGTACGGTATGTTATAAAATGTAATGCCAAACTTCCGGTATTAGAATTCATCAAATAATTTACATTTATTGGATAAAAAGACGAAGTACTACATAAAACAATAAATAAATAAAAAATGAGACCGGTCTATGATCCTAGATCTGAGACGATATAAATGATTGTCTAATATCCGAAGGACAGTATTCCGCCGAAAAATATTTGACAGAGATTGACATAATTTCTTTCATAACATAATAATAATAAGATAACCTCAAAATTCAGTATATCATTTTCAATTTATTTCACAAGTTGAGCCAAACTACTGAATTCCATAAAAGAAATAATAACATTATAGAAGACGTTACTTACACGTCCGTATTGCGTACACATGAGCACAAACAATTGAGACATTGCTGGCTCTTTTGGGCGGCACTTGAATGTCCCGTCCATATGTAGATCTGCTCTTTTGTCTACACAGTTGGTTATGGGTGTTACAATGGCAATAAGACACTCATCCACTCCTGCACCGAACTTTCCTATGTAGAATGTCTGATTGTTGATTTTTTCGAACCTCTCCGACCACTGTTCAATGAGTTCTGAGAACTCACTGACAGTTTTAGGAGTAGGTGGATTTAGGCTCTTGTGAGACCGCTGCATGCTCCTCTCCATTGTATTGAAGCTCAGTATATTTCGAATTTCAACAGGAGCCCTGAAAACATAAAAAAGTCGATTACATAAGTTGGCATTTGTTACTTTATGAAATTGGAGATCATTCACAGAATTTTCACAATTCTCAAATGAAATTTAAAGATAAATCGTGTAACATAATAAATGTTATTGAATAAAACAAATAAAAAACTAATTTTATGCTAGCACTCGAAATAAAACTTCTATTTTGATGGGATAGAAAGTGTAGCTGTGAATGGTTATTTGAAACTTTCTGAATACAGTGGAAAAACTTTGAAAAATAAGCTCTTGTAAGTACATGCTTGAAGACTCATTATAAGATAGAAATGCAATAGTGAAATGAAAGCAGCTATGGAAAGTGAGTTGAAAACAAGTTAGTACTTGTAGGTAGGATGCGATTTCCTGCTCAAACATTGAAAGGTAAACGTGTAGTGGCAGACTAATAGAGACTCCCCTGCCCACCACCCTAATAAAATTGAACCAAATTTTTAAATTGAATTATTATGTTGCCTTTGATAAACTGGGGTCTCAGAGACAATAATAAAAAAAATTACTGGAATATTGGGTGGTTTTCGGATGTAGCTCTATAACTCAGAAACTATTGGAGAAATAAATTCAAAATTAGTTTTAAATTGAAGCATACACAATATCTTAGAAAAACATTTCGAATTTCTAATGTAGGCTTTATATCATTCAGACACTAAAAAACTCAATATTTTAATTTTTTTGGTTATAAAAGATATAATGCTTAACTATCAGATTTTACCAGGGTTTAATTTCAGCCGGAGCACACCGGAGCGGCTCCGGCTATCTAAATCAATAATAGAATCATTTATCTTAAACCAGATCTGAACTAGACTGACTACAGATTTTGACTTTTGTAGTTATGGTTTTCGTCAAAATCGTATAAATAGTTTATTATTTTTGACATTTTAAAGATATCTGAATCTTATTATTTTGTATATTATGTAATATTATATGTGCGTCACTAACCATGCTCAAATGCGTTTAAAACGCACCAATTAAAGTTTGATTGCAAACGGGGGGTTTTGCTGGGTAAGGTAAGTCACAGCTCCGGATTCTCATTTAATAATCAAGCCCTGGATTTTACCAAACAAAATACTGAATAAAAAATAGATACTTCGTAAAATACTGCAGAACAATAGATTAATGAAAGATGAAACAGACCTCTTTGACCTCATAAATATGAATGACGTCCTTAGACAATAATTATATATTTAGGGCCTTTAGGCCTATGGTCCAAGATTTAGTATCACAAATCGGCCTTATCTATATGTACTTTTGCAATACTTAATGATGCATATATTTTTTATTCAATAAAAGTTATTCATTAAATAAAATTTAATAGTTTGGCATTATATTTCATGAAATACATTTCAGTAAATTAAAAAATAGTACTTAATTTTTAGTTGAGATCTGATCAAATAATGGAAGATCTTTGACAAAATATTTCGCTGTTTAGTGGCAGCCTGAAATTGAATACTCCTTGGAAATTTGTTTCAATATTGGAAAAACTGAAAATATGTTGGAGATTTTATGTTTTATATTATGTTTTCCAAGATGGTGGCCCTTACAGCAAAAAAGATTGTATGAAAATTCATTCTGATATAGACCCGTGCAACATGCAGAAAAATTACCTCAACCGGAGTTTTTTTGCATCTAAAAAGTATCTCATTTGACTGGGCAGTAATTGTGTTTGATATTCATTTATTAGTCATGACAAAATTCTAAACCAAAGTTTAAAATACAAATATCAAAACATTAAGTCAGGGTTGTGAGATTTTGGGTGGGCCTGTGCCCACCCGCTGGATCCGCCCCTGGATAAAACTTTTGCTATTATCTCCTTCAAAGACAAACCAAGAAGAAAAACCAATGACTAAAGACAATTTTTGTACTTACCGGCTTATTTCCTCTTGAAAAATCAACGAATTTGGCGTGTTCTCCATGACGGCCCTCTCAAGGATTTTCTTCCTTAAACATTCGACTGCCTCAAAGTGTTGGTCGCGGCATACTAATCCTTGGGTATGAGGAGTTTTTTTAACAATTTCTCCAACTTGCAGATTATTACCGTACTCAACGTCGAATGCTACCACACAAGTTGCACGACATTCCTGGTTGTAGCACCTCATGTGCACGGATTTATTACCTTTGAGCTTTCTTTTAGCTCGGAAAATATAACCGTCTTCCGTCACCCACTTGACACTTTTGTATTTTCCAACGACTCTACGAATTAACATTTTCTCAATTTATTGAAAAAGTTAGACTATTAGAACTCAACACAATTGAGAACGCAATTGTGACCGTTCAACTTCACGCGTGGAGACTGTAATTAAGACTGAAAGTGGTGTTGGTGAGACTGAGAGGGTTGTTGCCACAGCTTGGGTTTTCCCAATGGCTGACCAAAAACTGTACCTGCCTCAAATGGTCAAAAATCAAGATCCTTTATCCTTTGTGCTATTCCTCTCTCTCAGATACCTTGTCATCACTATCAACATTTCACTCACTTAACGTGGCTCACCTTTCTCCATCTCTAATAATAGGTTAATTGAAGTCTGACACAGCCTCGATAGTGACAAAATCTTGATTATTGGATCTAACTAGAACCTATCTTTTTCTAAATCTCTGGCTTATCCATAACAATAAAAAACTTTTTTCCGTACATGTAAAACAGCTAGTATTCAATTAAACCCATTTCAAAATTATATGGAAAGAAATTTCATTAAAAAACTACCTCTTTTCACTCCCAAAATTAAGATTTCAATTTTAAGGCTACTGTTAGAAATAGCAAGTAATTTACTTAGCAGATAGACCTTATAATTTGCATTGTAGGTTAACGTTTAAAAAACGTCATTTGTGAAAATCAACACGAATTTTCACTGGGGACTTAGCTGGCATTTTACATGAAAAATTTCTTTAATTTTCATACTTAAAAATAAGTTAAACATAATGAAGATTATCCTATTTTATAGTGTAGAAAACGACAAGTAACACGGGCAAGCCCCACAAAATTAGTGCAACTCGTATGTCTAGTATCAGGTCAAGAACATTTTCAAGAGATCACAGGCGTGATCAGGGGTGGGGGACAGGTGGACCCCCATCCACAACTTTCGGATCAATGTTCACGTCCCCCTGAATAAAAAATATTGAAGCAATAGTTTTTTTTTTGTAAATAAACCTGCAAAACACTACTGGGGTTGACTGTTATTGATAGGCCTAGGCCTTATGATTTTGTTATCAACTGTCAGCCTTATAACTATAGGTTGGCCAGAACTCATTGGCCCCTGACAGGGGCGCACCCAGACTTTTGGTTTGGGGGGGGGGCTTACCCGTCCTACCAGGGGAAATTTTGGTGGGGAGGGGGGGGTTAATTGGGATTTTTCAGACGACGTTTTGCAAGATTGCTGCCCGATAAAGTTTATTGAGGGGGCGGGGATTCATTACTTGACTTTTTAAAGAGTATTAGTATTAGAGTAGCTATGGGGAAACAAAATGTGTCCATCATGAGTATTTTTTGTACAGTGTTTCAGGAGTTCAAAATGATTCTGCCAGACTGCTTAAGCAAATTCTCATGAGGTTAAAAAAATTAGAATCAATGTAGGTCCGGAACGCTTTGTTACAGAAATAAATAGGGCGAAAGATTACAGCTATTCCAGCATCCATTCAGAAATGACTAAGGTCTTCATATAAATGGTGTGAATTAAATTGAATCAATGTAAAATTATCTGAAACGTGCTACATCTACCATTATAAATTTTTATGTCTACACCATTCTGAGACTTTTGCGTTGGTAATAAAAAGAACGTGAAATTCCAGTCCTAAAGCGAAACGAAATCTTTGAATTGTTGGGGTATTTTACAAAAACTCACAAAATGATCATAAAACCACGTTATTTTACTGTCCGCTTAGTGGTTAACCAATTCAATTGCCAACGAACCAAAAAGTTTGTTCAATTTCTCCTTAAAAACTTGCCAAATCATTTTTTGAAATGAAATATGAATGTACTCAGTAGTCAAGAACAGTCCCAAAGTTTATAGAGTTTTATTGAATCAAAGCATACTGATTTTGCACATATGCTTTCCACTTGCTATTCTTCTGTCTTTTTATCAAATTTAAATTATGGTTTTGTAAGTTCTGGGTGCTTTATTCAAAATTAATAGCCAAGCTCATACATTTCAATATTAAAAATGCCTTCTTTTGGCCTTTTTTGTGTATTTCATAGGATTACTTAATAATCACGGTAGTTAATGTTTCATTTGGGTTTTCAGTTTATTTCTCATCAAATGTATTCAATTTACCACCTAAATGAGCGCTCTAGAAGCCTAGAGTTTTCGGAATGAGTACTAATTTATTGATCTCTTATTGAAAAAGATAGCTTCACTCTTCTGCTATATTTATTTCTGTATTGAAGCGTTTTCGAAGGAATAAGCTTATGCAATCTTATTGAAATTTTTTTGCAGAAACCTGTAAACCTTTTTTAGGAAATTGTTAGCCGCGAGCCGTAACAGGTACCGTACCTGTTCAGTCACATAAGGCAAGCTGCAAATTCCTAGGGTAAGGCTGACTGAATGGATCAGCCACCAAAAAAAGGTTTCTTAGCTATAAAATCACTTGCCGATGATTCGGAACTCACCAAAAACTGTGGGCCCACGCACAGGTCTCAGAATTATCTCGGCTCCACCTTCCAAAAGGAATTACATTATTACCGTTAAATGTATTACAGGTTTAGGAGGTTCTAGAGGCTAGAGGTCCTGTACTTATTGGTTAAATGAATGCCATATTGATATGAGTGAAACGAATTATTTTTATTATCTTTACCTAGTCAAATTTAATTCTGCAAGACTACAAACTCTATTTCCACCTATGGTAGTCACTCATAGTATTCCTGTTAATAGTATAACGATATAGTTAATTGTCATCCGATTTAAACAAGTTTTAAATGTACAGCCTAGAGTCCATATTACACAGTCAATTCGCTTGAAAATTATCAACATTTTGATAAGGATTTCAGGACCTGAGGGCAAGGCTTGAGCCCCAAAACCCCCCATGTCAAGCCACTTGTTATGAACATTATTCTACTTAAAAAGTGTGAATAAATGACATGTACCAACATTAATCAGCCTGCAGCACATACTCTCTATAATATAGAGAAAATTTTCAAGATAATTTACTATATTATAGTAAATTTTCTTGAAAATTATTAACAATTTTTCAAGGAACTCGGGCTCTTGGGGGGGGGGGGCTTAAGCCCCCTAAGCCCCCCCTGGGTGCGCCACTGGCCCCTGAAATGCGTGAAGCCAAATTAGAAAGCATAAGCCATTATTAATAATTATTATATTGTACTGTATTGCATTTATAAGCTCTAATATTCCATTCAAATACAGCATAGGTGTCGTTTGTGTTGGGGTTGGGGGTGCAAGGGATGGCAGTTGCCACCCTAGAATTTTCAACCCAGTATCTCGCCACCCCAGATTTTTAAAGTAAAAGTCTCAAAAAGTTTATGGTGAAGCAAATTACATTTGCTCAAGTTGAAAGTTAACAAAAGTCATTAAAAATATTTATTGAGTCAATTGGATTAGGAATACTTGCGAGAGATGTTAATACTGTATTTTGGTTCTCAGGGTCCTGTCAAAAGTTTCGTCTAGGGCGCTCAAATTCCTTGCGCCGGACCTGACTTTATGGGCATAAATACATTTTATTTTTTATACACTATTCTATGAGAATTATATTTTGGCTCAAGGTTCTCAATAAATAGTCTAGGCTTATTTGTCTGTTAATGTACGATAGTTCTAATACTTTTGTAAAGATTGATACAATAAATGACGACTGCCCTAGGCCTACTTATCACCTCAAAGATTACCGTACCCACTCCATTGATGAAGGTGATTCATCTTTAAAATGAGTTTACGCCACACGCTATTAATTCCAAATGTGGTTGCTGTCAATTTACTCTTAGACTGTGCGGTAAGTGACGAGAAAGTAACCTTAAAGAGAAAACTACCCCTAAATATTTATATTTATCGACAATATCCATTACGGTACTTCCTCACCATAATACCGCTTATCTCTCACCAATTGTCTCCCCCCTCTTCTATGTATAAAATATGTACGTATGTATGTTTGTATTAATGTATGTATGTTCAGTCCCTTAGCCGATTCCGGCATAGAGACTCTTCAGACCTCAACACCAATAATTATTGTCTCGGTCCAAAGAGAGGACTTTCGAAAACGAGGAGTGAGGTAGGTTGCGATTGCTTTCCTCACTGGCTCAAAAATTCTATTAGTATTCCAAGTCCACTGAAACAATGCTGAAGCTCTATGCTAGACAGTCCACACTCACTACAGGATCTGGCTGCACCGGTGAGTGTGGAAACTATCTTGCACACCTCTGGGCTACTTCCAAAAAACTACTAAAAACTAATATTTCAGATTTTTACATACTTACCATTATATTCCACCTAATGCAATTTATTTTCAATCCATCTATCATTGAGTGTAATTCTTGTGCATTTTCGGGCATAAAAACCACATCATCCGCATAGAAAAGAGAGTTGATCAACTCTTCCCCGATTTACAAACCCGACTTAAATCGTTTAAGAAAAGTGTGAAAAAAAGCAACGGGGACATAACACGGCAAATAATTCTATATAATAATAATTTAACATGAATGGTGACGCTAGAGATAAAAGGTTTTTTGAGAAGCTCGTGGAAATATACCTATTCTAATATCGACTTATTTAATATACAGAAAAATCAGTGTCAGATTAATAACCTTGAGGCACAAAGGTTCTTAATCCTGATATGCAAAGAGGCCCCCCAAGACCGTTATTTTCTTTTCTTAAACCTGGATAACCCTACATGTTTGTGCGGTATTTCTTGTTGCATTTTAATTTATATGCATATTTGCTGCATATAATTAAAGTATTTTTGAATTTTGTGCATCTAAACTTAAAACACATAAATTTTAAAAATTTATTTGCTTGAAGAAATAAAACAAACAAATAGTGAACATGAGAATAAGCCAAATATGCAAAGCGACCGGCGTGGAGTAGTTCATAAAGTTGCTTGCTGCGACGACGCTATTACTCCAACTCTATGGACTCAAGTTAAATTCCTGTTCTAGGCCTGGTATTTTTGCACCATCATTTTACTTCATTACCCACGCTCAAGCCTCGGCCTCATGTGAGAGTCATCCGCAATAAAAAAATTCTCCACACAATGGTTGTTCACTCAACTAAGAAGAAAAATTCTCTTACAACTAATTTGTGAAATATGGGCGTTTAAGTTGTAATTGTCTGCTATTTGGGACTGGTATTCTCCCCTACGAGTTTATATGAACTTTTGATAATTTTTATAATGATTAAAAAGTATATCAGAGATTGATAATAATATGGCATTCATTCTATTGCAATAAAAACATCATTTTTTTAACTTGAAAATAAGGACTTTAAACAAGTCCTAAGAAGAAACTAAACTGTTAGTTCAAATATAGAATAAAAATGTGATTTTTATAAGTTTGAATGATAAATAAATTATCAAGATTTTATATCAACTTGTAGGGAAGATGTCGTGCCCCAAAAAAGGAAAATTTAAGCTTTAAGCGCCCATATTTCACAAAATAATACTGAAAATGTAATTTAAATTTCAAGTTTTAGAGCACATCATTCTCAATAACCATGCAGATATAGGTCTGTAATAGAAAGAAGAACTGATCTGTTTTGTGCCATTGTCAAAAGTGAGAGTTTTTAATAACTTTAATTTTTTTAAATGACCATTCGTTGGTTGCATTAATTTGTGATCGTAATATACCTCTTGAAAACTGTATTGACAAAAATTTGGAAGTGTGGATTCACTAAACTGCTAGCCTTTCTACTATATGAGACTATGTATTAATTTCATGACGTTTCATACGTCCACCTTATGTTTTGTGATAAAAATTTAACAATTTAATTTCAGAACAAAAATTGGTTTTTCATTTTTTTCAATTTTTGTTTTGCTTAGGCCTTTTTCACTCACCTTCCATGTTTATTGCACTTTTCTCTAGATGAGTGTCAAAACATATTTTTTAAATGCTTTAAAACCTTATTTCGGAAGGTAAATTTTTTGGATAAGGTCTTTGGACTTTCCGCTCACAGAAAAGTATTCATTACATGCAATCACCCCCCCCCCCTCCCCACCGATACGCTTGTAATATAGAAATAAAGTACTTTGTACTTTCTGTAATACAGAAAAAGGAAACTGATTCCTTCCTCCGATTTTTAATTAATTTAGTTTTAAATTTAGATCTGAATTATTTGTAACTCGAAGTGTCTCTTTCTAAATTACTACCAAGAATTTGGAGAAAGCTCAATGGTGGGCCATCGGTCAGTAATAATTGTTGCATGGATCGTTAGGCATCAGTTCGTTTATGAAAGTTTCTCAGAACAGTGGATATGTTAACAATTGGGTCGTGTTGTATTCTTTTAGCCGCATGGATCTGCTACCTGAGTCTAGTTCAACAACTGGGTTTTTCCAATCTCTTACCTAGCTAGGTGTATTTATAGAAAATACAACAATAAAGTCCGAGCCACACCAAACATTCATACAATCGATGTATGGATGACCATGTATAAAACATCCTCAGGTGGCTGCTCGGCACCGGAATTCTCAATTTGCTGGATTATTATTTTTCTTTGATCTTTGCGGTACTCGCTTGACTCGTCTCTACTTCTGTCATTTAGTGTTTGATTTGTGCTCTAATCCTCTAATGCACAATCATTAAAAATTATTTAAAAAAATAATATGTAGTTTTTCACATAGCTTCCCATCTTTAGACACTATATAACTCAATAATGAATATTTATAATTATTATAATGATGCACACATGCTTGATGCTTTCTCTTGAGATCAAAGATTGATATGCAGATATTATAGAACAAATTGCTGCACGCTAGATAATGATTGAATAATGTTTTGAACACTGTAATTGGAAGATTAGAATTGTTACTTTAGTATGGGGTAACCCTAATTTTAGGTTGGCCTTTAAGAACTTTTTATGTTGTTCCAAATATCTAATATTGTTATTTACTCGAGGTTATAAGTGTCTAAGGGATTTTCTACTTTAAAATATTTGAAAATTCAAAGTTTCTGTGAGTTCCAGGGCCCTACGCGAAATAGATAGATGTTCTCGTTCATGATAGGTTATTTAATAATTATTGGAAGTAGTTAAGGTCATTTCATCTGCTGGAAAAAAGTCAAGAGTAACTTTTTTCTTCAATGCGTGGATTTCTCTCAGTTCAGTGCCAGATTAAGAGCCTTGAGCCCCAAAGCAAGATATTCAGAGTCCCCTCAAGACCTTCTGTTCTTTTCTTAAACCTTGATAGCCCCCCATGTGTGTGTGGTATTCTTTGTTGCATTTTAATGTATATATGCTTGTATATTTTGCTATTAAAAATACTCAGCAAAACTACTTTTTGAAAATTTTATTATTGAAATGTATATTTATATTTTATTAAATGTATATTAAATACTATTATTATTATTATTATTATTATTAACATCATCATTCCTCCTTTTCCCTTTACAGTTGGTGATTGAAGTACATTCGGATCAAATGATTAAGAATGCCCTTTATTACTATCATCTCATCTTTCACATTTCAATGATATATTATGATACCTATAGTTTTCTTCTTCTGGATACTATTACATTGCTGATACAATGAGTACATTCTGTATTTTACATCGCTATATCACTGTTAAAACTATATATATATTTATAGAAACACGCCAATTCTGACCTTCAATACAATTCTTTATTGCTAGCATTAGTCAACACAAGATAACTAATATGGTATTTTTGGCTACTAACTGGAATATTGAAATTAATAGTAAACTGGAAAAGTCAGTAGGCTACGTCCTTAATTCATAGCATTTTTTTCAGTTTTTGGATTGGAAAACTGAAATGAATTGTGGATTTGGACATAAGCCTTCATTTAAAATATATTTCTAAATTGGGATGAGATGCTTTAGATTTTGATTTTTTCCTATAGTTTATTGTACATACTTTAATTAGAAGACGTTCTAATACTGAGAAAAATTGCATAGAACATTATGAAAAATGCAAGAGTGTTGCAAATACCAAAGTGTTCTAAAAAAATAGTGTTTGCGTCAATATCCAATATATTTTTCAATAACTCTTCACTCTGATATAATGAAAATCTGCAGTCAAACAAGTTTTTGGGGCTTTTCTCCAACACTTATTGTTGTATTTCACATAGTGTTCTACACAATACGCAACAAGTTCTATAAAATAATCGAAATTAACAAAAAAATACTAACGATATTATAATACGGTACTTAATTTTTTTTCACTTTTCCACATATTAGCCTACTGGCATGAAAAGTGATACATTTTTTAAACTGCATGTCAGTAATTAAAGAAAAAGTTATTATTTATATCGTAGTTTATCATGGATCATCGAATACTAACTTCATTTTTATACAGTCTTATTGTATACCGGTACTAGCATTTTACCCTTTTTTGGGTTAACTTTACTATTACTATTTTTGATCAATGTTAACTATTTTCAACATAGTAGACTACTTGGGCAAATAGCAATGGCCATGAGCCATGAGTCCCAAAGGTAGACGCTGTATTAGGTCTACCCAGTGGCGGATTTATGGGAGGGGGGGCTTTCGGGCTGAAGCCCCCCCCCCAAAACCTCCAAGAGTATAAATTTTTTACCAATATAATCAGTTTGATGCTCGTAAAATATTTATTAGCTTGAATTACCTAAAACCACTACGAAGACTTCAATTGTATGAAATATGTTAACGTTTTACTGTATAATGTCTTAGTTACATTTACATTTCCTGCAACCAATCAACACAAAGTGTTTAGATTTTTTGTGCCGGGCACAGTACTTGCTGAATAGAAAAAGTAGTGCAACATGAAATTGCAGTAATTCAATCACGACTGTTACCAACTTTCTTTTAATGAAAAGTAATGATGAACTACATTAACATATCAAACCAATCTTTTTTCATCATTCTATCACAGTGTTCGGTAAACGAGTGATCACCAACTACTGATATAGGTTATATTGTGGAAAAATTCCAGATACAACGCTTGCATTGGGTTTACTTATATATAATATGGATCTGATAGCATTTTAAGTGATTTCTCAAAGAGAGTATACAAAACTTTTCTGGGGGAATAACCTCAGATCCCATATTTCTATAAGAGGAAAACTAATCATCAATCGTCAGATAAAAGCTTTAGAAAACATCTCTTTTTACAGTGTGGAATTCACACAAAATTTATCTATTAAATCTAGATGAAACATTAGTTAATTGAAAAATTTGTAACTAGTTAAAGCTCCCACATTGATTTTTATTCTTAAAAATTGAATATTATGACCGTGATACCGGAATGATACTATGTTCCTTGACAAACTGCTGAACTCACCAGATTCAGCCATAAGTCAATCTAAATTTTCCAATATACATTAAATTTAAAGTAATTTATATCTCTGATGCGGTTCAAAGCACTAGTAAATTCCCAATAATATGTAATATGAATAGTTATAGTTCGGGTATGATTGATTACGAAAAATTCAAAAGCTTTCACAATATTACTTGTATTCAGTACACCTCTACCCCCCCCCACACTACCATCATCCAGCCACCCCCAAAAAAAATTCTGGATCCGCCACTGGGTCTACCCTACTCAATAATAAGTCTGTAACTCTTTATACTCAATATAATAAGGGGAGTTTCACTGGAACCACCCAATTCCCAGTAAACTAACTTAATTAAATACTATAGCCTACAATACTTCAGTGATGGCAGCTAACTATTCGGAAATATTTATAATTGCCTTCCAAAATATCGAAACAAATATACTTTGAATTGAGTGCTAGAAGAGCAACGCTAGAATGCGATCTAGCGGCTAAAATCTGAACTTTTTTAGACAAATAACAGTATATATTAACAGTAGTATTGATGTATCGAACCTATTACAATAAATTAGGCCTATAGCTTGTTAACGTGTAATGACAGTTTGATATTAATGGAATAGTGTTTCGAAATTTAAATTGCATTAACATTGGTCTATGGAAGAAACAGCTGTAAAACTGATCTGTTGCTTGTAGTCTATCATAGCCTTTTTAGGGCTCCTCGCTGCATTTTAGACAAATAAAACTAACAATAGGTAGGCCTAGTCCTAAACAAATTGTATCATAAAATTAGCCTAAGTTTCTCTTGATGGCATAATCCACTATTTTTAAATAAGCATTTACATTATGCATTGACATTAACTTATGCTTGTGCAGTAGCCCGAATCAAAATATCATAATTACAGATGTTATATGTATCATCTTATTATCATTATAGATGTTATGTGTTATGATAAGACCCTTGACAACATGCCTGTATATTGTATGTCTCTTTCTTACAATGATCTAACAATAGAGGATGCACAAACGGGTCTGAAAGTGTAGTATTTCTCGTATTCTTTTTGTTCAAGGCAAAACTAATATGGTTTGAACCTTGCTTGAAAATGACGACTTGTTACGAAATTAAAAAATATCGATATAATTAAATATGGTCGATATATCGAAATGTCGACCTTGGATGATGGAATATCGATGTATTGAAGGCAACTTTCAACAATCGATATTTAGGATATATCGATGATCAATTTTGTCGTTTACGCGACGCGTCAAACTGAACCACTCAGGTGGACCAGCTTGTCGGTGGGACAGGTTGTCGTTCGTTGACCAAAACTCATTTGGACCAGTTTGTCGTTTGCATGCAGCGTCAAACTTAACCACTCAGATGGAATGTGGACCAGCTTGTCGGTGGGACAGGTTGTCGTTCGTTGACCAAAACTAATTTGGACCAGTTTGTCGTTTGCATGCAGCGTCAAACTGTACCACTCAGATGGAATGTGGACCAGCTTGTCGGTGGGATGGTTTGTCGTTGGGACAGTTTGTCGGCAGTGTGCAAATTGAAATGGACCAGTTTGTCGGTGGGACAGTTTGTTATCGTCCCGGCTGGATAGCCAAGCGCCATGCAATACACAGTGCTGTAGGGTTCGGCGACGCGGTGTCCGCTACTATTTCATCACTCACTATGCCGCCATAACTTGAACGATAGTAATCAATAGACACATAACTTCAAAGCTTATCAAATTATCTATAAGTTTTGTAAGGAACGGCACAACCAATAACGCAATAGCAAAAAAGATATGATCAATGAAGTTGAATTTTGTGGTTCGTGGTGACATTTTTTTCTATAAACTATATTATTACTGAAAAACTAGGCTATATAAATAGAAAATGTATATAACATATTTTTTAGAGAATAGTTTTAAGTAATAAATGAGATGAGAATCACAACGATACCTTAATTAGTTTCCGAGTTATAAGCCTTTAACTGAAGTACTGCTCTTGGAATGTTGAGAGGGGGGTGGTTGGATAATCAAGCGGGGTGGGGGTCGGGACTTTGGTTTTTCGAGTAAGTACAATGTATACTAACATCCTGCAAAAATTCAGCTTTCCCCTAATTTGTTACGACACAAAACATTCATTGCCTGGGCTATTAGTATAATAATTATGCTTTGGAATAGCTTTACTCATATTCTTCATAAAATTGCTTCATATTCTTGAAGCAATAAAAAAATGATAAAATAATAGCCATGTATAATTTTTTCTATTTATTAGCGCAATTTTTGCACATCGAATTGTAGAATATTTTTTGTTTAATCATTACTTTTATCAAATTATTGTTCATTCTTCGAATTATTCACTTTTGAAGTAGAATACAGTAGTAAAATATACAGTACTTTGTAGGCCTATGTTTCTGAATTCATTCTTTTTAAATGTTCGATGCAGTCAAATTCAAATATTGCTACAAAAGGTGTGCAGTACCCTTGCACTCATGTGTTATAATCATGAATAGGTTCCAAGTCTAGTAAATAGTTTCATTTAGTCTATCTATGCTTTGGAATAGCTTTGCCCATTTTCGCGGCTCAACGTAACTAATTATTCGATCGTAATTAACAATAATAATATGTTTATGAAGTTTATTACTGTATTTTTAGATGAAAAATTTCATTTTAAAATATTAGAGTTAGTCTATAACAATTATTGTTATTCATTGATATGTTCATATATTTTGTACAATTTTTTTGCTTTTGCTCACAGAATTAACAGTTAGATATTTTGATAGATATTTGAGTTCAGGTAAAGTTATTTGTTATTTTTAATGGATGATTGATCTGCATTTTTATTTTTGCCATCTTCTTGCTGTTCGAATATGAAATTTATGTTGTGATATTTCTTCATAGACTACTGTATATTATTATTTTGCGATTGATGCATTTTTTTAAACAAAGTTTAGTATGCTGTTCGGACCTTTGATATTTCAAAGTGGGGAAGTGATAGCCGAGTGCCGTAGCAGGTAACTTTTCAATCAGAGATAAGCTACGAAACTCCTGGGCGCTCTTTGTATAGGTGACCGATTGGATTGGCCAGCAAAAAAGACTCTGTTCTCTGCTGTAAAATCACTTCCCGGTGGTTCGGAACCCACCTAAAACTGTAGGTCCAACTCATCAATCACCATCATCCAATTCATTACCCACGCACAGGTCTCAGACCTATGTGGGCTTCACCTTCTGGAAAAAAATGTACATGTCTTCATATTATTGACGTTATACTGTATCTGTTATAAAGTATATCCTAATGCTTAGATGAGTTTTGTGCAATATTATAATTTTTCAATATACTGTATTAATGTTCTTGCAAATAAAAGTTTCTGTGGATTTTGGGTCTCAAACAATATCTATTCGTAAAGCAATAAAATGATGTATAGCGTATAGCTTTACAGGAAGCCGGAATGTCAACAGTGGCAAGATGCAACAGATAAGAGTGCAGTAACCTTGTCATCCTGTGGTGGTGGATGGCTGGCTCTATTGTCTCCTCTCTTAGCGCTCTCTTCTCACACACACACAAAGACAAACCTTACTCACACAAATGCCAGTGATACTGTACTCTTTTCAGTTTGAAACTAGTTCGTTCATAACTTGACAGATTCGCTACTGTCGATTTTGAAAAACATTCTAGCTACTGCCGACCCTTAAGTTAAGGGTCGGTTGTAGCTAGAATGTTTTTCAAAATCGACAGTAGCGAATCTGTCAAGTTATGAACGAACTAGTTTCAAACTAAAAAGAGTACAGTATCACTGGCATTTGTGTGAGTAAGGTTTGTCTTTGTGTGCGTGTGAGAAGTGAGAGCGCACAAGAAGAGAGAAGAGACAATAGAGCGAAGAGCCATCCACCACCCCAGGAAGACAAGGTTACTGCACTCTTATCTGTTGCATCTTGCCACTGTTGACATTCCGGCTTCCTGTAAAGCTATACGCTATACATCATTTTATTGCTTTACGAATAGATATTGTTTGAGACCCAAAATCCACAGAAACTTTTATTTGCAAGAACATATTGAAAAATTATAATATTGCCCAAAAATCATCTAAGCTATAAAAATCATCTAATCATCTAGGATATACTTTACGGTATAACGTCAATAATATGAAATCATGTACATGTACAGCAAGAAGATGACAAAAATAAAAATGCAGATCACTCATCCATTAAAAATAACAAATAACTTTACCTGAACTCAAATATCTATCAAAATATCTAACTGTTAATTCTGTGAGCAAAAGCAAAAAAATTGTACAAAAAAATGAACATATCAATGAATAACAATAATTGTTATAGATTAACACTAATATTTGAAAATGAAATTTTTCATCTAAAAATACAGTAATAAACTTCATAAATATATTATTAATTTTAATTACGATCGAATAATTAGTTACATTGAGCCGCGAAAATGGGCAAAGCTATTCCAAAGCATAGACTAAATGAAACTATTTACTAGACTTAGAACCTATTCATGATTATAACTGAGAGCAAACTGAGATGCAATAATATTGTACTGCGAAATCGAAAAGATGAATGAATAAGTAAACGTTATTCTAATTTAGCAAAGAAAAAAATATATTTTTTACATTATATTTCATATATTTCTTATAACTCAATTTGCATTTGTGATTTTAGTGTTCACTCGAAATCATGTTCCGGGCTATCTCACGGGCTGTAGTTCGTCCATTACCGCCCTGATGTGTACTTGGAAAATGACGAGTTTTCATTACAAATAGTATATAACTTGTAAACTACTAAAGAACAAATTGAAAAATTGGTCTCAAATTGTAGGTAACATATTTTTCTGTCATATCCTTAGTAAGAGAACCACTGAGAACGCATTTTAAATCAAACTAAACAATTCTATATGTAGCCAAAATTTTACGGGTTTTGGTAATTTTCCAGGTTTTCTTAATAGTACAATGTGTTGGACAAAAAATGAATAGGACACAGTTATTTTAGACAATACAATTCCCTGAAGCATACCAGTGGCATCTTTGTATCACGCATGAATTTTGAGTTATTGTAATTCAAAATGTTGAAAGATTATGAACAAAAATTGAAATTTCAACTTTATGTATGATTATAACTTAGAATCTATTCATGCTACAAGTCTGCCCTTGGTACCCAGTTTTGGGTAATTGTATTGTCCACAAGAGAGGGATCCTGTTTATTCCCTGTTTAACTCATGGCGTGGCTGTAATATCGGAAAACCTGGAAAATTACCAAAATTTTTGCTACATATAAAATTGTTTAGCCTGATTTAAAATGTGTTTCCAGCAGTTCTCTTACTCAGGGTATGAAAGAAAAAGATGATGCCTACAGTTTAAGACAAATTTTGCTATTTATTCTTCAGTAGTTTACAAGTTATAACTATTTATAATGATAAATCATCATTTTACAAAATCATGTATGATAGGGGAAGCCTATACTGCTCTTTCAAGTAGAATTCCAAATTATCGGTCAAATATGACATTTTAAATATGAATTGAAATAGCCACAAAGAGCTGAGAACATAAAGGTATGGAGTGTGACAGATGTTAGCGAAGGGGTACCCCCCTCCTCGCTAAATCTCTCATCCAACAATTCATCAAAATGACATACGGTACAAAAATGTCCCCCTAAATAATGAAAAATCTAGTTGATAGAATTCTGTTCGATGGTTAGTTACAGAGAATTTCCAATGACTAGAAAAATTTTCAACTTTTAGGGGGCTTGGGGGAAAAGCCAAGGGGGGATTTTTGGGGACTTTTCGGAAAATTTACTTTTAAACGTGTACTATTAATTGGCATTTATAGTCTTGCTTGTCTGACAATAATTCTTTATTGGGTTGGGCTGGATAGCCAAGCGCCATGCAATACACAGTGCTGTAGGGTTCGGCGACGCGGTGTCCGCTACTATTTCATCATTCACTATGACGCCATAACTTGGACGATAGTAATCAATAGACACATCATTTTAAAGATTATTAAATTATCTTCAAGTTTTGTAAGGAATGGTACAACCAATAACGCGATAGCAAAAAAGATATGATCAGTTGAAGTTGATTTTTGTGGTTCGTGATGACATTTTTTTCTATAAACTATATTTTTGCTGAAAAATTACGCTATCTAGAAAATGTTTATGACAATTTTTTATAGAATAGTTTTGAGTAATAAATGAGATGAGAATCACAATGATACCTTAATTATTTTCCGATTTATAAGCCTTTAACTGAAGTACTGCTCTTGTAATGTTGAGAGGGGGGTTGGTGGGTGAAGCAAGCGGTGTGGGGGTCGGTACTTTGGTTTTTTCGAGTAAGTACAATGTATACTAACATCCTGCAAAAATTCAGCTTAAATTAGGGCAAAAATTTGCCCTAATTTGTTACGACAATGGCCATTTTTGTGCATTCATTGTCTGGGCTATAAATGAAACTATTTACTAGACTAATAAACTATTAATTTATGATTATCACATACAAGTGCAAGGGTAACTGCACACTTTTTATCTGAATTTGACTGCATCGAATATTTAAAAAGAATGAATTCCGAAACATGCAAAGTACTGTAGGCTATATTTACTACTGTATACTACTGTAAAAGTGAATAATTCCAAGAATGAACAATAATTAGATAAAAGTATTGAAGAACCAAAACATATTGTACAATTTATTCTACGATCTACGTGCAAAAAATTGTCCTAATAAAAATAAAAAATTATTCATGGCTATTACTTCATTATTGCTTCAAAAATATGAAGCAATTATATGAAGAATATGAGCAAAGCTATTCAAAAGCATAGACTAAATGAAACTATTTACTAGACTAATAAACTATTTATGAAAATCACATACGGTTGCGAGGGTAACTGCACACCTTTTGCAGCAATATCTGAATTTGACTGCATCGAATATTTAAAAAGAATTAATTCCAAAAAACAAAGTAGTGTATACAGTATTTTAATACTGTACACTCTGTAAAATTGAATACTTCGAAGAATGAACAATTATTTGATAAAAGTATTGATTAACCAGAAAATATTTTACAATTCGATGTGCAAAAACTTGCCCTAATAAATTAAACAAGTTATAAATGTCTATTGTTTTATTTGTTTTGTTGAAATTGCTGCAAGAATATGGCGTGGTTCTCTGATTGGCATATTGCGTCTATGCCTGGGATTTATTAATTCAGGCAATAGACATTATTTGTAGTAAAATTTACTTAGTTTGGGCAACATAATTTCCTCCCAAAATACAGGAAATTGGATAAGGTGGTGAAGTTGGAGAAGAAGGCTCTTTGGGTGTAAGTGTCTTTCGAAGTTCAATGTTATTTACAATACGGTACATTCATTCATAATTCTCCACTCTCTTAACCTTTCACCACCCCGACTTTTAACTTTTTGGACCTTCGAACGTTTTTTATTCCCCATAACTTTAAAAGTTCTGCTCCTAAAACTTCTAAAATCAATTCAGCACGACCGGATACATGTCCCTTGACGCTACACCGATCAACAACGGACTGATGGAAGAAGAGAGAACAAAGAAGAAGAAGATATTAATAAGATAAGATAACGAATATTCTCTGTGCTGGAAGGAAGGGAGACTGCTATTTGCGAACTAGCTTCAAGGCCACTCACTGCCGTTTCAGTTACTATTGTATGTGTTTGTGCGTACTGGCGCTCCCTGTCAACGGTACTGCTTATAGGCAAGTCTATTTTGAGTGGACCGAACAGCAGCTATTTTGTTGAACATACCTCTACAAAAAACCATTTAAAAACTTGACAAATGAAGCAATACTTGAGAAAAAAATTCCATGTCATGAAAAACATTATAACGGAGAGGACTTGTTTTGTCATTTTTTGATATCTATATCACAAACGCCAGAAAAAAATCATAAATTCATGACTCATAAATGCTTATTTAGAACAAACAGTGGAAGAAATATGAGTTTTTCAGAAAGCAAAGTCGCTTGAGCATAATCAAACCTTCAAAATAAGACATTGACAGTAATTTTCTGATTATGAATAGGTGAGTTATATGGTTTCGAAATTAGCATTGCTCTTATGGAGATACAAATCCAACATGGCCGCGCTACAGCCGACCCTTAAGAGTTCAAAACTCCCAATGAATGGCTATTGAATCGCGGTTTGCAAATTAATAGTATGAATTCTTCAAATTATAATTTCATTTTTTTCACAGACTACCGGTATTGGTTCAAATAAAAATGATAATTATTATAGTCTTTCTGAAAATTTCCTTGCCGTAAAATATTCATATAATCTTCGATCATTTTCTCTCCATTAGCTTCTCTCTTCTTTCATCTCCTACTTCCCCTCCATTGCTCCATATGATATGTTTTCATCTTACACTTTTATTGTACAATATACAATTATTACATAGTACCACCATAGAGAAAGCATACGCCAAGCTTAGCGTATGCTTTCTCTATGGCAGGGGTCTCCAACCTTTTTTATCCAAGAGCCACATTGTTAATTCTTGGGAGGCTTAGAGGGCCAATAACAAGGATGTACGTGGAATTTGACTTGTGGGGACACACACGACGGGGGATTTGGGGGGTGTAAAATTATTATATTTCCATTAAAATAATATGAGGAGTTTTAAGTAGGTTTAATTAAAACACAGGAAGAAACAAACCAATTCATTTCATTTTAATACAATGTCCAATTTATTGAGTGTAAAAAGGTCATAAGAAAACTTGACAATACATGAATTTAGCAATTCAAACAAAATAATAATAACTTTTTTTAATAATAATAAGACAACTTGACAATACACGAATTTACAAAAAGTTACCAAGCTAAAAGAGAATACTTATTTTTAGTGAGAAGATTGCATTTGTTTTCCACTTAAAATGTCCGCCCATTTAGGATCAAACTTTGTGGTTCCGATCATTAAAATTGATTTCAAATCTTCATCTGACAAGGAAGATCTGTATTTGGATTTAAAAAAACTTCATTTTTGAAGATGTCTGCTCACACTTGTAGGTAGATCCAAAAAGAGAAAACATAGCTCGAGCATGGTTTTTTATGTTTTTAAAGTCTTTTTCTGGGAGAGAACTGTAAAATGGAAGTAGGTTACCTTCTTTGTAGCGTTCCTGGAAATCGGTCCTGAGTGAGTCGTTGGTTGTTAGGTCGATGACTTCAAGTTGGATGTCTGCAGGCACATTGTCAATGTCACAGGAGAAAGGGTTTTGAAACATTTTAATGTCTTCTGCTGCACGGTCAAAGTCTTCAAAACGGTTCTCAAACTCTTGTCAAAGCTTAGCTATTATCCCCAAAACATAATCCTTGGGGAAGGGAGCAGTAGTTAGTGCACTTAAGCTCTTACATGCTTCAAAGTGGTCAAAGTTC
Organism: Conomelus anceps; assembly: GCA_948455865.1. Lineage (NCBI taxonomy): Eukaryota > Metazoa > Arthropoda > Insecta > Hemiptera > Delphacidae > Conomelus > Conomelus anceps. The sequence continues at coordinate 76,191,472 of OX418217.1, forward strand.
AGGGATTGTAACTGCTTCTCGAAAAGTATGAGTTTTTTTCTAAAAGCCTTGACATGCCAGTATAAGTCACCAACTGAAGAGTTTTCGTTTTCACCTTGCAGTTTCAAGTTCAGGAAGTTAATATGAGCCATGAGATCAACAACAAAAGCCAATTTCCATACAAACACATTGTCAGAAAGTTCAGGTACAGGACGATGATGTTCAGTCATGAAAATATTAATAACTTCACGAAGCTCAAAAAACTGCTACAATACGTTGCCCCTACTCAATCAGTGAACTTCACAGTGGTATGGGACATTTGGATAAGCACTGTCAATTTCAGAAAGAAAATTTTTGAACTGACGGTGTTTGAGGGAACTTGATCTAATGAAGTTAACTGTTTTCACAACTACATTCATTACTTCAGAAACTTCTATGTGTTTACCACACAATGCCTGTTGATGGATAATGCAGTGAAAAATTACGGGTTGAAAACCTCCAGCTGCTTTTACAGAATTGCATATGTTTCCAACAACTCCAGTTTTTGTACCAGACATATTTTTCCCACCATCAGTAGTAACACCTTTCAACCATTTGAAATCGAGCCCAAGATTAGACATAGTTTCACTTATTTTAGCGAAAATTTCGTCTCCGGTCACGCTACTCTCCATAGAGTGAACGTCAGCCAACTCCTCTGTGATTTTAAAATCACTGTTCACACCACAAACAAATAAAAGAACTTGAGCTGAGTCAGAAACATCAGTAGATTCATCAAGAGCGATTGAGAACCATTCAAAATCCTTGCATATGTCTTTCAGCTGATAAACAACGTTATTTCCGATATCTTCTGTACGGCGAGCCACTGTGTTTGCTGACAAACTGATAGAATTGAACAGTGACAGTTTATCAGGGCAGATTTCTTCCACACTTGCCAAGACTCACTCCTTCACTAATTGACCATCAGTAAACAGTTTACCAGCTTTAGCCAGAATATGGCTGACTTTAAAACTTGCTTTTACTGCAGCCTCGTTTTGAAGCGATTGTTTATTAAAAATTTGTCTCTGAGTTGAGAGCGAATTTTTCAAAGAAGAAATTTTGTCCTCTCTTTGTTTTCCTGTTACGTTGGAATACTTGCTCTTGTGTTTTGTGTCATAATGTCTGCGGACATTAAATTCTTTGAGAACGGCAATAGTCTCATTGCAAATAAGACATAACGCTTTATTATTGTTATCGATCATAAAATAGTCATGTGTCCACTGTTTCTTAAACGCACGGCACTCAAAATCAACTTTCCGTTTTTTAGAAGAAGCCATTTGTTATGAGAAATTAAAACATAAAAGCCACAGTCCACGATTACTATGCACTTCGCGAAAAACAACCTACAATTATTGCACTAGTTGTTATCGTCTCTGACGCTGGAGAGCGACTGACTAAGAATGTAAACAAAGCAATGCACCTAGCAAGGTTATTTTGGTCTAGTCTCAGGTACAGTCAGGGGGACACAGACAGTTCGCGCGCACGTACACAGGGACATGTACAGTCCATGCAGACCATTTGCTAATATCTCGCAATGGTTGATCGCTGCTTGTTTACAGCTAATTTTACACTTATTAAGAAATGGAGTGGCTAGTAAGAGAAGAGTACTGAACTCACAGTTGTTGTCAAAAATGTGTATAAATATATATTTTAAAAAATCTGTTGCAATAACTCTCGGCGGGCCGGACAAAATCTATCCACGGGCCGGATGTGGCCCGCAGGCCGTAGGTTGGAGAGCCCTGCTCTATGGTACCGCTGACTGCTTCTGTATTGTCAGTATTGATGATCATTTTGTTGTCTTTCACTGTTTTGGAGCAAATACAGTAGTTTCAACAGTATTGCACATTTTACATTTAAAAATAATACCATTTAGCCCTGCCCACAATTTTGTCTCCCCCACAATTTTCAAAACTCTAGATCTGAATGAACAATCAAAAGGCCATGACTGTCGTAGTCTTCAATTAGCTCAAAAAATCCAATATTTTAGCATTTCGTTTTTCTATAAACAATATTAGCAGAACTGTCTGTGTGGGAGATATCTTTAGAGTTTGCGCACTCAAAAATATGAGAAAAGTATTTTTTTATTTAAACCAAATTTTTAAACCAAACCAAGTCAAATTTTGTAGTGGATTTTGAAGTTACTGATGGAAATATATAATAATACAAGAGAATATTATAACAAGGAATAAGCTAAAATAATTCACTAATTATTAATAATATTGCATTCATCTATCAATCTATAATCATCTATCTATAATTTAAGCTATAACAATTACCAGTAGCAAGTTTATCAATAACATTACAAATAAATTATTCCTATTTGAGAAACCTATAGACATGTGGACTATTCATTGATGAAATCTTCGATCCCTTATAGGCATGGAACGCTTGTGACATGGATCGACTAGCTCAGGTAGTAGGCAATCCATGTAGAATCTCTCCAGCCTGTACTCCCAAAAA